>JAYEVK010000102.1:0-323923 GCA_036346275.1 Otatea glauca | reverse complement strand
TTGCAATTAATTCGATAAATCCAAATAAATTCAGAAAATCATAAAATGCGCAAATGTGATAAAATAATATTTAGGCGAATTTTGGGATGTTACAAACCTCCCCCTTAGCAGAATCTCGACCAGAGATTCGGGGCTAACTAGAGAATAAGTTTGGAATTCGACTTCAAATCTTCTTCACGCTCCCAAGTTAGTTCACCTTGGAATGATTGCTCTCTCGCACTCTGCAAGCGAATAGACTTGCTTCTAGTCTTGCGCTCCATAACATCAAAATTACATTGGTTGCTCCTTGTAAGTCAAATCTTCCTGCTGACTCGATTCGTCCAGCGGGGTTTGTTCTGCGGTACTCGAGATATTTCTTAAGTTTTGACACATGGAACACGTCGTGCACTCTGCCAGGTGAGGCAATTCAAGCGATAAACTACCTCTCCTCTGCGGCTCAAAATCTTGAGCGGACCAATATATCTTAGCGCAAGCTTTCCTTAACGTGAACCCTTTTAACACCCTTGAGAGGGTAACAAATGTGATGAGAATAATATTTAGGCGAATTTTGGGACGTTACGCGACCGTCCTCTTCCAAAAGATTGTGAAGCTCTTGGCGTGCAGGGTGCTCCACGACCTTATCCTTGCGTAGGAGCTCGGCGGAATTAGATCCTAAGTTGAGCGACACTTTGGGGTCACCGGCTAACGCTTCGAGGGCGATTCTTGGCATAATGTCCCATCGATGTGATGGCTCTTTGAATTCCTCTGACATTTGAATTCCCTTTACGAGGTTGAGCAGGCGTTGTGTTGGAGTCCTTGAGCAAGCTGGCGCGGTCTAGAATTAGAGTGCGGGTGCTCCTTGAATAGGTGTCTTGTTGGCCTCTTGAGATTGGAAGCGGTAGAGAACCACTCGCTCCATCTTTGAGGCCGGAATGCCATCCTTCTCTTGCGGAACTCCATTGTTGGCGTTGAGCATCCTCTTGCACTAGTGCCTTGTTCACCATATCACGAAAGTTTGGAAAATCCAAAGCAACTAGTGCACCTTGATATTAGGATCAAGTCCTTCCATGAACCTCCACATCTTGGCACTTTCGGTTGCCACATCTTCTAGTGCATATCTTGACAATTGGGTGAACCGATTAAGATACTCATAAACACTCTGGTTCCCTTGATGCGACTTACAGAACTCTCTTTTCTTCATTCTATTATGTCGGCAGGCACATGCGCAGTACGGAAGGCTTTAGAGAATTCCTCCCAAGTGATAGCTTGAGCATTCTGATAGGTAGAACAGAAATTATCCCACTAGGTAGCAGCTGCTCCTTTTAACTGATGGCTCGCGTAGAAAACCTTTTCACCGTCATCACACTCACGCTAATCGGAGCTTTTCTCCACATCCCTCAACAGATCATCTCGCCTCCAAGGGTTCTGCTCCCGTGAAGGTAGGCGGTCCAGTTCTCATAAACTCCCCAAGCTTATACTAGGGCGGCATTACTGGTATTGCGACTAGTGCTGGCTGTGGATTGTTTACCATATTCTGAGCAAGGGCCAGCAACAACTGAAGTTGCATTGCCATCATCTGCAGGACATTTGCAACTGGGGGTTGGAATGGTGGTGGCGGTGGCACTTGCTGCTCTGGATATTCTTGCTGCTCTAGAACATCCTGCTGCTCTGGTGGCTATGCCCGGCCACGTCCACGACCACGAACTCCAAAACAACCTCCTATGCGACCAGCTCCAAGACCTCTTCCTTGACCTTCCAACTGAAGCAACGGCCATAGATAGGTTAGCAATATATAAGAGAGAAAGAGCAAAAGATGAGAAGACTAAGGAGGTAGCCATTCTAAGACCAAACAAGCTATAAAACTCCAAATGAAAGGTGGCAGCAACAAAATGCTAGGGCAAGTGTACAACACACCCAACAAAGATGCAATAAAAATCCTAATACACTCGGACTATACATTGCTAAACTAAAAAGAGGTGATATGCTCCAACACTACTGAGCACTATAAACTTATCCTATATGGGAGTCCTTTCAAGCACTCTTTTGGCAACTTGATCTTTCCAGCAGCCCTCCATTAGTCTTGAAAATAAAATGGATCATCATCTTCCTTGATTTGTATTCTTGCCGAAGACACAAGGCTTTGAGAAATTTCAGGAGATAAGATTAAATTAAAATTTTAAAATAATATTTTAGCAAAGGAAAGAATGTGACCTAAGAATGAGATGAGAGGAGATAATCTATTTCATACCAATTCATTGGTTTGATTTAGAAAATAATTTTGAAGTTCTTGCTAAGAAGACCAGGACTAACTAGGGATCGACCTACGATCGATATGGCTCTAATACCACCTCTGTCGTATTTGGATTTCCAAATCCGAATCCTTTGTGTATAACTTTGTGCTAATCCGGGAAAAGCTAGCGCACACAAGGTAGAAGCAGTGATGATAACACAATCATATCACGAACCAAATAGTATTAATTAAACAAAAAGTTATTAGCCTTAAGGCCAATTATTACAAATAAGCAGCCTCATGGCTTGAGTTCAATAAAAAGCAGCGGAAATAAAATAACAGCAGCAGGATAAGTCCATCCATTTGCCCAACGAACAATCGGTGAGAATGCAGCTTTCTAGCAATCCGGATCACCTTCATCATAACCACAAGCATAGAACTCGTAGTCACCTTCAGCTCCTGCGAACTCCTCTGTGGAAAGTTGGGGATGTTGCAAGGGTGAGCACAAAATGTATTCCGCAAGTCTTGAAAACATAATTCATGATAACTCTATGAAAGGCTAAACAATTGAAGGCATAATATGGCTCTTTTAGCATAAAGCAAAGTTTAGCGTAAATACCAATAGTAATTTCACAAAGCATCATTTGACCAAAATGTAATAGCATAGTAATTGAATTAGATGTGACAACCAAAGCGAGTTCTATCTACTTGGCGGCTCCATCTGCCAAACCATATCCGAGAGTTCCATCTTCTCACGGATTCCCAAACCATTATTTTCATTTAAAACAAAACCATAAAATCTACAATATGCAAGCGTACCTCGCCTACCCTTGACTATGGGCACGGCTACTTAAGTAGTTTTAACTCTGCAGTGTGTACAACTTTACCCACAAGACATGATCGACTATTGTTGCCATGCAATTAACACACTTCCTTTGGTGTGTCGGCGGAGAGATCATGACAAGGCCTTTACAATGTACAACCCCACTATTAACGTCGCCCACTAAGGTTTCACCCATTGTTAGGGTTCTAGGCGCCCGATCTGAAGCCCCCTCTTGCGCCTACGTACATCTGGCATCCACCAACTGGCGAAGCTATTAATGAGACGCACAAATTATTTAGCAAGGTC
Source organism: Otatea glauca (assembly GCA_036346275.1). Taxonomy (NCBI): domain Eukaryota; kingdom Viridiplantae; phylum Streptophyta; class Magnoliopsida; order Poales; family Poaceae; genus Otatea; species Otatea glauca. Next base: position 320,585 of record JAYEVK010000102.1, on the reverse strand, counting down.
GTACCCATATAGACTTGTGGTTGTACGGTAGTGTTCGGTCTATGATAACACATACTTTGGTCCTTAATTGACTAGGGTGGAACATTCACATTTCAAGATCTCTTGCTTCCTGCACCCGCCAAACATCAATCCGCCCTCGTCCAAACCATATTTTCCACTTTATTCCATTTAAATAACAGCAGCAACACCAATTGCCGTGACTTTACAAATAAGTTTCAACAATGTTTAAAATGATTCCCATAATGGCATAATCTGGGCGTTTAAGTGGGTGAGCAATTCTACCGTTCCATGCTAATCTATTGGTTATCACCAAATAAAATAGGTAGTATCATCTAGGGTGACAAAGGTTCGTCATGATTAATGTCAATGAGGTTATAACAAAGTTGGCATTTAACTAAACCCTAAAACTATATTTAAAGTACATTGCATAAAGTAAGCATGCATAATTTAAAAACAACATAAGCATTTTGTAAATTTGGGATCAATATGTTCAAGGAAGACTTGCCTTGCTACTCTAGTGCTGAGTCTTGGTCGGAAAAAAAGCAACAAAATCAAATAAATACCAAATAGAGACACAAACAAACTCAAAACTGAAAATAAATTATTCTGGAAGATAGAGCTTGATTTTACGAAAATTTAGAAATTTGAATCGCCTCAATCGGAGTTCGTATGAGATAGAACGAGCCTCCGAAAGATTAAATTCAGAGGAAAGGCTGAAAATCGGAAAAATCCGAATTTCTGATTTATTTTTATATTGGAAAATCGATTTATTTTATATTCCGCCAAGCCGAGGAAGATGGCGCGTTCGACGGCGGTTTTGTACCGTGATCGAGCATGGGGTGTACGGATCTGGAAGAGGTCTTCACGACGAACTTCGGGCGCTGTCGGTGATGGTGGAATTGGACCGGAGAGGCTAGATGGCGGAGAAGCCCTCGGCGGCGAAGGAACCAGCGTGGAAGATCTCGGTGGCAGCGCGTCTTGGGTGGCGGCGGGGTGATGGGTATGGCGTAGCGAGAGGAATCTCGAGAGGGTTTAGCGGCGCTTAAATAACCCTCGGGGCGTCGCGTGGCATGGGCGCGAAATTGGCGCGACGCGATTTGAATTTCGAGCGGCAGCGGCGATCCGAAACCACACCACGCGTCACCCATCGAGCAGCCGCTGTGCGCGTGAAATTTGGCTGGGCGGCGAAGGGAAAAGGAGTGGGCGTCGCGGGAGAGAAGCAGGCGCGGCGAAGCGACCCGTGAGGAAAAAGGAAAATAATATGATTTTCATTTTAGAAAATTCAAAAAATTAAGAAAAGCTAAAATAAATAGCAAATAAATTCAGAAAAATCTCCAAAAATACGGAAAAATTCCTTGAAGCTTAATAAACCTAACTAAAACTGGAAATCTTTAGTTTGATGAATAGTCTAGACAAATTAAATCATTTCATAAATAAAAAATTCAAATTAAGCTTTGATTAATCTGGAGAAAATGAAAATAGTTCATTTTCAAATTCAAACATTCCAAAACTCAAATTTTAGGATGTTATTGGCAAGTCATCCGACCATTGTTGCAGCATGGGTGGCGCAAGCGTGGCGACCGGTGAGGCGGCGATGTGGTGGTGGTTCGCATGCTCGTAATGCCCTCGCTAAGGCACCCTGGGTGGTGCAGTGACACGGTTGCAGTGGTGTGGTTTGCAAACGGCACGAGGCTGGTGCGGTCTTGGAGTGAGCTAACTAGAGGAGAGGCCGACGTGAGGGCCGGGCATGCTAGAGGGGGAAGCAGAGAGAGGTGATGCGGGGAAAGCATCTTTGGCCATAATACACCTTCTTGTTGGCAAAGACTGGTTTCAAGCCGACCGCTTTCCATTTTTGGATTTAAAATGATTTCAAAAAGGATTTTTAATTATAGCTAGACAATTCTGGAATTCTTAGGAGTACGAAACTAAGTTCAGAGTTTATAAAAAATTTTGTGGGTGTTCTTGCCGTGCCATTGATGTTTCTGTAAAAGTTTTAGAATTTGAACAGCTCTAGATTTTCTTCAAAAATGCTTATAGTGCCTCACTTTTAATAATAAGTGTAGTATTAGATTTTTTAAAAATACTAACCCAACTAAAAATTCATGAAAATGTTTGGAGATGTTATCCAGACTATTTATAACCTAAATAAAATACTTCTGGACTTTGTACAGTTTCAAATTTGAAATTTAAAATTTAGGAACATTAGCTAGGGAATGAAAAAGTTGTTTTCTTTAAATGCAGAAAATTCCATAAAAAGCTAGAAGATTCTTAATTAAGTGAATGGAAATAATTTGGCAACTCAATATTAGATATATGTATATCTGTTCTGCCTAGTTTAGCTGCTCTAATTGACGGCTGTTGTAACTGCCTTGTATACAACTTAATTGGGCTATATATATATACAGACACCCCTCCTGATTAGGTGTGGTGTTGCCTATTCTTCTCTATTCCTTCACATGGTATCACGAGACCAGTTTTAGATCGTATTCTTCATTGCCTCTTTTTCGTCTCTGTGCGACCAACCTAGCGCCGCCATACCACCTCACCGCCATGGCGGCGTCCGCGGCATCCTCCACCGCGATGACCTCGATCGCCCTCTTGTGAGACCGGTTGCTATCGAGAATCCCTATGTATTTACTCGTACTAGTCCCGGATCAACGCTACTACAGTTCACGATGATGAATCATAACGAAAAGTGCGAATCGAAAAGATAAATCTGAGTACGGCGAAAAGCCATTATTACAAAACCAGGTCACATGACCTTAAGTTTCTGACGCGAAAATAAGTAAAATGGTAAAGCCAATAAACACCACGAGCGATCATTGAAAAGAAATGTCGCCTAGCTCTCGGATTGTCTTCATCGTACTCCACATCGTAGAACTCACCATCATTTGTAGCCTCTTGGAAAGCTTCTAACGAAAGAGTTTATTGTAGTATATGAGTACAAACGTACTCAACAAGTCTAGGAAATATGCAAGATGGCTTAATATGGTTCTTTTGCACAAAGCAGTTAACAAACATTATTAATAATAATTTTCACAAGCAGTTTAACAACTATTTGTACAATTAAAATTATTTATAACTCTAGTGAAGGTTCCAACCACCAACACTAGTATCTGAGCTCTATCAGCCCATTTTAAAAGATCTTGTTTAACCATCACATGACTCCATCGTCATGATTCAAAACAGTTTCAACCACTGGTAGCTCTAGCCACCAAAAATATATCGGAAGTTCTAACCACTCCCGGATCCCAAAATATTAGTTTTAAAACCAAAAACAAAGTCTACCAAAATGAAAGCATTCTTTGCTTGCCCTTGACCGTAAACACGGCTATTCGAATAGTTTTACACTCTGCGAGAGGTGTGCGGCTTTACCCACAAGACATGATCGTATCTTGTTGCCATGCGCAATAAGCACACTTCCTTTGGTGTGTTGGCGGAGAGATCATGACAAGGCTTTACAATGCAATAATCTAAACCGACTCCACTCGTGAGGTTTTACATTGTTAGGGTTCCATCCTCCCGATCTGAAGCCCCCTCTTTGCGGCGTGTGGGAAAAAACAAACTTGCCTCCATCCAAGCACCCACATTCTACCATCGGCAAGTCTAAGTTAAATTATTATAAATTATTTAGCGGATCGTACCCATTTAGACATGTGGTTATGCGGTTGTGCTTAGAATGGACAATCACAAGCGTCGGTCCTTAATTGACTTGGACAGCACAAACACAACAAAAATCAGTGCTCCATCCGCACCAGCTAGACAAACCGATTCGCCCAAGTCTAAATTATTTTTATTTTTAATTTGCAAATCTGACAACATATATATTGCCACAACTTTTCAAATTCATAATTTTTCACAGTTTCAATGTAACCCATCTATAGGTATTTGATCGACTTTGCATTTAAGCACGTCTAGCGCACTAAATAAAATATATCATAACATATTATTATTATGACATATCACAGCAACCTAGAGTTACAACAGTCAATCATTTCAATATCAAGGTGGTAATAACACTTGGGATTAACTACCAACCAAAACTTAACATCATCTTTTAAATAAATAGCGATGCAAATTGTAAAGCATTTATAAAATATGGGATCAACATGCGTCATGGAGACTTGCCTTCGTTGATGAGAAGGGTCGCTTGGTAGATCGGCACTTTCTTCGGCGACGGCAGCAGTTTCTTCGACTACGCGCAAAACAGAGCGACCAATAAATAAATAAAACCAAATAAAATCTAAAAATTATAAAATTAGTACTAGCAGAAATAGCTTGAATTTAGATGAATTTAGAAACTAGAATCACTTGATTTGGAGTTACGACGGAAGGGAACGGGTGATTTGAAGTTGGATTGGAAAGAAAATTCACAAAAAATAAAAATAGCACTGTAGATACAGTACTCAACAAAACTACAGAGCACAGCCAAGGTGGCTTGGCCATGGGAGCGGCGTCGGCGGTGGAATGGGGAAAAATAATGTGAGCATCATGTAGAGCTCGATGCCGCAAACCCAAAGGTATGATCGGATTTTGAAGAGGCTTACCGAATTGAGAGTGATCGACGACGAATGGAGCTCAACGGCGATGTTCAAATCACGAAATCGAGTCAAAACTTGCGAAATCTGAATTTTCTTGAGGGTTATGCTCGACAAGAATGAGCACAAAGTGGCGTGAATGGAACTTCAAATAACTCACGGACCAAAAGTTGGCTCACCGTGTCTTTGGTTGGCGTCGGGAACTACGGTTTTGCGAGTTTTGGAGAGGAAAAGTTTGAGGAAACAAAGGGAAATGGTGAGCACGACGTAGAGAAAGGTGAGACGCATTTATAGGAAGTGAAAGAACGCGAAAAGATTGAGAACCAGCTGAGACATCAAGAGAGCACTAAATCGGACTTAATTGCTTATTGCACCAAATCCGGTTCGAATGGGTGAGAGCAACGGCCAGGGATTGAGTCATTGCATCAATGCGGTCGCAACGCTTCAACTCTCCTTGATTTGATGCGAAAATGAGGGAGTTATGGCTATTTTTCTAAGGGCTTTGAAAAGGAGGCATACGGGAATCAGTGATCTGGAGGTTGAAGGCGAATCTTGGCAAAGAACGACACGTGGGCCCAAATGAATAATCTTGAGAAAAAGCGCGAAGGATAAAATAGCAAGAAGGCTCTAAAAATCTTGGGAAATTTCTCAAAAATACTATGGAATATTTGAAACCTAACAAAATTGGTTTCAAAATTTTTGAGAATTCTAGAATTGGATTTGAATTTTGGATTTTGGATGAAAATGGATTTCTGAGGCCTTGAATGGAATAAATTCCATTTTTGGATGGAAAGGAATGCACAGTTAACTAAAACTCCAAATAAAACCCAAATCCTTGAATTAATTAATTTAAATTAATTTTGGGCAAAAGCACTAAAAATAGGATGTTACACCTCTCAGCAGCTCGGCTTCGGAACTCGCCAACGTCGTCGCTCCGGTCTTCCTCAATCCCTACGCCACCGTCGCTGTGAAGTCCCATGTCCCCATCATTCTCGAGATGAAGAACTCCAACCGTCAAGTGGGCTGCGTTCTTTTCGCGCGATGTCGCGGCAAGTTTGGCCTCTTGGCTCACATCGATGGCTCTGCCTCTCGGCGCTGCCGATCCTTAGTGGGAGTAGGTGATTGCTCCGTCTGGGATGGATCTTTAGCTCTGTCTCCTGAACTTCCTTGACCATGCCATGGAGCCCGATCAAGGCAGCGCCTTGTGGGTCGCCATCGAAGATATCTTCTAGGCGAACCGCGAGTCCGCGCCATCTTCCTCGCGCAGTTTCACTCCATGACCCGGGGCTATCTCGTGTCTCGGAATATTGCCCGGTAGCGTCAAGGCCGCGGCGGCGCTGTGTGATGTTGGCCCACGGCGTTAAGTCGCGGCTCGTCCTCAACCTACTCCGCGGCCTCAATCCCCACTACTCGAACACCGCCGGCGACGCCGCCAACATGCCCGTGTTCCCGACGTTCGCCACGACACGCAACATGCTGGTTCTCAAGGAACTCCGCATGGCGAATGAGGACAAGGTGGCTACGACCACTACGCTCCTTGCGGCCTCCTTGCCGGCCTCCTGCGGCTCGGCCAACTACCGTGCTCCCCCCATCTCCTTTGTCGGGGGTGGCGGTAGTTCTGCGCGTGGCCACGACAAGCTCGGTGGCAAACACACCAACAAAATTGGCGGACCAGGCGAAACACCCCAACACGCCTCGACGACCCGCCGGCCGGTCCTTGATCTGCTTCACCTCGGGCATGGTTGCTTCGTCGGCCTCCTTGCAGTGGCGCTCTCCGGGTGCTAGTCTTCTCGGGCCATACCCGCATGCTCACATGGCGTTGGCGCCCAGGCAAGTCTCCCCGGTGGCTCAGGACTGAGATCAGGCCGGTCTCGTCGTGGCCCTTAACCAGCTGAACTTCCAGGGGGCTGGTCCCTGGGCCCTCGATACCAGTGCTACGTCTCATATGTCGTCCACCGATGGTATTCTCTCCTCCCGCCTACCCCCTCCACTTCTGTTATCACTGTCGGTAACGGTGCCTCCGTTCCAGTTACGCTCCAAGGTCGTTCTTTCATTCATACTCCACAAAACAAATTCGTTCTCAATAATGTCCTAGTTGTTCCCACAATTGTTCGTATCCTCCTTTCGGTTCGCCAATTTACTCGTGACAACTTCTGCTCTATCGAATTTGATCCCTTTGGTTTTTCTATTAAGGACCTTAGGACCCGACGCGTGATTTTTCGGTGCAATAGTGGTGGCGACCTCTACACTTTCCCGACCACCAACAAACCCAATGCTGCCCACGCCAACCTCGCCGTCTCCGCTTCACTTTGGCACCAGCGTCTCAGCCATCCTGGCTCTAACGTCCTCTCAACTCTTCATACAAACTCTATTATTTCATGTAATCAAGCAACACGTTCTATTGCCACTCTTGTCGACTTGGCAAACATGTTCGTTGCCCTTTACTAGCTCCACCTCAAATATTACGCACCTTCGAGTTGCTTCATTGTGATTGTCGGGACCGGATCCCAAATCCAACCCTCGTGTATAACTTTGTGCTAGTCCGGAAAAGCTAGCACACGAGTGGAAACGATGATGACAACACATCCATATCACGAATCAAATAATATTACTTAAGCAAAAGAGTATTAGCCTTATGGCCAATTATTACAAATAAGAAGCATCATAGCTTGAGTTCAATAAGAAACAGCGGAAACGAAATAACAAAAGCAAAGTAAGTAATCCCATCCATTTGCCCAACAGGCAATCGACTGGGGTTCGCGTCCTAGCATTCCGGATCGCCTTCATCATAACCACAAGCGTAGAAATCGTAGTCGACCCGACTTACGCACACTCATCTGTGGAAGGTTGGGGATGTTGCAGGGTGAGCACAAAATGTACTCATAAGTCTTGGGAACATAATGCATGATAACTATATGCAAGGCTAAACAATTGAAGGCATAATATGGCTCTTTTAGCATAAAGCAAAGTTTAACTGTAAATACAAATAATAATTTCATAAAGCATCATTTGAACAAAAAGTAATTGAATAGTAATTGAATTTGATATAACAATTAAAGCAGGTTCCATCTACCTGTCTGGCTCCATCCGCCAAACTATAACCGAGAGTTCCATCTGCTCTCAGTTCCCAAACAACCATTTTCCTTTAAAACAAAACCAAGAAATCTACAATGTGCAAGCGTACCTCGCTTTGCCCTTGGCCAGTGGGCACGGCTACTTAAGTAGTTTTAACTCTGCGAGTGTGTACACTTTACCCACAAGACATGATCGACTCTTGTTGCCATGCACTTAACACACTTCCTTTGGTGTGTCGGCGGAGAGATCATGACAAGGCCTTTACAATGCACAACCCCACTATTAACCTCGCTCGCTAAGGTTTCACATTGTTAGGGTTCTAGGCGCCCGATCTGAAGCCCCTCTTGCGCTGCCAACATCGGCCCTCACCAATTGGCGAAGCTAATAATGAGACGCACAAATTATTTAGCAGTCGTACCCATATAGACTTGTGGTTATGCGGTAGTGCTCGGTCCATGGTAACACTGCGCTTGGTCCTTAATTGACTAGGCGGAACATTCACATACCAAGGTCTCGTGTTTTCTACACTCGCCCAACATCCATCCGCCCGGTCTAAACCATTTCCACTTTATTTCATTTAAATCACAGCAGCAACACCAATTGCCGCACTTTCACAAATAAGTTTGAACAATATTTGAAATGATTCCCATAATGGCACAATCACAAAACGCTTAAAATTGGACTAAGCAATTCTACCGTTCCATGCTAATCTCTGGTTATCACCAAATAAAATAGCTAGTATATATCATCTAGGGTGTCAAAGGTTCGACATGATCAATACCAATGAGGTATAACAAACTCGAATTTAACTATACTCTAAAACTATATTTAAAGTACATTGCATAAAGTAAGCATGCATAATTTAAAAACATAACATTTTCATAAACTTTGGGATCAACATGTTCAAGGAAGACTTGCCTTGGCGCCTCTTCTGGTTCTACCTCGATTGTTGATTCGATCGATCTTATTGCGTCGTCTACACGTGAAACGAGCAAATAAATAAAATAAATTCAAATAAAATTGAAAAATTGAAAATAATGGTACTGGAAGATAGAGCTTGATTTTAGATGAATTTAGAAATTTGAATCACTGGAATCGGAGCTCGAGCGAAGGAGAGCGGGCTCTGGAAGATTCCCATATCGAGAAAAAATCGAGAGGTGACACGTGGCGCGTCGATTGGCTGGAATTTTGGGTTTTTACGGAAAGAATAAATCCAAAAGAATTTGCCGGCCCAGCGTGGGACCCAGCGCGTCGGCGACTGCAGTTCCACGGTGGGCCGGGTTCAGGAGATCTAGGGTGGCGAGGCGAGCCGGTGATGTGGCGACGCGGCGGGCTAGGGGTGGCGTGGCGGCGGCGTGGGCTTGCCACGGGTCGCGCATCAGGCCCGATCGGATCGGACGGCCGGACGCGAAGCGCGGCGGCTGCGGCGTGGCGCGATCGGCGCGCCTGCGGAAGATCGAGCGACCACGGCTCATCGGCGAGGAATAGCGGCCTGGCGGCGTGCGGCGCTGCGAACAAGGCGGAGGCGAAGAAGAAAGCGGCGCCGCCGAGCAAACGCGATGAGGCAGCGCTCGGATATGGGGCAAAAGAAAGAGAGAGCGCGGGGAACTCGAAGAGACCAAAATAAGCGGCGGAGGCTCACGGCGAGAAAGAAAGGCGGCGGGGAAGATCCTCGAACGCAGCGGCGCAAAAGTGGAGCTCGAGCGGCGCATAGCGGCGATTCTCGGAAAAGCGAGAGAGGAACAGGTGCGGTGCTTTAAATAGGCGCGAGGCGATGATTTCGACAGCGGATCTGGCGTGGCGGCGAGAAATCCGGCGGAGATTGCGGATTCGACGACGCGGCGAGTCCGTGAAGAAGACGGAGGCGGCGTGGCGCAGCGCTTGCCGTCCACGCGGCATCGTCGGATAGCTCACACGCAGCGTGTAGCCACGTGGGCGAGTCTCGACCGCGGTCGAGATCAACGCCCATGGTGCTAGGGTTTGAAGATGGGAGTGGGCCAGCCAGCGCAGCGGCAGCGAGGAGGAGGAGCGAGGCGGGTAGGGCGAAGGAGATGGGCGGAAGCGGGCGGAAAAAATGATTCGGCGAAAGGAAACAGGAATAAAAATTCATTTTCGAATTAACAAAATTCGAGAAATTCAAATAAAAGCAAATAAATTCAAATAAATATCAAATAAATTCATAAAAATCTCCAAAAATACAGAAAAATTCCTTGAGGCATAATGAACCCAACTAAAGCTGAAAATCTTTTGTTTGATGAATAGAATAATCAAATTAAATCTTTTATAAATTGAAAATTCAAATTAAGTGAAATTAATTCAAAGAAATTGCAAATGGTGAATTTTGAAATTCAAACATTCTAAAATCAAATTTTGGAATGTTACAAACCTCCCTCCTTAAAAGAAATCTAGACCAGAGATTTGGACAAACTAGGGAAAAAGGTTGGGGTACTCTTCTCTAAGATCTTCATCACGTTCCCGAGTTGCTTCCTTTTGAATGGTTGCTCCACCGAACTTTGCAAAACTTGATTGTCTGTTTCTTGTTACGTACTCTGCCTCATCCAAAATTACGATCGGATATTACGGGTAGGTAAGATCATCCTGTAGCTCAACATTCTCAATCGCATTTGTTCTTACGGTACCTGAGACACTTCTTGATTGTGAAACATGGAACACATTGTGCACATTTGACAACTACGGTGGCGGCTCAATCGATAATCCACTTGACCACTACGGCTAGGATTGGGAGCGGTCCAATAAATCTTGGTGCTAACTTTCCACGAACTTGAAATCGGCGCATTCCTCGGCGGTGAGACTTTCAAGTACACATAGTCACGAGAGCAAAGGTTAACTCTCTCAGATGATTATCGGCGTAGCTCTTACGCCTAAACTGCACTGTTCTCAATCTTTCTTGAATCATTTTACTTGTTCTTGACCTTTTGCAAAATATCGGGACCAAAGACTTGGCGATCTCTGTTTCATTCCAACAAAGAGGTGTTACGCACTTTCTTCCATACAAGGCTTCAAATGGCGACATCGCAAACTTGCTTGATAACTATTGTTATATGAGAATTCTCGCATAAGGTAAACTTTGATCCCAACTTGCGCATTGGACAATGCACAAGACCTTAACATATCTTCAAGGATTTGGTTCACTCGCTCGGTTTGTCCATCGATCGAGGATGATAAGTGTCTTTGAAATTGAGTTGGTACCCAATGCTTCTTGCAACTTTTGCGAGAACCTTGAGGTGAATTGAGTGCCTCGATCTGATACAATTCTCTTTGGCACACCATGCAAACACACGATTCTTGACATATACAACTCTGCAAGTTGATCTCCCTGGTAAGTTGTTCTCACAGGAATGAAATGTGCAACTTTTGTCAATCGATCCACTACAACCCATATTGAATCATAACCTGACCTGGTTCTCGGAAGTCTTGTAATGAAATCCATTCCAATTTCTTCCCACTTCCATTCAGGCACCTTTAACAGCTGTAGCAATCCTGCGGGTCTTTGATGTTCAGCTTTAACTAGCTGGCACACATCACACATAGCTATATACTCTGCGATTTCCTTTCTCATCCTTGGCCACCAATATATACCACGAAGATCTTGATACATCTTAGTATTACGGATGAATTGAGTCTGCGACTCATGCGCCTCCTTTAATATCAATTGCTTGATCTCTTTTGATTCGGCACATAAATACTTTTTCCAAGCCAAATGTTCCTTCTTCATCCTCGGAAAATCACGGGCTTTACCTTCCTTTATTCTATCTTTGATCTTAGCGACTTCTTTATCGACTTTTGCGACTTTTGATCGATCCCCAAAGTTGGTTGAATCTCTAAAGCGACAGAATGAACCTTCCTCCACTAATTCCAAATTCAAGCTTTGAAACTCCTTGTGAAGAGCGAGTTGACCTTCTTGAATCATTAAATTATTGCAATAGCTCTTAGAAGCAAGGCATCGGCAACTACATTAGCCTTGCCGGGATGATAATGTATTCCTACATCATAATCCTTAATTAACTCCAACCATCTTCTTTGTCTTAGGTTGAGGTCCGCTTGAGTGAAGATATACTTAAAACTCTTATGATCTGTGAAGATCTCACAGCGATTCCGATGAGATAATGCCTCCACAACTTTAGTGCATGCACAATCGCAGCCATTTCAAGTCATGGGTTGGATAGTTTTCCTCATGTAGTCGCAATTGCCGTGAGGCGTATGCAACTACTTTGCCTTCTTGCATCAAGACACATCAAGACCACGTCTTGAAGCATCATGAGAAAATCTCAAAGTTCTTAGAATATTTGGTAAAATGAGCAAAATTTGAAGTGAGGTCGGTCTTTTCTTTAATTCTGAAAACTTTGCTCACAAGCTTGAGACCATTCAAACTTCTTTTCCTTCTTGACAAGCTGGGTAGCGGTCTTGCAATCTTTGAAAATCCTTCTATGAATCTTGGTAGTATCCCGCTAAACCAAGAAAACTTACGATATCGAGCACCGACTTGGGTTGCCTCAATCAAGTACACCTCTCACTTTTGAGGTCTCTTGAGACACCTCCAGTGAAATTATATGACCTAAGAAATCAACTTCTTTCAACCAAAACTCACACTTCTTGAACTTAGCATATAGCGATGATTCTGAGCTTTTCTAACACCATCCTCAAGTGACCTTCATGTTCTACTTCATCTTTAGAATAGATAAGAATATCATCTATGAATACTACCACAAACTTGTCCAAGTATTCCATAAATACTTTATTCATCAAGTTCATAAAATATCTTTGGTGCATTGGTCGGACCAAATGACATAGCGTGAACTCATATAATCCATATCGGGTAGCAAAAGCTGTCTTGAATATCTTGTGACCTTATTTTCAATCGATGGTATCGGATCGAAGATCGATCTTGGAGAAAACACATGCTCCTTTTAAGCGATCAAATAGGTCATCAATCACGGGCAGCGGATACTTGTTCTTGATTGTGACTTCATTGAGGCTCTATAATCCACGCACAAGCGCAAAGTATTATCCTTCTTCTTTACAAAAAATGGCGCTCCCAAGGTGACGAACTTGGGCGAACATATCCTTTTCTTGCAATTCCTCAATCTGTTTCTTCATCTCGGCGAGTTCATTGGTGGCATGCGGTAGGGTCTCTTGGAAATTGGGTATGCAGGGGACTAGCTCTATGATGAACTCTACATCTCGATCGAGCGGCATACAGCAAATCTTGAAATACATCGGATATTCTTGCACCACAGCACACTTCCCAAAGTTGATTCCTTTAAAGCTGTTCAAAGCGCACTTCTTACTTGCGGACTCATCGAGCATATACTCCACTCGAATGCCTTACGAATTGGTAAGGGTGATGGCTCTCTTGGCACAATCTATTTGACCTTTATCTTGGGTTAACCAATCCATCCCTAGGATGACATCTATTCCTTTTGAATCCAAGATGATAAGATTAGCTAGGAATTCTACCCCATTGATTTTTATGGTTGCACTTGGGCATCTTGAACTAGTTCTCAATTCTTTTCCGGTGATTGAACTATCATAGGGCTCTTAAGGGTAAGGTTTCCCAACCAAATTGTTCAACAAAACTCTTGATATAAAAGAATCGATGCTCGAGAATCAAATAATCTTTGGGCGGTATTGAGTTAACAAGGAACTTACCCAAAACCACATCGATGCCTCTGAGCTTCTTGGCGGTCACATGGTTGACCGTCCTCTTCCAAAAGATTGCGGAGCTCTTGGCGTCTGGGGCGTTCCACGACCTTGTCCTTGCATAGGAGCTCTGGCGGAATTGGATCCCAAGTTGAGCGGCAGGGTCACTTGCGGCGCTTACGAGGGCGATTCTTGGCATAATGTCCCATCTGGTGACAATGAAAACTCTTGGATCCTGCGGCATTTGAATTCCCTTTTCTTTGTTGACCACCGGCATTGTTCTCTTGGGGTCCTTGGCGATTAGGCGCGGTCGAAATTAGAGTGCAGGGTGCTCCTTGAGCAGTGTCTGTTGGCTTCTTGAGGTGGCGGCAGACGAACCACTCGCTCCATCTTGAGCACGAAATGCCATCCTTCTCTTGCGGGACTCCATTGTTGGCGTTGAGCATCCTCTTGTACTAGTGCCTTGTTCACCATATCTGAAAATTCGAAAATCCAAAGCAACTAGCTGCACCTTGATGTCGTGGTCAAGTCCTCCATGAACCTCGGATCTTGGCACTTCGGTAGCCACATCTTACGGTGCATACCTCGACAAGCTGGGTAAACCGGTTAAGATACTCGAAACACTCTGGTTTCCACTGATGCAACTTGCGAAATTCTCTTTTCTTCATTTCAATAATGCCGCGAGCACATGAAGCGTCTGGAAGGCTTGGAGAATTCCTCCCGTTATAGTTTGAGCATTCGATGGGCGACCTGAAATTATCCCACCAAGTAGCGACTACTCCTTTTAGCGATGACTCGCGTAGAGAACCTTCTCACGGTCATCTGCCCGATAGCTGGAGCTTTTCTCCACATCTCTTAACCAGTCATCGCCTCCAAGGGTTCACCTGCTCACGTGAAGGTAGGCGGTCTAGTTCTCATAAACTCTCCAAGCTTAGACTGAGGCGGCATCACTGGTACTGCGGCTGGTGCTGGCTGCGGATTGTTTACTATATTCTGAGCAAGGGCCTGCAACAACTGAAGCTGCATTGCCATCATCTGCTGGATATCTGCAACTGGGGGTTGGAATGGTGGCGGCGGCGGTGGCACTTGCTGATCTTGAACATCCTGTTGCTCTTGTGGCTCTGCCTGGCCACGACCACGACCTCCAACACGACCTCCTCTACGACCAGCTCCACGACCTCTTCCTTGACCTTCCATAAAAGCAGCGGCCGAGGACGAGGTTAGCAATAGATGAGAGGAAAGAGCAAAAGATGAGAAGACTAGAGGTAGCCATTCCAAGACCAAACAAGCTATAAAACTCCAAAGAAAGGTGGTTGCAACACCTTTGCTAGGGCAAGTGTACAACACACCCAACAAACAAGCAACAAAAATTTCTAATGCGCTCGGACTATCGTTGCTACACTAAAAAGGTGACATGCTCCAACACTATTGAGCACTATTACTTATCCTATATGGGAGTCTTTTCGGATACACTCTTTGACGGCTTGATCATCTTCTTCCTTGATCTGGATTCTTGCAGAAGACTTGAGGCTTTGAGAAATTTCAAGAGATAAGATCAAATTAAAATTTTAAAATAATATTTCAGCAAAGGAAAGAAGTAAGAACTTACGAATAACATGAGATGAGATAATCTATTCACAGCAATTCATTGGTTTGATTTTGAAAATAATTTTGAAGTTCTTGCTAAGAAGATCAGACTAACTAGGGATGCGACCTACAGTCGATATGGCTCTGATACCACCTCTGTCGGGACCGGATCTCCAAATCCGAACCCTCTGTGTATAACCTGTGCTAGTCCAGGAAAAGCTAGCACACACAGTGGAAACAGTGATGACAGCACATCCATATCACGAATCAAATAATATTACTTAAGCAAAAGAGTATTAGCCTTATGGCCAATTATTACAAATAAGAAGCATCATAGCTTGAGGTCAATAAGAAACAGCGGAAACGAAATAACAAAAGCAAAGTAAGTAAGCCCATCCATTTGCCCAACAGGCAATCGACTGGGGTTCGCGTCCTAGCATTCCGGATCGCCTTCATCATAACCACAAGCGTAGAAATCGTAGTCAGCTTCAGCTTCTGCACACTCATCTGTGGAAGGTTGGGGATGTTGCAAGGGTGAGCACAAAATGTACTCCGCAAGTCTTGGGAACATAATGCATGATAACTATATGCAAGGCTAAACAATTGAAGGCATAATATGGCTCTTTTAGCATAAAGCAAAGTTTAATCAAAGACCAATAATAATTTCATAAAGCATCATTTGAACAAAAAGTAATTGAATTTGATATAACAATTAAGCGGGTTCCATCTACATCGGCTCCATCAGCCAAACCATAACCCGAGAGTTCCATCTGCTCTCGGATTCCCAAACAACCATTTTCCTTTAAAACAAAACCAAGAAATCTACAATGTGCAAGCGTACCTCGCTTTGCCCTTGGCCGTGGGCACGGCTACTTAAGTAGTTTTAACTCTGCGAGTGTGTACACTTTACCCACAAGACATGATCGACTCTTGTTGCCATGCACTTAACACACTTCCTTTGGTGTGTCGGCGGAGAGATCATGACAAGGCCTTTACAATGCACAACCCCACTATTAACCTCGCGCTAAGGTTTCACATTAGGGTTCTAGGCCCGATCTGAAGCCCTCTTGCGCTGCCAACATCGGCCCTCACCAATGGCGAAGCTAATAATGAGACGCACAAATTATTTAGCCAGTCGTACCCATATAGACTTGTGGTTGTACGGTAGTGCTCGGTCCATGGTAACACACGCCGGTCCTTAATTGACTAGGCGGAACATTCACATACCAAGGTCTCGTGTTTTCTACACTCGCCCAACATCCATCCGCCCCGGTCTAAACCATTTCCACTTTATTTCATTTAAATCACAGCAGCAACACTAATTGCCGCACTTTCACAAATAAGTTTGAACAATATTTGAAATGATTCCCATAATGGCACAATACCGAAACGCTTAAGCTGGACTAAGCAATTCTACCGTTCCATGCTAATCTACTGGTTATCACCAAATAAAATAGCTAGTATATATCATCTAGGGTGTCAAAGGTTCGACATGATCAATACCAATGAGGGTATAACAAACTGGAATTTAAATATACTCTAAAACTATATTTAAAGTACATTGCATAAAGTAAGCATGCATAATTTAAAAACATAACATTTTCATAAACTTTGGGATCAACATGTTCAAGGAAGACTTGCCTTCGCTGCCTCTTGCTGGTTCTACCTCTGATTGTTGATTCGACTGATCTTCGACTGCGTCGTCTACACGTGAAACGAGAGCAAATAAATAGAATAAATTCAAATAAAATTCAAAAATTGAAAATAATGGTACTGGAAGATAGAGCTTGATTTTAGATGAATTTAGAAATTTGAATCACTGGAATCGGAGCTCGAACGAAGGAGAACGGGCTCCTGGAAGATTCCCATATCAGAAAAATCAGAGAGGCTGACACGTGGCGCGATCTGATTGGCTGGAATTTCGGTTTTTCGGAAAGAATAAATCCAAAGAATTTGCCGATGACAGGTGGGACCCAGCGTCGGCGACACAGTTCCGCGGTGGGCCGGGTTCACCGAGAGATCTAGGGGTGGCGAGCGACCGGTGAGAGTGGCGACACGCGGCGGGCTAGGGGCGGCGTGGCGGCCGACGTGGGCTTGCCGCGGTCGCGCATCCAGCGACCGATCGGATCGGACGGCCGGGGCGCGGGCGCGGCGGCTGCGGCGTGGCGCGATCCGCGCGCGCCGCGGAAGATCGACGGCCACGGCTCATCGGCGGAATAATGGCGCAGCGGCGCAGTGCGCGGCAAGGGGCGAGGCGAAGAAGAAGCGGCGCCGGCGAGCAAAACGATGAGGCAGCGCTCGGATATGGGGCAAAAGAAAGAGGGAGACGCAGGGAACTCGAAGAGACCAAAATAAGCGGCGGAGGCTCACCGGCGAGAAAGAAAGACGGCGGGGAAGATCCTCGGGCACGGCGGCGCAAAAGTGGAGCTCGGGGCGGCGCATAGCGGCGATTCTCGGAAAACGAGAGAGGGGAACGGGTGCGGTGCTTTAAATAGGCGCGGAGGCCGATGATTTCGACGCGGATACGACGTGGCCGGCGAGGAAATCACGGCGGAGATTGCGGGATTCGACGACGGCGGCAGAGTCCGGCCGAAGAAGACGGAGGCGACGTGGCGCAACGCTTGCCGTCCACGCGGCATCGATCAGATGGCTCACACGCGTGTGGCCACGTGGGCGAGTCTCGACCGCCAGATCGAGATCCAACGCCCATGGTGCTAGGGTTTCGAAGATGGGTGAGCCAACCGCTGCATGGCAGCGGCGCCGAGGAGGAGGAGGAGGAGCGGGCGAGGCGAAGGAGATGGGCGGGAAAAAATGATTCGGCCCGAAAAGGAAACAGGAATAAAAATTCATTTTCCGAATTAACCAAAATTCCAGAAATTCAAATAAAAGCAAATAAATTCAAATAAATATCAAATAAATTCATAAAAATCTCCAAAAATACAGAAAAATTCCTTGAGGCATAATGAACCCAACTAAAGCTGAAAATCTTTTGTTTGATGAATAGAATAATCAAATTAAATCTTTTTATAAATTGAAAATTCAAATTAAGTGAAATTAATTCAAAGAAATTGCAAATGGTGAATTTTGAAATTCAAACATTCTAAAATCCAAATTTTTGGAATGTTACAAACCTCCCCTCCTTAAAAGAAATCTCGACCCCGAGATTTGGACAAACTAGGGAAAAAGGTTGGGGTACTCTTCTCTAAGATCTTCTTCACGTTCCCAGGTTGCTTCCTTTTCAGAATGGTTGCTCCACTGAACTTTGCAAAACTTGATTGTCCTGTTTCTTGTTCTGCGCTCTGCCTCATCCAAAATTCTGATCGGATATTCTGGGTAGGTAAGATCATCCTGTAGCTCAACATTCTCAATCTGCATTTGTTCTTCTGGTACCCTGAGACACTTCTTCAGTTGTGAAACATGGAACACATTGTGCACATTTGACAACTACGGTGGCAGCTCCAACTGATAATCCACTTGACCACTTCTGGCTAGGATTGGGAACGGTCCAATAAATCTTGGTGCTAACTTTCCACGAACTTGAAATCGACGCATTCCTCTGAGCGGTGAGACTTTCAAGTACACATAGTCACCAGGAGCAAAGGTTAACTCTCTCCGACGATTATCAGCGTAGCTCTTACGCCTAGAACTGCTTTGTTCTCAATCTTTCTTGAATCATTTTACTTGTTCTTGACCTTTTGCAAAATATCGGGACCAAAGACTTGGCGATCTCTGTTTCATTCCAACAAAGAGGTGTTCGCACTTTCTTCCATACAAGGCTTCAAATGGCGACATCTGCAAACTTGCTTGATAACTATTGTTATATGAGAATTCGCATAAGGTAAACTTTGATCCCAACTTGCGCATTGGACAATGCACAAGACCTTAACATATCTTCAAGGATTTGGTTCACTCGCTCGGTTGTCCATCGATCCGAGGATGATAAGTCATCTTTGAAATTGAGTTGGTACCCAATGCTTCTTGCAACTTTTGCGGAACCTTGAGGTGAATTGAGTGCCTCGATCGATACAATTCTCTTTGGCACACCATGCAAACACACGATTCTTGACATATACAACTCGCAAGTTGATCTCCACAGTAAGTTGTTCTCACAGAATGAAATGTGCAACTTTTGTCAATCGATCTAGTACAACCCATATTGAATCATAACTGACTGGTTCTCGGAAGTCTTGTAATGAAATCCATTCCAATTTCTTCCCACTTCCATTCAGGCACCTTTAGCTATTGTAGCAATCTGCGGGTCTTTGATGTTCGACTTTAACTATTGGCACACATCACACATAGCTATATACTCTGCGATTTCCTTTCTCATCCTTGGCCACCAATATATACCACGAAGATCTTGATACATCTTTTAGTATTACGGATGAATTAGTCTGTTGACTCATGCGCCTCCTTTAATATCAATTGCTTGACCTCTTTTTGATTCGGCACATAAATACTTTTTCCAAGCCAAACTGTTCCTTCTTCATCCTCGGAAAATCCTGGGGCTTTACCTTCCTTTATTCTATCTTTGATCTTAGCACTTCTTTATCGACTTTTGCGACTTTTGATCGATCCCCAAAGTTGGTTGAATCTCTAAAGCAACAATGAACCTTCCTCCACTAATTCCAAATTCAAACGCTGAAACTCCTTGTGAAGAGCAGTTGACCTTCTTGAATCATTAAATTATTGCAAGTAGCTCTTAGGCTTAAGGCATCGGCAACTACATTAGCCTTGCCAGGATGATAATGTATTCCTACATCATAATCCTTAATTAACTCCAACCATCTTCTTTGTCTTAGGTTGAGGTCCGCTTGAGTGAAGATATACTTCAAACTCTTATGATCTGTGAAGATCTCACAGCGATTCCGATGAGATAATGCCTCCAAAACTTTAGTGCATGCACAAGCGCAGCCATTTCAAGTCATGGGTTGGATAGTTTTCCTCATGTGGTCGCAATTGCCGTGAGGCGTATGCAACTACTTTGCCTTCTTGCATCAAGACACATCCAAGACCTGTCTTGAAGCATCACTGAAAAATCTCAAAGTTCTTAGAATATTTGGTAAAATGAGCACTTTGAGGTGAGGTCAGTCTTTTCTTTAATTCTCGAAAACTTTGCTCACAAGCTTGAGACCATTCAAACTTCTTTTCCTTCTTGACAAGCTCGGGTAAGCGGCCTTGCAATCTTTGAAAATCCTTCTATGAATCTTGGTAGTATCCCGCTAAACCAAGAAAACTTCGATATCGAGCCTTGACTTGGGTTGCCTCAATCAGTACACCTCTCACTTTTTCGGGTCTCTTGAGACACCTCCAGTGAAATTATATGACCTAAGAAAGCAACTTCTTTCAACCAAAACTCACACTTGCTGAACTTAGCATATAACTGATGATTCCTGAGCTTTTCTAACACCATCGTCAAGTGACCTTCATGTTCTACTTCATCTTTAGAATAGATAAGAATAGCATCTATGAATACTACCACAAACTTGTCCAAGTATTCCATAAACACTTTATTCATCAAGTTCATAAAATATGCTGGTGCATTGGTCAGACCAAATGACATAACTGTGAACTCATATAATCCATATCGGGTAGCAAAAGCTGTCTTCGGAATATCTTGTGACCTTATTTTCAACTGATGGTATCCGGATCAAAGATCGATCTTGGAGAAAACACATGCTCCTTTTAACTGATCAAATAGGTCATCAATCCTGGGCAACGGATACTTGTTCTTGATTGTGACTTCATTCAGGGCTCTATAATCCACGCACAAGCGCAAAGTATTATCCTTCTTCTTTACAAAAAGAACTGGCGCTCCCCAAGGTGACGAACTTGGACGAACATATCCTTTTTCTTGCAATTCCTCAATCTGTTTCTTCATCTCGGCGAGTTCATTGGCTGGCATGCGGTAGGGTCTCTTGAAATTGGGCCGTACGAGGACTAGCTCTATGACGAACTCTACATCTCGATCAGGCGGCATACCTGGCAAATCTTCAGGAAATACATCTGGATATTCTTGCACCACAGGCACACTTCCCAAAGTTGATTCCTTTAAACTGTTCAAAGCGCACTTCTTACTTGCGGACTCATCAGGCATATACTCCACTCGAATGCCTTCTGAATTGGTAAGGGTGATGGCTCTACTGGCACAATCTATTTGACCTTTATACTGGGTTAACCAATCCATCCCTAGGATGACATCTATTCCTTTTGAATCCAAGATGATAAGATTCGCTAGGAATTCTACCCCATTGATTTTTATGGTTGCACTTGGGCATACTGAACTAGTTCTCAATTCTTTTCCCGGTGATTGAACTATCATAGGGCTCTTAAGGGTAAAGGTTTCCCAACCAAATTGTTCAACAAAACTCTTCGATATAAAAGAATCGATGCTCGAGAATCAAATAATCTTTGGCGGTATTGAGTTAACAAGGAACTTACCCAAAACCACATCTGATGCCTCCTGAGCTTCTTCGGCGGTCACATGGTTGACACGTCCTCTTCCAAAAGATTGCGGAGCTCTTGGCGTCTGGGGCGTTCCACGACCTTGTCCTTGCATAGGAGCTCTGGCGGAATTGGATCCCAAGTTGAACGGCACCGGGGTCACTTGCTGACGCTTCTGAGGACAGTTACTGGCATAATGTCCCATCTGGTGACAATGAAAACACTGGATCCCTGCAGCATTTGAATTCCCTTTTCTTTGTTGACCAGCGGCATTGTTCTCTTTGGGGTCCTTGGCGATTAGGCGCGGTCGAGAATTAGAGTACGGGGTGCTCCTTGAGCAGTGTCTGTTGGCTTCTTTGGTGAAAGCGCGAGAACCACTCGCTCCATGCTGAGCCTGAAATGCCATCCTTCTCTTGCGGGGCTCCCGCTGTTAGCGTTGAGCATCCTCTTGTACTAGTGCCTTGTTCACCATATCTTTGAAAATTCGAAAAATCCAAAGCAACTAGTTGCACCTTGATGTCGTGGTCAAGTCCTCCATGAACCTCGGATCTTGGCACTTTCGGTAGCCACATCTTCCGGTGCATACCTCGACAACCTGGGTAAACCGGTTAAGATACTCGAAACACTCTGGTTTCCACGATGCAACTTAAGAAATTCTCTTTTCTTCATTTCAATAATGCCGACAGCACATGAGCAAGCGTCTGAAGGCTTGAGAGAATTCCTCCACATTATAGTTTGAGCATTCGATGGGCGACATGAAATTATCCCACCAAGTAGCAGCTACTCCTTTTAGCGATGACTCGCGTAGAGAACCTTCTCACGGTCATCACACCGAGCCAGCTGGAGCTTTTCTCCACATCTCTTAACCACCATACGCCTCCAAGGGTTCACTGCTCCACGTGAAGGTAGGCGGTCTAGTTCTCATAAACTCTCCAAGCTTAGACTGGGGCGGCATCACTGGTACTGCGGCTGGTGCTGGCTGCGGATTGTTTACTATATTCTGAGCAAGGGCCCGCAACAACTGAAGCTGCATTGCCATCATCTGCTGGATATCTGCAACTGGGGGTTGGAATGGTGGCGGCGGCGGTGGCACTTGCTGATCTTGAACATCCTGTTGCTCTTGTGGCTCTGCCTGGCCACGACCACGACCACGACCTCCAACACGACCTCCTCTACGACCAGCTCCACGACCTCTTCCTTGACCTTCCATCTGAAGCAACGGCCAGGGACAGGTTAGCAATAGATGAGAGGGAAAGAGCAAAAGATGAGAAGACTAGAGAGGTAGCCATTCCAAGACCAAACAAGCTATAAAACTCCAAAAGAAAGGTGGTTGCAACACACTGCTAGGGCAAGTGTACAACACACCCAACAAACAAGCAACAAAAATTTCTAATGCGCTCGGACTATACGTTGCTACACTAAAAAGGGTGACATGCTCCAACACTATTGAGCACTATTACTTATCCTATATGGGAGTCTTTTCGGATACACTCTTTGACGGCTTGATCATCTTCTTCCTTGATCTGGATTCTTGCAGAAGACTTGAGGCTTTGAGAAATTTCAAGAGATAAGATCAAATTAAAATTTTAAAATAATATTTCAGCAAAGGAAAGAAGTAAGAACCTACGAATAAGATGAGATGAGATAATCTATTCACAGCAATTCATTGGTTTGATTTAGAAAATAATTTTGAAGTTCTTGCTAAGAAGATCAGACTAACTAGGGATGCGACCTACAGTCGATATGGCTCTGATACCACCTCTGTCGGGACCGGATCTCCAAATCAAACCCTCGTGTATAACTTTGTGCTAGTCCAGAAAAGCTAGCACACACAATGGAAAAAAGTGATGACAAGACATCCATATCACGAATCAAATAATATTACTTAAGCAAAGAGTATTAGCCTTATGGCCAATTATTACAAATAAGAAGCATCATAGCTTGAGTTCAATAAGAAACAATGAAACGAAATAACAAAAGCAAAGTAAGTAAGCCCATCCATTTGCCCAACAGTAATCGATCGGGTTCGCGTCCTAGCATTCGGATCGCCTTCATCATAACCACAAGCGTAGAAATCGTAGTCGACTTCACTTCGCACACTCATCGTGGAAGGTTGGGGATGTTGCAAGGGTGAGCACAAAATGTACTCCATAAGTCTTGGGAACATAATGCATGATAACTATATGCAAGGCTAAACAATTGAAGGCATAATATGGCTCTTTTAGCATAAAGCAAAGTTTAATCAGTAAATACAAATAATAATTTCATAAAGCATCATTTGAACAAAAAGTAATTGAATAGTAATTGAATTTGATATAACAATTAAAGCGAGTTCCATCTACATGCTGCTCCATCCGCCAAACCATAACCCGAGAGTTCCATCTCGCTCTCGGATTCCCAAACAACCATTTTCCTTTAAAACAAAACCAGAAATCTACAATGTGCAAGCGTACCTCACTTGCCCTTGACCGTGAGCACGGCTACTTAAGTAGTTTTAACTCTGCAGAGTGTGTACACTTTACCCACAAGACATGATCGACTCTTGTTGCCATGCACTTAACACACTTCCTTTGGTGTGTCGGCAGAGAGATCATGATAAGGCCTTTACAATGCACAACCCACTATTAACCTCGCGCTAAGGTTTCACCATTGTTAGGGTTCTAGGCGCCCGATCTGAAGCCCCTCTTGCGCCTGCCAACATCTGGCCCTCACCAACTGGCGAAGCTAATAATGAGACGCACAAATTATTTAGCCAGGTCGTACCCATATAGACTTGTGGTTGTACGGTAGTGCTCGGTCCATGGTAACACACGCTTCGGTCCTTAATTGACTAGGGCGGAACATTCACATACCAAGGTCTCGTGTTTTCTACACTCGCCCAACATCCATCCGCCCCGGTCTAAACCATTTCCACTTTATTTCATTTAAATCACAGCAGCAACACCAATTGCCGCACTTTCACAAATAAGTTTGAACAATATTTGAAATGATTCCCATAATGGCACAATACCGAAGCGCTTAAAATTTGGACTAAGCAATTCTACCGTTCCATGCTAATCTCTGGTTATCACCAAATAAAATAGCTAGTATATATCATCTAGGGTGTCAAAGGTTCGACATGATCAATACCAATGAGGGTATAACAAACTGGAATTTAAATATACTCTAAAACTATATTTAAAGTACATTGCATAAAGTAAGCATGCATAATTTAAAAACATAACATTTTCATAAACTTTGGGATCAACATGTTCAAGGAAGACTTGCCTTCGCTGCCTCTTGCTGGTTCTACCTCTGATTGTTGATTCGACTGATCTTCGACTGCGTCGTCTACACGTGAAACGAGAGCAAATAAATAGAATAAATTCAAATAAAATTCAAAAATTGAAAATAATGGTACTGGAAGATAGAGCTTGATTTTAGATGAATTTAGAAATTTGAATCACTGGAATCGGAGCTCGAACGAAGGAGAACGGGCTCCTGGAAGATTCCCATATCAGAAAAATCAGAGAGGCTGACACGTGGCGCGATCTGATTGGCTGGAATTTCGGGTTTTTCTGGAAAAGAATAAATCCAAAAGAATTTGCCGACTGACAGGTGGGACCCACGCGTCAGCGACACGGTTCACGGTGGACCGGGTTCACCGAGGAGATCTAGGGGTGACGAGGCAGACCGGCTGAGGTGGCGACACGCGGCGGGCTAGGGCTGACGTGGCGGCCGACGTGGGCTTGCCACGGGTCGCGCATCCAGCGGCCCGATCGGATCGGACGGCCGGGACGCGGGGTGCGGGCGGCTGCGACGTGGCGCGATCTGGCGCGCACGCGGAAGATCAGACGGCCACGGCTCATCGACGGGGAATGACGGCGCGAGGCGGCGGCGCTGGTGCGGGCAAGGCCGGAGGCGAAGAAGAAGGCGACGCCGCCGGAGCAAAACGCGATGAGACACGCTCGGATATGGGGCAAAAGAAAGAGGGAGACGCAGGGAACTCGAAGAGACCAAAATAAGCGGCGGAGGCTCACCGGCGAGAAAGAAAGACGGCGGGGAAGATCCTCGGGCACGGCGGCGCAAAAGTGGAGCTCGGGGCGGCGCACAGCGGCGATTCTCGGAAAACGAGAGAGGGGAACGGGTGCGGTGCTTTAAATAGGCGCGGAGGCCGATGATTTCGGCGCGGATACGACGCGGTCGGCGAGGAAATCACGGCGGAGATTGCGGGATTCGGCGACGGCGACAGAGTCCGACCGAAGAAGACGGAGGCGATGTGGCGCAACGCTAGCCATCCACGCGGCACCAATCAGACGGCTCACACGCGTGTGGCCACGCGGGCGAGTCTCGACCGCCAGATCGAGATCCAACGCCCATGGCGCTAGGGTTTCGAAGATGGGTGGCCAGCCAGCCATGCGCGGCGGGCGAGGAGGAGGAGCGGAGCGGGCCGGGCGAAGGGAGATGGGCCGGGGAAACGGGCCGGGAAAAAAATGATTCGGCCCGAAAAGGAAACCGGAATAAAAATTCATTTCCGAATTAACCAAAATTCCAGAAATTCAAATAAAAGCAAATAAATTCAAATAAATTCGGAAAATCTCCAAAAATACAGAAAAATTCCTTGAGGCATAATGAACCCAACTAAAACTGAAAATCTTTTGTTTGATGAATAGAATAATCAAATTAAATCTTTTTATAAATTGAAAATTCAAATTAAGTGAAATTAATTCAAAGAAATTGCAAATGGTGAATTTTGAAATTCAAACATTCTAAAATCCAAATTTTTGGAATGTTACAGTGATGTTTGGGCGTCTCCAATTCCCAGTGTTTCCGGCTATAGTTACTATTTAGTGATTCTTGATGACTTCACTCATTTTTGCTGGACTTTTCCTCTTAAGTGCAAATCTGAAGTGCATAGTCACCTTGTCACTTTTATTAACTATGTGCACACTCAGTTTAGCTTGCCCGTGAAATGTTTTCAAGCTGACAATGGTGGAGAATTCGTCAATCATGCCACCACTGCTTTCCTCGCTGCCCATGGCATATTAGCCCGCTTCTCCTGCCCCACACCTCACCCCAGAACGACAAAGCCGAACGCGTTCTTCGCACCATCAACAACTCAATTCAAACTCTCCGCATACATTCATCGCTCCCGCCACAATACTGGGTAGAAGCCTAGCCACCGCCACATACCTTCTGAACTGCCGGCCCATTTTTTCCATTCGCAATGCCATCCCCTTCACCCTTCTCCACGGCAAGCTCCCTGACCTCAGCCACCTCCGGGTTTTTGGGTGTCTTTGCTATCCCAACCTCACAGCCGCCTCTGCTCACAAGCTCGCCCCTCGGTCTACAGCATGTGTCTTCCTCGGGTACCCAACCTGCCACAAAGGGTATCACTGTCTCGACTGTACTACACACCGTGTGATCATCTCGCGTCACGTTATCTTCGATGAATGCACCTTCCCGTTTGTTGTGCCTCCCGCTGTGTCGTCTTTTTCTTATGATTTTCTTATCGATGATGAGAATATGCCCACGGCACCTGTTACTTTCACTGGTGCTCCATCCCCTCAGGATGTCGAGCGACGGTGATTCCTTTCTGCAAGTACCTCGCCACGACTACCAGCGTTGCGGCCACTGCCTCGTGCTGGCACTCCATCTTGTGCTGATGTCGAGTACCAGCCTCCCCTTGCGGATTCTCCATCGCATGCCGATGTCGAGTACCCGCGCTCTTCCTCGATCACAATGCAGCTTCCGCCTGTGCCCACGGGCGGGCATCCTCTGGCACCGCCAGATGCACCGCTATCTTCTTCCACGTCGCCCGTTCCACGGTCGGTTGGGTCTGGCAGTCCGCGCCCTGCCACCCAATCGGTCCTCGCTCCACCACCCGGGTCGTTCGGCCCTCGTCCGGCTGCTGGACCGCACCCGATGACAACTCGGGCCAAGGTTGGCATCACCAAGCCGATCGACCGACTCAACCTCTCCGCGATGCACGTTTTCGCCTCCCCACTTCTGTCAAACTACCGCAGTGCGCTCGCCGAAGCCAATTGGCGCGCTGCTATGGCGGACGAGTACCAGGCACTCCTTGCCAATGGCACCTGGCGCCTGGTTCCGCGGCCTCCTAGCGCCAACGTCGTCACCGGCTAATGGATCTTCAAGCACAAGTACCACTCCGACTCGCCATAAGGCGCGCTGGGTTGTTCGCGGTTACTCTCAGCAGCATGGCATCGACTATGACAAAACATTCAGTCCTGTCGTCGAGCCCTCGACCATCCAGGTGGTTCTCCGTCTCGCGACGTCTCATGGCTGGTTGATCCATCAACTCGACGTCAAGAACGCCTTCCTACATGACCATCTTGATGAGACTATCTACTGCCAGCAACCCTCCGGCTTTGTCAACCCCTTTGCACCTAACCATGTCTGTCTATTGCAGAAATCCCTCTACAGCCTCAAACAAGCTCCCCGGGCATGGTACCAACGCTTTGCGTCTTATATTCATCGCCTGGGGTTCGTCGCTTCAACGTTCGACATGTCTCTCTTCATTTACAAAGAAGGTGCTCAGCTTGCGTACCTTCTATTGTACGTCGACGACATCATCCATACGGCATCCTCGGGGGATCTTCTTCGTTGCCTCACCAAGTTGCTCCACTCCGAGTTCGCCATGACGGATCTCGGCACTCTGCACTTCTTCCTCGGCATCTCTGTCGTGCGCTCCCCCGACGGCTTCTTTCTATCCCAACGCTAGTACGCACTGGATCTTCTACAGCGACGGGCATGGCTGGGTCACTCGACAGTGACACCAGTTGACACTCATGCCAAGCTCTCCGCGACTAACGGCGCTCCTGTTGCCGACCCGACCGAGTATAGGAGCATCGCGGGTGCCCTCCAGTACCTCACGCTGACTCGCCCCGACCTAGCATACGATGTGCAGCAAGTGTGCCTCTTCATGCACGATCCCCGTGAGCCTCATCTCGCGCTGATCAAATGCATCCTGCGCTACGTGAAGGGCACGCTCTCGTCTGGCCTTCATATCGGCATGTCTTCGGCCTGCTCCCTCACCGCATACTCTGATGCGGACTGGGCAGGGTGTCCTAACTCTCGTCGCTCCACCTTCGTATACGCGGTCTACCTCGGCGACAATCTGGTGTCATGGTCCTCCAAGCGCCAGATGACCGTCTCCCGCTCTATGCGGACTGGGCAGGGTGTCCTAACTCTCGTCGCTCCACCTCCGGATACGCGGTCTACCTCGGCGACAATCTGGTGTCATGGTCCTCCAAGCGCCAGATGACCGTCTCCGCTCGATCTTTGAGGCCGAATATCGAGTATGCCGCCACGCCGTTGTCGAGTCTTTGTTAGCTCGTCGGTACCGCTTCATAAGCTCCATTCTCCCATTGCTTCTGCGACCGTGGTTTACTGTGACAACGTTAGTGCCGTTTACATGTCAACAAATCCGTTACAACACCGTCGTACGAAGCATATCGAGATCGACATCCACTTCGTCCGCGAAAAGGTTGCCCTCGGATAGGTTCGAGTGCTCCATGTCCCCTCGTCGCACCAATTCACAGATATCATGACCAAAGGTCTACCTGTACAACTGTTCACTGACTTCAGGTCCAGTCTTTGCATCCGAGAACCTCCCACTGCAACTGCGGGCGGGTATTAGAGATATGTATATCTGTTTCTGCCTAGTTTAGCTCCTCTAATTGAGGGCTGTTGTAACTGCCTTGTATACAATATAACCGGGCTATATATATACACAGACACCCCCTGATTAGGTGTGGTGTTGCCTATTCTTCTCTATTCCTTCACACTCAAAATCTTAATTTGGTATGCAATTTGGGATGTTAAATACTGAGCATTGAGACCATTGCATGCTATATACCCTGCCGCCTCTAAATGCTTTATGATTTGCTGATACTTATGTTGTTTGGTAGATTAATGGAAAAAATTGCAACTCCACGAATGTGTAGGCATGAATGTGCTGGTTGATTTCCAATACCTTACAGAGGAGCATTTGAGGAGTGCATACTATTAGTCGAGCAATTGATGGATGTCATGGCAAGTAGGCAACTGGGTGATGCCTTTCTCTGCTGGATTAGTGTTTCTTCAAAGTGGAAAAATGATTAGTATTGCACATGTACAGTGCAGTGATGGCTTCAGCTGTTGATGTTAAATTTATTGTACTAATATATACAATCCATTTTATCATATGAATGGTGTGTCATTCTATTGTCCGATGATTTCTAATGACAGGCTCAAAAACATGCACTTCTCAGACCATGCATATACCTGAGTTCTTAGGCAGCCTACCATAACGTGTGCGTCACAAGAACGGCTTCATATTGACAAGGTATTACTTGATTTTACTGGAATGATCGTTTGTAAAGAATGAGATATATAACTACAATTTGTATAACTAATTATTTTTAACTACCCATATTTTCCAATAGTATCCGGGGACCGTCCCCGATGCCGTGAGCACTGGGGACTCGTCCCCAACGAAAGGGCTTGCGTTACATACTTTAGTTTGCCTGAAATACTACCGTTCAGTCAATCAGGACAATCAAGTTTGCATATCAGCATAGTGTGACAAGCAGCAACAATCACCAAATTAATTAAACCGGCAAATCCTACAGGCCTACACGGACTATATAATGAAGTTGGTGTTCCTTGATCGTCCTGTGTCTTGCATGAGCTAGTACTAGTTTTGCTCTCGCATAAAATGAACAGATCGATGGAGGTGCAAGTAAAATAAATTCTACTACGATCGAGTCAAGCACGCTAGCTAATTGCATAGTAGTATACTAGGTGCGGATGCACGGCGTGACACTGCGCATGATCTAGAATTTCACTATTTTTGGGTGGTCTTTGCGGAAAAAAAAATCAATTTTAGAAGTCTCATAGGCTTTTCGAGGAAAACAGCGACCCTGATTTTTGAAATTTTCGGAGGGTCTTTGCGCCAAATAAAAAACCGATCTAATAGACCCGGATGCAATTTTGTTTTTTGGGGGCCTTTCCGAAAAAACAAACCAATTTCAGAAGTTTCCCATGAAAAATGGAATAATATGTAATTTCGAAAACTTTTGGGCGCCTTTCCACAAAAAATCACGCGCACTCGCAGGCGTGTGATTTTCTAGAATTTCATGCCGCGCGAGGGTGATTTTCTAGAATTTCAGGATTTTTTGGGTGGTCTTTGCACGAAAAAAAACAATTTTAGAAGCCACAAAAAAAGGACTGTAATTTTAAAATTTTCAAGGGGTCTTTGCGGCAAACAAAAAACCGAGCTAATGGACCCGGATGTAATTGTTTTTTGGGGGCCTTTGTGCAAAAACAAACCAAATTCAGAAGTTTCCACGAAAAAAACACTAATATGTAATTTCAAAATCTTTTGGGCACCTTTCGGCAAAAAGTCGATCGCCAAGAGCGCAGTTGTGGGCTGAGCGTCACACCGTAAAAAAAACGCGAGGCAACAAGCGCACGAGGGGACGAGGATTTGAAAACGAGACCTAGTGGGCGCGGCGTACCGCGGAGCAGCCGCGTTGACTCGAATCGGTGTGGCGCGCGGAGAACACGGGAACTCTTCTGGGTTTAATATACTTACTAGAAATGTTATCGCGTCGTGCCACGCCGTGCTCGTTGTTTTTTACATGTGCGAAAAAAATGTTTGGTTAGCGTAGATCCGATTCTGTAATGTCTAGGTCGTGATTATTATGTTGTCTGTGTCAAGATACAATGTCATAAGAAAAAGGATAGATGATTTAGGGTGGTAAATTCATGGAGCTTAATTAGAATTGTCACGTCTTATTTATTGGAGTACGGTAGTATATGCGGTTGAGTAAACGATATAGGTGAGATGTAGATGAGCGTGAAACAGGAATTGTTTGGAATGCGATGCTGGGATGACGCAAGGGCGGTTTTGCATAGGCATGGTATTTTCGTCGTCTTATCTAAATTAATTTAGTAGCAGATGCTAATCAAATTTAGATGCAGTAGGAGCAATAGCTTTCCGCACCATTGGCTCGACTGACGATGTTTAAAAAATAATATAGGTATCAGCAAAGCGCATATGCTAACAGAACTAAAACTCTGGATGTGGAAAATGCTTCACAACTAACATGTTTACCTCGAGAAGGGAAAACTAAGGCACAATATTATTCTGTATGAATGGAAACAATTTCTTTTTTGGAATCTACCACAACAAGCAACCACCATGGGTTTTTTGTTAGGTCTGATTTCGACAAAAACAGATAAAAATAATAAGAACAAGAAACACATTACGTGATAGTTACAACGAAAATAGAGACTGGAGACAGCAGGTATGAAAAGACTATTGTATAGATTAAAAGCTATTAACATTGCTAAGGAATAAGTTTTGTTTTATACTCTGAACAGATGGAAAAGCATATAGTTGTATGCATTTTACAAAGCAGCATGAAGAAGCGAATAATATGTAAGACGAAGCTATGAAAAACTGATAACGGCGTTGCTAAAATAGGCATATATGAAAACATTCATAATTGATAGAAGCATAAAGCAAGCAGGATCTAATACGAAAACAAACCAACACATGGTGCAGGTTTTAAAATAGCTAGTAATAGGTTATTTAATAGCCCAATCAACAAAAGGCTATGGAGACGGAAATGAAATAGCAAACTAGGAGAACGACAGTAATAATCTAAAAACAAATTAACATACTCTATACAGCAGTGACGCGAACTCTTTTTGTATGACACTGCATTAGCTCTGCACGATAGGCATATGGGGAAAAAAGCTGTACGGAAATGCTAGAAGCTGTCACGAAAATAGGGATTGAACATAGCAGATATGAAAGGGCTGCTGCATAGATCAAAAGTAGAACTGAAGCCTGACCGAAATTAGCAGACACTAAAGGACTATTACATAGACAAAAAGTTGAATCGAAATCTATACAAACAAAGATCTTTAAACGCCGTATGTCGTATCCAAACAAGGATATGGTTAAGAGGCTAGTTGGATCTAAACCAAATGTACTTTTATACAGGTACAACAAATAGGTGTGTGATCATGTGGTCTGCCTAAATATTCGGTAAAAGAATAGATTAGAGCAGATGCAATCAGGCAACAATAGCAGGCGAAAATCACTGAGTAGTAAGCTATATTGTAGAAACATATTTTTTGTACAATGTAGATAAATAGAGAAATATATTTTGTAAGGCAGTCTATAGAGTAGTGCGAACTGATATATAGCATACGAAATGCTATACCAAAAAAATGTTAATAGTAGTATTAAAACTACTCAGGAGTAAGTAGATGGAAAAGCATACGGTTTTAAGCACTTCACGAAGCGGTATGAAAAAGCGGATAGTCTATTAAATGAAACTTCAAAAAACTGATAACACCATTGCTAAAATAGGCATATATGGAAACACTCGTAGTTGACAGAAGCAACAAATAAGCAATACCTAATACGGCGATAGATGAACAGACGATACAGGTCTGAAAATAACAAGAAATAGGTTATCTGATGGCACGATCAGCAAAACAATCTGCGGATAAATAGAAAAATATATTATGTAAGGCAGTCTATAAAGTAGTGCGAACCGACATATAGCATATGAAATGCTGTATCAAAAAACTGATAATAGCGGTACTAAAACTACTAAGGAGTAGGTTTTATTCTATGTTTTGGACAGATGGAAAAGCACACGGTTTTAAGCACTGCACAAAACAGTATGAAAAAGCGGATAGTCTATAAAATGAAACTTCGAAAAAGTGAAAACACCATTGCTAAAATAGGCATACATGGAAACACCTGTAGCTGACAGAAGCAGCAAATAAGCAATACCCGATACGGTGATAGATGAACAGACGGTACAGGTCTGAAAATAACAATGAATAGGTTATCCAATGTCACGATCAGCAAAACCATCTGTAGATAAAAGTGAAGCACCAAGTCAGGAGAGTGGCAATAACAGCATAGAAGCAATATAACATACTTACATATAGCTGAGTACATAAAATAATCTGCACAGACAAAAACATAAGCATTAATTAGTGTTTCTTGACTCTTCAATACCAAAAGTTAGAAAAAAATCTTTTGTATGAAAGTAAGATAAAGGGGATTATATATGGTGTGCATTTCACCAGCCTTGAAGTATACTACATTTCTCAAATAGTCACAAATGTGTCTGTTGTTCAAAACCATAGTACTATATCATCACGGTATTATCAAGCAGATATGGTCTTGCAATAAGCATGGTACTTGACAATCCAACATACTGAGAATTCGCCCAGAATAGAGGGCATCAATCAAATAGTGTCAGTATGCAAAAAGCAAGCACATCGCCCAATTTTTAGCCACTTCCACATACCAAGTTTATCATACAACTGAATATGCTTCCTCATTCATATAAATGATAGCCTGAAAGAAGCCTGCAAGTTTCTAAGTTACGAAACAGCGAGATCCAAAATCGATCATTGCACGCATTAGGAAATAACTAAATCAAAGCTCATAGCCCTATTCCATACAATAAGGAATTAAGGACAACTTAAACAACGTGGTAACATGAGCTGAATAGAACTGATCAAATTGCGTTCCGTAACCCTAAAAATTTCCCAAAAAATACACCCCCTAAATCTTCCAAACATTCCAACCATCCAGGGGGTCAAAACGAACCCGGGCGGCAGAAGTCTAAACAAATCCGTAATGTCAGATCTCTAGTCTAAACAGGCCGGCAAAAGTTTAAACAAATCTGTAATGTCAAATCTGTAATTTAAACAAATCTAATTCATACACTACCTTGAAATAACTCTCAGATAGAAAATACATTAGTAGATTGATCAACTCCAACCATTTAACCTTACGAAATGGTGCTTACCTGCTTAAATCAATCAATTCCAAGCTTGCATAAGAGTGAACAATAGACGCAACAGTTGTATCTGTTATTTTTGAACCAAGAATCAAAGATAGCATGCAAAGAACCCTGACAAAACAACAAAATGAAACTAAATACTCAAAAGAAATTGTAATCATAACAAGACTATCTAGCATAACTCCTGGAATATATTTCTATAAGAACCATAGCAAGACATGAAGGCACAGCACTCTCTAGAGCAAACACATCTGTAGTCTAAACAAATCTAATTCATAAACTATTTTGCAATAACTCTCAGATAGAAAATACATTAGCAGATTGATCAACTCCAACCATTTAACCGTATGAAATGGCGCTTACCTGCTTAAATCAATCAATTCCAAGCCTGCATAAGAGCGAACAATAGACGCTTTTTTGAATCAAGAATCAAGGATAGCATGCAAAGGACCCTGACAGAACAAGAAAACGAAACTAAATATTCAAAAGGAACTGTAACCATAACAAGACTATCTAGCATAATTCCTGGAATATATGAGCAACATTCTATAAGAACCATAGCAAGACATGAAGGCACCTGAGATTAGCACTCTCTAGAGCAAACATAGATTCATTGCATAAGTGAATCGAGGAGATGTGCAAGTTTGTCAAATCTGAGCAGGTACGGCCAGGCTGTCCATCAAACTAATCAGATCAGTAGAATCGCTATTTTGTTGGGTAAAATCCAGTGAGAGCTCATTTAAATTAGGACAGTTTATGACCTGTGAGAAACAAATACCCAAATGAATTTACATATGTGACGGCAAATCAATATAACCGCAAATAATAGTAAGATCATGGCGAATTACCGATTTTGTAAGGGAAAAAGATCTGATAGCCAAAAGGTTAAGAGGCTTGGTGAGGTTATATTAAGAAAACCAAGACCGCTGCAGCCATCCACTCTGAGAGCTGAGAGATATCGCTTCTCTGAAACAAGCCTAGTTAGGTCATCCCTGCATGATCGAACAAGTTCAGAGATAACTCAACCTAAATGGTAATTTAACATGTACCTGTAAATCTGAGGCGCCAATATTTCTAAGATGACATGTATGGTGACAATATATTGCAGCATGAAACAGAGCTCCTTTAGTGTGCATCTTCAGGCAACAACATTAACAGTTTGGTAGCTCACAATTGCGAGTGGGCATTTACTAAATACTAACCGATGAAACTCAGAGCTGGAAGACAGGCTCTCCATCGGATAAAATGAGAATCAGGTCCATCGTGCATGAAGGATACACGAACAGGCTTGCTTCCATCCTAGTTTTGTCGCAGCACACGGACCTTTGCTGCTCCTTACAACAGTAAGAAATCCAAGAAAGGGAAAGAAGGTCGGAGCTGATCACCAAAAATCAGGAAAAAGAACGGTTGTAGAATACGAAAAGACAATCACACATCAAAACCAACCACCAAAAAAGCAAGCCCATCGGCAGCCGGAACGCGTCGGTGTGGAGGGCCAGCCCATCGACGTCGCGCCGGCTGGTGAGCTACCGCGCACGACGTCGGCGATGAGAAGGAGCTCGGTCGCGGCCAGGCGGGTCGGATTGCAGCACCGAGCAGTGGTGGGAGAGCGCAGGAGGCGATATAAGGCTCTGGCTCGCGGCCGTGCGTACGGACTCCGGAGGCGTTCAAGGAGGGTCTAGAAGCTGTGTAGTGTGTAGCGTGGAGATCTCCGGTTGGCACAGCGATGGTCACACGTACGAAGGAGCCGCGAGTAGGCTCGCTCGAGGCTCCGCCGCGTGCGCACATCCGGGGAATAGTACCGAAATCGAACAGTCCAGACGGACTGAGGACCCGAACGCAAAATTGGAATCTCCCGAGGATGTCTCCGCATTTTCGCTGACGTGGAGGGCCTCTCCTTCTAGGAAGTTTGCAGGCTTTAGGAAAGGTACTAGATGCGTACACGCGGCAACACGTCGCGCACTCACGAAGGTGAGTTTCCGGGTAATCACTGAAATCTAAATGCATCAGTAGCATTGTTAGAATTCTTAAAAAAATGGATGAGTTTGATCATGCTTCGAAATTTGTATGGTAGCTTAGACATGCTCTCAGGGCCCTCCTCAAAAAGTTTTAAAAAATTTCTAACATACTTTAACAGCTCAATTAAATCAATGAAGTTGCTTTAAATGCATCAGCACCATTTTAAAACATTTTTAAAATTGCACAAGTTTGATCATAATCTGAAAACTTTATGGTAGCTTAGGCATGCTCTCAGAATCCTTCTTAAAAAGTTTGAAAAATCAAATTCGTTTGATGGTTCTAGAAAAACAAAAAGAGAGAAATTTAAATATATTTAGAATTTATAAAACTCGCACAAGTTTAATCATGGTCTAATTTGTTTATGGAATCTTATGCATACTCTCAGGACTCTTATAAAAAAATTTCAAAATTTTCCAAGACGATATATTATCTCAACTAAATCAGTGTAGCTACTCTGAATGCATTAGTAGCAATGTCGGAATGTTTAGAAATTGTACAAATTTGATCATGATCCAAAAATTTTATGGTAGCTTAGACATGCTCTTTGGACCCTTATCAAAAAAATTTAAAAATTTCTAACACAATTTGATAGCTGAATTAAATTAGCAACAAATTGCCTAAACAGGTGAAAGTACATTGAGAATTTATAAAACTCTCACAAGTTTAATCGTGGTCTAATTTTTTTATGGAAGCTTATCCATACTCTCAGGACCCTTATAAAAAAGTTTCAAAGATTTCCAACTTGATATATTATCTCAACTAAATCAGTGGAGCTGCTCTGAACGCATTAGTAGCATTGTCGGAATTTTTACAAATTGTAAAAGTTTGATCATGATCCAAATATTTTATGGTAGCTTAGGCATGCTCTGAGGACCCTTATCAAAAAGTTTAAAAAATTTCTAACATTATTTGATAGCTCAATTAAATCAGCAACAAAATTGCCTCAACTGGTGAAAGATCTAAATGTAATTACACATTTGTTTGAGGGGCTTTCATGGAGGGATGACACATGGAGGTGCTCTCTAGCCGGGAAACCTCCGGACTATAATACATACATACATACAAACATACACATACATACATACATATATATACATATATATATATATATATATATATATATATATATATATACATATACATATATATACATATAGATACATATACATATATATATACATATAGATACATATATATATATATATGTATATATATATATATATATATATATATATATATATATATATATAGATACATATGTATATGTATATGTATATATGTATATGTATCTATATGTATATATATATATATATATATATGTATATATATATACATATATATATATATGTATATACATGTATATACATATACATATATATACATATAGATACATATGTATATACATATAGATACATATATATATATACATATGTATCTATATGTATATATATATATATATGTATATATATATATATATATATATATATAGCAGCTAGTTGTATGTTCCAATCCAATGGAGCCATAGCTTCGTGTCCTTCGGAGAATGTGAAGTCTGGTTTGAGTTTGACCAGCTGAGTTTGAGGCCCCAACATGCATCGTGATTTTATTAGCAGTTTTTTTTTCTTTCATGCGCAGTTACAACCAAGGTTTGAAATTTCATTTTTGGTTCACATCTCGTCATCCTCTGAAATCAGAAATTTCGGTAAAATCTCGTTATTTCGGATAAAATCCGGACGAAATCCAAAATGACAAATTCAAATCCAGTTTTTTTAACCGAGATTTTTGAGATCTCGTTGAGATTTGCTCGCCAAATTTCAACAGAAAGAAAATAGGTTCAAACGATGTTAGAAAATGTTTGTAGATGGTCCTGACGAATCATTAATATTGTCATAATTTTTTTAGATAATGATCAAGCCTAATCTATACCCCTTTATAATGCACCTAAGCATTCTTTTCTACGCCCACCCCAAATAATGCACCCCACTAGAGATGGCCCAACCTTCATGCACTCAGCGAAACGTCCGCAGAAACTTGCCTCCATCAAAATTAACCTCTCATATCTTTCCTCAGCTTTACTCACCCAAATCCGATAGCCATTGTTTAATGTGTCTAACTCATCCCTGTGGCTCACAACAAATCTCCCCCCACCTCCAGAATCATCTCAAGGAAAAGGAAACAAATATCCTGGAATTAAGGAAAAGAAAACAAACGTTCTAGAAAAGGAAAAGACCATATATTACGTGTTGAGAAAAGGAAACCGGAAGACAGATCACTATACTAGTGAGTTTTTAAAAATTATAACGGTGCTTATGGTAATGAAGATGGCTCTAGACAGTGCTTGGCTTGGGTTACTTCAATTAGGCTTGGATCTCTCATAAGATCCAGTCATGAGGGTGGCTCAGTTGGTCGAAGGCGCTAGTTCCAGTGCTCTTGGTCTAGTGGGCATGGGTTCAATATTTTTTTGAGAAATTTTTTTTGGATATGAGGGGATCGAAAGCAGGACCTCTCGCGTGCTAAGCCAAACCTCTACCATCTGAGCTAAAAACATCAAGTACGGTACGTTTTGTAGTGATTTTGGACCACAACACCCAAATCTCGGCGAAATTTGCCTAGCATTTTAAAAATTTTGATTTTTTTTTCATTTATCCGGGATTTAGGATCTCGTCCGTGGCCAAGATCGGAGATTTCACCGAGATTTTATTCCCTCGTTACAACAATTGACACCGCCTCGTCCTGGTGATGATCTATCCGATCACATTTCTGCGTCCAAGCAAAACCTGGTGCTTTGTTATTATTACTTCATCCGGTCACAAATACATGTTATTTTGGACATTGATATGGTCCTAA
This sequence comes from Otatea glauca, assembly GCA_036346275.1. Lineage (NCBI taxonomy): Eukaryota > Viridiplantae > Streptophyta > Magnoliopsida > Poales > Poaceae > Otatea > Otatea glauca. The sequence goes on along the minus strand of JAYEVK010000102.1, from coordinate 281,587 downwards.
AATATCAGTTTGATTAATAATATCTATTGTAATATATTTATAAAAGCACAATAAAATTATAATATTATGAAAATAATTTTTTTAGATAAATCCATATATATATAATTTTTATGTATCTAATATAACATTTAAAAATCTATCGGGGCCAATGTTTAGAAATGTTGGCTGCACGTATCCCAAACCACCATTATTGTTGACCAGACGAAGCATTAAATAAATATTTGGCTTACCCTTAATTTTTTTTTGTTTGTATCGTTCTTGTAAAGTACTGCCTTCAACTACCAGCACCATCTCCGCTCCATAGCTGACTTCGAGCTTTTCTTAACCTCTTCTTTTCAACTAGAAGAGTGATCGCGGCGTGACACGTCGCGATTGTTGCTCCTCTACGCATGTAAAAAGATTCGACAATCATGGACAAGGATGTTACAGTTTCACATACATCTTTCTCCATTGATTTTCTCAGCACCAGCATTTCTTGATGCCTGGAGTAGCTTATTGTTTTTATTTTCCATTTGCTTCAACCTATAATAAGTAGCCAAATAAGTATTATGTAGTCATGTATCGAATGGAGTAGATAGTACTCCCTCCGTCCTAGAAAGTAAGGGACAGAAGAAATTTTAGGACAGATTATAGTTTCTGTCAAAAGACTCTAATGCCCCTATTTAATACTGTGTCTCTATTAATTGGCAACATGCATACATTAATTAATCACGATTATAGAGAATAACATGCCGCGTTTTTATTTTGGAATATGTGTGGTCGCATGTATCTGCGTACATCTGCATGCATGGGCACAATTTGAGGACACAATTTAAGGGGGGGGGAGAGCTCTCAATCTCTAATATTGGAGGACACAATTTGAACACTTCTCTTCCTTACTTTCAAGGACGGATGGAGTAGTTGACAAGATGGATACCTATCAGAACACTCCGTCTTTTTTTTCTCTTGGGCTAACTGGAACTCTTTTCTTTTTCTTTTCCGTTGTTAGCTTGTTTATGTGGCAAGTTAGTTGTGCAATTTGCTCTGTGAGCTTTGGCTATGAACGAGCATAAATTTAGCAACAGGCGTAAATATCAACAGTCGCAGAAATTGCATACTTAAGCACATAAGCTGGACAAGAGCTGGTTACACATGGAAACACAAAAAAAAGTATGAACAGAAAGCAAAAGCTTGTGGGAATAAGGTGAACAAACTAACCATTTCAGCTCTAGGTGGTTCATAAGGTTGTATATTTCCAACTTCCCTTTCAGCAGCAGCAAGAGTTTTCTTAGCCTTAGAGATCCTTTCCTGAAGAGTTTTTTTTAATTGTCTTTTCAGATCTTCTATGTCATCAAATGTAGCTTCCAATCGTGCATTGTGATAGCAGAAAAAATGTTAAAAGGCAGCAGTAGTCGAACATATTGGAGACCTGATTTAAGTTAAGAAGATCATACCAGATGCAGCCCCTCATCTCTAACTCCTCGTCGTTTGCTCATGTTGTGAGTCATTTGTCTACCTATCTTCTTAGTATTCGAAGCACGTGTCGATTTTTGTCTTTCTTAAGCTCTCTATGAAAATAAGAAAAGCAAAAAAAGACGTGTATTCCATTAGAACTCAAAATTTCATCATTTGCTATTTCAGCCAACCACAAAAGGCTAAATTGTGAAAAAAACAAACTTTTACTAAACAGGAAATGGAACATCGAAAAATTGTCATTTGGATATATACATTTATGTTACTAAAATGTGCTTTCGGAATTATCTCTACTTGCATGATTCCCTCTCTCTTTCTTCCTTTTTTTTTGTTTTCTCTGAATAAGGTAAGTTTTTTTTTTCTATCTATGTATTCTATTTGTTATGTTTTTCCTCTTCCATTTAAGGTACTACATGAGCACTGCACAAGCAGTGATCGTAAACACAGTGGGAAGCATAAATAGAGTTTTTTTGGTTGAGATGGATCCAAAAGGATTTGATTAGAGGAATTGAATGAATTCATGTAAAAAGCTAAGGGCAGATGAGGACTGAAGAATTTGCAAGGAAACTTATAAGCATGTGGTCACAGGCATGACCAGGAAGGCTGAAAGTATTGTACTGAAACTTGCTTGGAGCAATATATCGGTAATTAAAACTTTTTGGAGAGGAGCTCTGCATTTTTGTAATTTTAAATAAAGCGGTCAAATTCATGAGCTGTTTAGGTCTTCTATTTTCAACAAAACAAATGCCTAGTTTCAACAAATGATGTCAATCAATAATCTCGATTTCAATTAAGTTCTATGTAATCTTGTCTAATCACCATTAATCAAGTAGGGGAAACATTATCATAAGAAATAAAAAGGGAGTGAGTATCTAAGTATCTATCAAAACAGGAAAGTAAGACTGATTCCTGGACACTAGATAAGCAAAACTTTATGTCAAACACAGGACATCAGGACAAATACGCAAAACTTGCAAGAAACATCTAGAAAGCAATATATAAACGAAGAACATTGAGCTTATATAATGATATTAATGACATGGCAGCTTACAAAACTGCACTGATAGAAAATTGTTATGCAGCGTATAACGTATAGGCATATGCAAGTAGAGTAACTAAGAGATAATGGCAAATATAAAAAATATAAGCATGGTCACCTCTAATGGGTGGAACATTGCATACAAATTAGATGGTTGCCTTCTCTTCTCAAAAAACCTAGAAATTAGGAAAGGATTAGCTATTTGAGAACTATTTTTTCATATCGCTTTCTTGTAGTATTGCACAAAAAATATACTACAAAAAGGAAAAGAGGAAAAGCATACGAAATTAGAGAAGTGAACAGACCGCGAATACACGCCTAAAACTGCAGAATTGTGTCCTTTTTAGTATAAATCTCTGCATGCAAATTAAATTAAGTCAAGATCAATTAGATAGCAGAGGCTTCGAAGTAAAAAAAACGTAGAACATGACAAGACCATTCTTTACTCCGATGAGAAGAGAACATTCTAGGACAGATACACCATAGAAAGTTACCATCTAACCCTGTGGTTGCCATTAACACCCATAATCACAGTATTCTTCAACTTATCACAGCGAGTGGAAACCACATAAGGAAGCGCACACCGCGTAACTGGTAGCAATGAAAGGGTCACCGATGATGGCGAGCTCGACACCCTCGCTAATGATATTTATGACATGAAAGCTCACAAAACAGCACTGATCCTATAAACAAGAACATAAATTTCTATCTACCCACATATTAGTCACAAAATCTAAACAATTTCACTTTTGAGTGGTTCTAGCTAAGTGAAATATCTGGTATGAATTCTTGAGAACTAAAAAGTGAAAACTGTCGGTAAAATGTAAGAGCACATTGTTGATATAACCAGTATAGGCGCGCCTATGTTTTTTTTCTTTTCAACACAAAATGGCTTCTAAGCAATCCATAACTATTTCGAAAGAAGAAAGAAATTCAAGACTTTCTGATGTTGCAATGCATTGCGTGCTACTGAGCAAAAGGTACAGACTACTAACATACATCTAGTATGGTGAAAATACCTAAAAAAGATAACCTTTATCAGAGCTCGACATCCTCGCTAACGATATCAATAACATGACAGCTTACAAAACCGCACTGATACTAATTATGCAATAGGAAATTGTTATGTAGTATGTAATGTATAGACATATGCAAGTAGAGTAACTAAGAGCTATTAGCAAATATAAAAGATGTAAGCATGGTTACTTCTAATGGGTGGAACATTGCATACAGATTAGATGGATGGCTTCTCTTCTCAAAGAACCTGGAAATTAGGAAGGATTAGCCGATGGAGCATTGTTCCTCGATATCGCTTGCGTTTAGTACCGCAAAAAAATTACAATAAGAAAAAAGAGGAAATCATACAAAATTAGAGAAGTGAATACACGCCTGAAACCACAGGATTGTGTCCTTTTTACCATAAATGTCTGCACACAAATAAAATTAAGTCAAACTCAATTAGATGGTAGAGGCTTCGTAGCACAAAAAATACAGAACATGATAAGACCATTCTTCAAAACCTGTACATAACGCAGATCTATACCAAACCGATAAGGAGAAACATAAAAATTCTAAAACTCCTAAGCCACGAATGGAACAATCAAGGAGCGACCAGAAAACTTTGACTGAAGTAATGGAACCTGATACCACATATGCCCACTGATTTGTTATCAAGCAACTAAAGCTGACATCGCAAAAAACTTAAAGTCTGAACACAATTCAAATCAGCGGCCAACATCCACTTGATAGCTCGCAATCATCACAAGCCATCACAAAGCGTGTCCAACTGGGGCTCGCAAGAACCCAGATTCGCTAAACCAAACCACAAACTCGCTCTCAATCCGGGATCAACACAGTCCCAGAGCTCCGCAAAAATCTCGTGCAACCAAGTAGCTCAAACCTCCAACCGAAGGATGCCGAGCAAGCGAGCGGGTCGGCGTGAGAGCCGAGGACGAGCTGAAGACAGAGCTCCAAAAGGGCACAACGGCGCGGGGACCTAGGGCGAGCAAGAGAGCGGACCAGCGTGGGAGCCGAGGAGGGCCCGAGGACAGAGCCCCGGGGTGGCGCAGCGGCACTGGAGGGCGACGGAGGTGGCGCACTGTTCGGCATAACGGTGGTGCAAAGCACAGGCCTAGGGCGGGCTAAAGGGATGGGGATTGGGGAGATGGGGTGAGGGTGTGGGGATCAGGAGAAGAAAGGAAGGATGAGTAGTACCTAAGTTGCAGACGATCATCGCTGAGGAGCCTGAGGACGCGGTCGCGGGTCGAGCTCATGACGGGGCACGAGGGGAGAGCCGCGGACGTACGCGAGTGGTGGAGGGAAGAAGAACGGGAGTAGCTCCTCGAAGTCGCGGCGAGGCAGGAAGGAGGCGCGTCGACAACCAGGTAAACATGCGGAGTGGGGCGAGGGAAGCTTCTCGCGCGGGCAAAGTGGCGTGGGGGGTGGAAGCCGTCGAGCGGGGGAGGAAGCCTCGCGAGGGCACGGGTCGCGCGGGGGAAGGAGCGAGCTGAGCTCCTCGTGTGAGCTGGCGAGCGCAGCGCGGACCGCGCGCGAGGGGAGCACGAACGGGCGGATCCCCACCGACGCGAAGAACGGACGGCTCTGGGCAGCCAGGATCCGCATGCAAATACTGAAAATAGGAGGATTATTTTGCAAAACGCGTGACGTGACAAGGTCCTCAACTTGCGAAACCTTCAGGCTTTAGGAAAGTTAGTATATATATTATATAGGTTACTTGCTTGACCTAGCTGCTGCTCTACAAGAAGCTATGGCTCCATTGGATTGGAACATACAACCGGGCGACATGAGGTACGGTGGAGCGGCCGCGTCGGCTCGAATCGGTGTGGCGTGTGGAGAATGTTGGAACCCTGATGGGATATAAATTTGAGGAATATTCTATGTGATGCTGAACCATTCCATTCACTCAAAATAATAGAACCAAATGATATAGAGCCATCCCACCCTATTCAGTCTCATTCAATCAACTAAACACACCCTTAGTATACATCAGCTAATTGTATGTTCCAATCCAATAGAGCCATAGCTTCGTGTCCTTCGTAGAATGTGAAGTCTGGTTTGAGTTTGACCAGTTGAGTTTGAGGCCCCAATATGCATCGTGATTTTATCTGCAATTTTTTTTTCTTTTTTGCGCATCTACAACTAAGGTTTCAATTTTCATTTTCGGTTCACATCTCATCACCCTCTGAAATCAGAAATTTCGATGAAATCTCGCTATTTTGGATAAAATCCGGCCGAAACCCAAAAAGACAAATTAAAATCCAAAATTTTTTTAACCAAGGTTTTCAAGATCTCGTTGAGATTTGCTGAAATCTCGGCAAATTTGAACAAAACGAAAATAGGTTCAAACGATGTTAGAAAATTTTGAAAATATTTGTGGATGGTCTTGACGCATCACTAATATTGTCATAAATCTTTTAGATAATGATTAGGCTTAAAGAAATCTTTTAGATAATGATCAGGCTTAAAGAAATTTTAAAAATTTTGACGGTGCTTTTGGTAGTGAAGATGGCTGTTGACAGTGCTTGGCTTGGATCAATTAGATTGGGCGTGGGTTCGCATCCTGGTTTCGAAACTTCGATAATGTTTTGAGAAATTTTTTTTTTTGAGATAAACCTCTTGCATGCTAAGCCAAACCTCTACCCCTGGAGTCCACACCTTTTTTTTACATTTTGGGTGTCAATTTGAAAAGTCACAATCGGCCGGACTCGATCCCAGACCTATTCTATGCAAGCCAAGCTCTCTGCCAGCCGAGCTAGGGCAACTTGTTGTCATAATTGCATATCCCTCCTATATAAGTTTTGGATGGTTAATGGTAAAAAAAAAAGGTTGCTTTTGGCCGAAATCAAACTAGCGACGTCTCGAAGTCTGCGATGCTAAGGAGTAAGGCCTAAACGAGCCTACCAACTCAGCTACGTCTCATTTCGGTTCAAATCCGGAACTGAAAACATCAAGTACGGTACGTTTTGTAGTGATTTCGGCCCGCAACACCGAAATCTCGCCGAGATTTTCAAAGGTATCATAGCATTTTGAAAATTTTGAATTTTTTTTTTCATTTATCTGGGATTTAGAATCTCGTCAACGGCCAAGATGTGAGATTTCACCGATATTTTATTCCCTCTTTACAACACTTGACACCGCCTCGTCCGGGTGACGATCTATCTGATCACATTTCTGCGTCCAAGCAAAAGCTGGTGCTTTGTTATTATTACTTCGTTCAGTCACAAATACATGTTATTTTAGACATCGATACGGTCCCAAAATATCAGTTTGACTAATAATTTCTATTGTAATATATTTTTATAAAAGCCCAATAAAATTATAATATTATGCAAATACTTTTTTATAAATCTATACATATATAATTTTTATATATCTAATATAACATTTAAAAATCTATCGGTGGCCAATGCTTAGAGATGTTGCCTGCACGTATCCCAATTCCCAAAACACCATTATTGTTGACCAGACGAAGCATTAAATAAATATTCGGCTTACCCTTAAAAAAATAAATGTTTGTATCGTTTTTGTAAAGTACTACCTTCAACTACCAGCACCATCTCCGCTCCATAGCTGACTTTGAGCTTTTCTTAACCTCTTCTTTTCAATATAGGTCACTTGCTTGACCTAGTTGCTGGCCCGAGAAGAGGAGTTATTCGCAATTTGGCAAAATTTTATTCTTTCTTTACGTTGCACCTTGCCAAATTATTAAAACCAGCACATATCCACACTAGCTCTCTCCCCTCCTCTCCAGACATTGTCGGCCTCCCATCATCGTCTCGCGTGCTTCCCCGGCCGGCTGGGGGCGAATTACAGCTGCTGATCTCTACCTCCACCATCAACCACCTCGTAAGTTTTCTCAAATCTGCTCCCTTTCTGTGTTTTCGTTGTGTACGTGTGTGCGCTGGTATTGGCTAGTTTTGTTCCTAGGCGATCCGATTTTTGTTAGACTTAAGGTTAAACTAAACATGAACATCATTAGCTAGCTTAAAGCAAGATCACCCAAACATAATGCGAAAATTAAATCTCGTTGTATGAACTGATCCGGAGAAATAGATGAGACCATTAGGGTTCCGTCGATGTAGTTGAGCGAAGTAGACGAGGGCCGTGAAGGAGAACGAAGAAGATAACACCGAGAGTTTTGTTCCTAAGCGATCCGTTTTTGTCCTTGGGTCAAAATGGAATGAAAAAAGTTCCATTGACATCCGGAGATGTGTGTCTGATCTCCGGGAGTCCAGGTTCACCGTTAAGATCGCCGGTAGTTTGTTTGTTTTCAATTTTTTTTTAAAAAAAATCAGTAGTTAGCATTATGCAATTCCTTGTGAATATTTAGTTGTGCTTATAAGGCAACAGCACGGCTCCTGATTTGTCCAAGAAAGAAAAAAAAAGGTATTATGCAGCTCGATTGAGACGCACTAGGAGGGGGTGAATTGGCGCAAACTAACACTTAAAATTAATTTTTTTTGTTTTTATTAATTTTGGAAATTAATAAAGTAATGACCAAACTTGAAGAATCAATCTAAGATAAATAATCTAATACTATGAAAGAAAACTACACTAAAAATGCATGCTAGAAAGTAATAAAACACAAGTAATAATTAGTATATCGGAATCTATACTAACTGATTTTCCTCAAAGAATATGTATATGGATCCTTTACAATAAAGCACAAACATCAAATAATTTCCTAAATTTTTTCTTAATTTTTCCTCTTCTCCTTTTTCTTACTATTGCTTTCTTGCGTCACGTTAAAGGAGAGACAAATCTGTTAGAACTAAGGAAAACTAAAACATGAACTAGCATAAATCATGATCATCAAAACCGTAATACGGAAATTAAAACATGAGATTAACTGACCCGGAGAAGACGAAGTAGCCATTAGATCTTTTGTCGGTGTAGGTGAACGTCGGTGAAGAAGAAGAAGAACACTGAAACACTTTCGGTAATAGTCACGGGCTTCGGCAGCCTAGCACTAGCTCAGTAGATCGGGTAGTGTCTGGTAGAGCCAAGAACTCGAGAGATCTTTAATAATCACAAGCGCCAGCCTCTCCCTTTTAATCTAGAGTCGACTGACGGGACCGACCAATTAGTTGTTGTGCTCTCGATCAGAGTGTGAAAATGGTGGGCAAAACCCCCGAAATCTCCGGTTCTGTTAGCCTCAAAACCGCAGATCACAAATAACATTCTCCCACTTGATCGAAGGCTAATATCATAAGTCCATACTCAACAGAACAACACACCAAGATAAAGTATTTCAGCGGTTAATAAATGTACCACTAAAACCCCAGTATCTATAGTGCATCGCATCATTCTATCTCGATAGGATAATTAATTATTCTTAATAGGAATTGGTTTTATTCTTATGGTCCTTATTTCCAGAATCAGAGGCTTTCCAATAAACCCATGCTGGCAACATGCTCTCGAAAGAGACTGGGTGGTAAGCCTTTAAGTGGATCCGCAAGCATAGACTTAGTACTTATATGCTTGACATCAATTGTCTGATCCTGAATTCTATATTTCACAACATGATACTTAATGTCAATGTGTTTGGCAACACCACTTGACTTGTTGTTACTTGAATAGAAAATTGCGGTTAAATTATAGCAATATATAGGTAGTGGTTTAGATATGCTGTCTACCACTCTTAATTCTGAGATAAAATTCTTAAACTATACAGCCTGCCCAGTAGCCTCATAACATGCCACAAACTCAGCCTGCATCATTGATAATGCAGTAAAGGGATTGTTTCGAACTTTTTCATGAAATGGCTCATCCCGCAAGTGTGAAGATATAACTTGATGTGGAATTCTTAGTATCAACACAGTCTGCAAAATTAGTGTCCAAATAACCCACAACCTTAAGGGTATCAGACTTCTTATATGTGAGCATGAAATGCTTAGTGCCCTGCATATAACGCAAGACTTTCTTAACGGCTTTCCAATGATCCAGTCCTAGATTTGATTGATATCTGCCAAACATCCCGGTTACGAATGCTAAATCAGGACGAGTACAAACTTAAGAATACATAATGCTTCTTACAGTTGAAGCGTAAGGAATTTTCTTCGTCTGATCAGCTTCTAATTGATTCCTTGGATATTGAAATGTTCCAAACTTATCACCCTGTGGCAGAGCAGTTATGCATATTATATCTCTTAAGCACTCTATCAATGTATGCCCTTTGGGATAGGCCTAATATCCCTTTGGATCTATCTCAGTGAATCTCAATGCCCGAAACATAAGAGGCATCACCAAGATCCTTCATGTCAAAATTAGCGAAAAGAAATCTCTTAGTCTCATACAGCATATCCTTATCGCTGCTAGCCAATAAGATATCATCCACATAAAATACTAAGATAGTAAATGTAACATTCGAAAAAATTTCAAAAATAAATAAAATAAGAATTTAAAATTTAAAAATGACTAAAATAAAAACTTGAAATGTGACTTAAATTTGAATTTCAGCCTTAAGTTTAATTGTTCTCTGCTTATTAAGTTTTTCTAGACTTCTGCTCTCTAAAGAAAAGCTTTTAATGGTTAAAAGTAGTGAATCTTTAATTCTAAGTTTCAAAAATCAAATAAATGTAAAATCATTCACAAATACATCTATATTAACAAAAAGACTAAAAACGCAATTAAATTTACAGTTCAATTCTTATACCTAATTACATCACAGTCTCTAAAACCCACCCAAACTTAAATCCTTAAGCTTTGCTTATATTTCCTAAGGCATTCTCGTTAGGATTCACAGAAACTAAATATAACCATACCACATCATATATATCTTTCATGAGACCTCATGTATATGTGTTCGCACAAAAATATATACACACATACATGTGTATACATGCCTAGACACCCAACTTCCAGTAAATACATGAACGCATATCTGTACAAGTACTTCTATATGCATGCCCTCTGTCAGCTATCAGACTACACATATATAACCAAAAATTCAGCAAAAAGCATGTATGTCAACATCCACTCACACACAATCTCAGTTCAATCAAAACACATTTCACAATTCATATAATTAACATTCAAGTCTAAATATTGTCCTTTGAGAGAATTTTACATCCAGGCCAACAAATCTTAGTTATCCAACAAATAAAGACAAGAGACTTTAATGCAGATATCAAATGCCAGAGTATACATGAGGGTTTACACTCTCAAACATTTTATACAAGCTATAATCTACATTTCATCCAACAAGATCTCATTCAAAGGAGCATAAACTTCTGTTTACATCCCAAACCGACCTACAATCTTCGACACCTTCCCCAGCTCTGAACTCCACCAGCTAGCAAACACCTCTGCCTTTCTTCTAAGCCACGTGGAATGGGAGATTGCTGCATGCCTCCCAGCTGACCTTTCCAGCCCATAGTTTTAAACCCAGAAGAACCTGGTTTCAGCTCCTCTCAGACCAACTACCAAGCTGCATGCATGCTGAGCATGCATGGCTGCCACCTCATCAACCTAGCCCGGTTTACTCCTGCTAGCAATCATCTTCTTACCCATACTGCATAGCCAAGTGGCAGGAGGAAGGCTTGCATGCCCTCCATCTGTCCCCTGCCTCCCAGCTGTCCCATTTGAGCTCTTAGTTTTCACCTGCACAGCCCCGATTCAACAACCATGTCGGTTCACAAGTAGTATAAAAGGAAAAGACGAACAAGACAGTGGAGTACAACCAGAATTCTCACCATCCCATGATGCACCACTAATCCTTTGTTAAACTCCTCACTACCTTCTAATTGGAGTCCTGAGAAGCAAGCTGAAAGGCTATCTATCTCTCCACTGTCCTCTGCGATCAAAAGGTACCGAACTTCAGTCAAAGCCTTATCACTCCCATGGCATGCATAGACATTGGGTGGTATGAACAAATACAAGTTGTGCATGTAAATCATAATACATTGTGTTATACAACATTAAATGGACAATGCTATAACTAGAGCATAATATAAAGAAAAAGCATAAAGGTCTTAATCATAGCATGATCTAAGACCAGGGTTGCATATTCTAGTATCTTGGTTCTCATGATCAGAAAATACAGTAACAAGCATACAACAGATAACAGCAGCATATGTAATCTTTGTACTAGTCACATCACACAGAAAGTCAATCCTTTGAATCATACACATCCTAGTCACAGGGATTCAAATCCATTCCAAGGCAATGACCATGGGTTTCCCCACTTAAAAGATCACTATGCATCAGCACACACCTCATTATCTAAAGTATATTTTTTTCATATTTCACAGAAGGGCAACCTGTTTGATCATCCCACTAACTAAATGCTTCCATAAATCAGGAATTCAATAGTATTCTGGTTTCCTACATTTTTGGTGGAAACCAGAGTCGCATGCATAATCAAAGCACACACTTATCCCGGTTCTCAAGTAAGGATAGATCAAGCACTAAATGTGGTTAATCAGCATACTGCTACATCTCAACCGAAGCTCATATAGTCCCCTAAGAGATCTCCTTATGATACATACAAACATGAGATTCCAGAACAGCAGTTCATAAAAGGCTACCACTATAAAACTCACATTACAAAAGCCATACATGGAAGTCACTAGCATCACCAAAAACCCCAAGAATTTTTCTAATTCATAAATCACTAGTTCATTGTCTAACTTGAGTTTTGGAATAGCAATCAGTAGAAAGGAAGGGAGTGAGGATTAGCACTTAGCTTGTGAGTTTTGTTGGGGAAAAAGTTGAACTGTGGTCGGGGGTGAGTGAGGCTGGTCAAGGCCGTGGAAATGGTGGCCGACTGTCCTACTCTCATGCGCGCGGCCCCACCATTCCCGTCCTCACCGACGACATCGGCGCCTTGGGCTCGGCTACAACCGCAAGGTGGCGACCTAGAGAGCAGGAAAAAGAGAAGAGGAGGGGTGAGTAAAGGAGGAGGAAGAAGCGAGAAAAGGGGAAAGTAGGGGGAGACTTAGCTCATGGGGTTGAGAACTCGGGCTCGGAGGAGGTAGATCGGGTGGCGCTCGGACAAAACTGGCAGCGGCGGCGCTAGGGTACGTGAAAAAGGGGTGAGTGTAGAAGTGACGGGAGTGAGAGAGACAGGGGTGAAAACGAAAACGCAAACGGAAACGAAGTCTTCTTTCGGAAACGGAAACGAAAAATAGATGAAATTTTTGTCAGAAACGAAAACGGGAGAGTAATTTCCGCCGAAAACGAAAACGGAATCGGAAATTCCGTATAAGTGAAACCGAAAATTCCGTCGGAAACTTAGCTCACTTGGCCTAAAAAGGAGAATGGAGAATTTACATTTATTTTCGAATTAAAATAATTTCAAAAATACAAATGAGTTTATAGAATATCAAATAGAGTTCAAAAATTTTGAAAAAAAAATCTCAAAAATACTTTGGAACGTTTTGAACCTAGGAAAATTATTTCTAGCATAATTTTGCCTTCATTTTTCATGAATAAATTAATTATATAAATCTGAAAAATAGCAAAATTGTATTTATAAACTCCAGAAAATCCAGGATAAATCTCAGAAAATCATAAATGAACATTGAACAATAATATGCAAATTTTAGGGTATTACATCTTTATAGTTGGAGGAGCAAGAGGATGTCGATGATAATGATATGTAGGAGGACATGATGGTCTGATCTGGGGGACAAATAGCGAACCTTCAAATGACAAACTTGAGAAAAAACTTTCTAGTGATACCAGTGAATATAACATTGTTCTTATATCTGCCTTTTAGGTGGAATGTGTTACATTGTTTTTGCGGTCATGTATATTGTGATCATGTACTACGTTCTTGTAGAATTTTCCACTTTCCTTTTCGTATCCGCTCTGTTTCGTTCCGCATCCGTTTTCGTCATTATTCGTTTTTGTATCCATTTCCGGAGTTTCTGATTTCGTTTCTTTTACCGGTAAAAGATATGGAAACGGAAACGGAACGGCCATTTACAGACCGTTTTCGTTCTGCTTTCATGTCTAGAGAGAGAGAAAGGGGAGATGGGGCTCACCATGCTTGGGTCTTGGCAGACGAGAGAGGCGACACTGTGTGGAGTCGGGGAGGAGAACCAGCGGGGCGGCGGCAGGTCTAAGGGCGATGCAGAACCAAGGGCCGACGGTGGCGCCTATCGCAGTAGAAGGCGCCGGCAGCACGCGGAGGAAGATTAGATGCGGCAGCGCAAAGGAGAGGGTGGCGCCGACGCTTGGCTGCAGAGGGGGATGCGCTCGGGAGAAGCGGTAAGGAGAAGAAGCTGGGGAAAGGAGAGAGCGCGACTCAGAGAAGCGACAGTGGCGAGGAAGGAAGGGGGCGATCGGTCGGGAGAGAAAGAGAGGGCGACGAGGGTGTGAGAGAGAAGGTGCGGTTGCTGGAGGTGAGTGAAGAGAGAGAGAAAGAGGGTAGCTAGGGTTAGATAGGTCGGGATTCGGCTGGGCCGATTGGGCCGAAGTAATGGGCCAGCCTGGCCGGGTTAAATATATATATAAAGAAAAATAAAATAAATAGAGATATATATACAGTTAAAACAATATGATGAAACAATATATATTTCTTGTCGTGCCCAAAATAAAAATAAAAGAAAATGGGCTGAGAAAGAGAGAAGGGGGAAAACAATTCTAGATTTTATTTTCTCTAAATTAATTTAAAATACAGAAGTACTTATGAACATGACTTACCATAAGATAGTTTCTATCTCAATTTTATAAAACCAAATAATTTTTGCGTCTCGAATTCGAAACAAAACACATGCAATCAAGAAACTCTAAACCGAAATCACACACGTTTTGTGTAGTAGATTTCTATTTGATTTTCTATCTGATTTTTTTGCCCTATTTAAAAGTTGTTATTTGCTATATTTTCATTGAACTACGTGTAGACTCCGACGTTCCAGAGTCTGTGACAGTCGACTCTGACTTCACGACTGAAATGAACAAGCAAGGAAAGCACCCCCTTTGATCATATTGATCCCAGTATTTTAATTTTTATTTTGTTTTATTAAATCAATTTATGCATGCGATTATTTTCTGTAAATTTGCTACTTTGTGGTACTGGTAGTTATAACCCTATCTCATGGAACTTCCTAGATAAGTATAGACATGTGAACTTTGATAACCCTAGAATTAAGGATAGACAATATATGATGTCAATTTGGGTATAAGCGATGAATAATGATCCTGCTTAGCCATGCTTTAGATTTGGGATGAATAAGTTGGATAAACTGATCATATCAAACTTTGGTATATTGAGACATGATGATGGTTACTGGTATTTTGGTATAAAAACTCAAAACAAAACTATGGTTTTGATGTGGGCAATTATCGGCAATAGCCGGAGGTGCAAGTGTTGCACGTAGTGTAGGGGGAGATTATCGCCCATGTCAGATTAAAGATCGAACTATGGGTTATTTTTAGGCCAAGAAATACGTACGACCATAAATGCTGGTATGGGACAAGTTACTTAGAACTAGCTTTGCACATTGGAAGGCTGTAGTAGTACGGATACTCTGGTATAAGTTTGCCCGAAGGGGCACGCACACCGAGGTGTTGAGAATAATGTTTGCTGATACAACTGTGTACATCTTGCTATGGAAAGAAACGTGTGTGGCAGGGTTATGCTACCGGGGTTATTGTGTGAATGATATTATGTCTTGGGTGTGTGTTTCTACCTCCATAGCAAGGGTTTGATGTCACCGGGCTGGTGCAAAGTTAGGGCTAGGTAATGTAACGGTTATGTTATGATCGCTCTGCGGCACACCAAAGGAAGTGTGCTAATAGCTTGCACAAAGAGCTAATCATTTCTTGTGGGTAAAAGTGTACACCTCTGTAGAATGTAAAACTAATCGATTAGCCGTGCCCGCGGTCAAGGGCACTTGTAAAGTCATCTCATAGTTAGATGTTTTATTATTTTTAAAAAAGGTTTGGTTTCATCGGTTTGCCTCGTGTTGGCAAAGAATGGTGTTGGTAGGAATTGGATGTCTCGATGCTCACGTCGTGGAGGACTGTGAGTTATTACTTATGCTTTACTTGTTACTTTCATATCAGAAAAACTTGCTTTTACAAATTTCGTTTTACAAATTACAACTTGATTTACAAATCAAATTATGCTTTATGCAAACTAACCGTAGAAGCCTCCTTTGACACAGCCTGCATTATTGCATTTGCAAATACCACCTTAAGTCTTGTTGAGTACGAAAGTACTCACCCTTGCTTATTTGTTGGTTTTAGGTGAAGATAGTGAACCTCCAGATGACATATATTTTGACGCAGGTTGCGGGGATTATCTTAGCATGTTTTTCTTGGGTTTATGCCTTGTCAATTGCATGAGTGTTGGATGGGCGGCACACTACAAGACTTTTGATTCTTCCGCTACAATATACTTTGAATTGTAAGACTACACTGTATCAATAGCTTCCTCTTTAATAATATTGTTCATGGCTATGATTCCAATTGTTGTAAATGTGCGTACTAGCCACTGATCATGGGACTAGTACTGTATGCACATAGATCATCCTTCTTGGTATTCTGTACCAAAAAGGAGGGTCGCTACAGTAAATTTGCTCCCCTTAGTCTTAATGTATATGCAATTATCCACTTCATTTTCTTTGAAACCTAAATTTCTTATGGTCTCATTGAACTTAATGTACCATTGTCTAGTCGCTTGTTTTAGCCCATAGATGGATTTCTTAAGTCGATATCCCATATGTTCCTTGCCTTCTACGACAAAACCTTCCGGTTGAGTCATGTAAACATTCTCATGCAAGTCACCATTAAGGAATGCACTTTTAACATCCACCTGATGCAACTCTAAGCCATAATAAGCCATAAGTGCCGTGACAATTCTCAGTAAATCTTTCTTTGAGATGGGAGAGAAAGTATCAACATAATCAATCCCCTCTCTTTGTGTAAACACTTTTGCTACAAGTCTTGCCTTGAATCTTTCGATATTTCCCTTAGAGTCATGCTTAGTTTTATAGACCCATCTACAACCTATTGTCTTGACTCCATTAGAAATTTCTACTAGATCCCAGACGTCATTAATGCTCATAGACTTTATTTCATCCTGCATGGCCTCAAGCCACTTGGATGAATCCTTAGTCATCATAGCCTCCTTAAATCTTCATTCATGTATACCTTCCCTATGTCATTTACATCTTCATTCATGTATATGACATAGTCATTCGGGATAGCAGATCTCCTGTCCCGCTGTGATCTCCTTAGTGGTTCATTAGTTATCACAGGGGGCTAATGAGGCTCATCATTAGGTGCTGTATTGTTCATCCCAGAATCCTCAGGGGGGCTCAACTCCAGGATTCTCAGGTGGAGGTGTAACTGTATGAGGCACATGAAGAATAATCTCTTAGATTATCGGTAATGGAACATAAGTCCGAATCTTCTCAAGATCTATTTTCCTAGCCTCTGAGCTCGCACTGATTTCATCATTCTCTAAGAATACAGCATGTCGGGTTTTCACAAACTTAGTGATATGATCTGGACAATAAAATTGATACCCCTTAGATCTTTCAGGATATCTAATAAAATGGGAACTTACTGTTTTAGGATCTAATTTGCCAATATGTGGATTAAAGACTTTAGCTTCAGCAGGACAACCCCACATACATAAGTATCTTAAGCTCGGTTTCCTCCTAGTCCATAATTCATAAGGTGTCTTAGACACAGATTTACTGGAGACCCGATTAAGTATATGTTCGGCTGTCTTTAATGCTTCAATCCACAAACAAATTGGTAAACTGGAGTAACTCATCATGCTACGCACCATATCCATAAGGGTGCAGTTGCGTCTTTCAGCTACACTATTTTCTGAGGTTCACCAGGTGTTGAATACTAGGCTATTATGCCATTTTCTGAAAGAAACTTAGCAAATGGACCAGGAATTTGTCCATAAGGAGCGTGTCTCCCATAATATTCTCCTCTATGATATGATCTTACTACCTTAATCTTCAAATTATGTTGATTTTCTACTCCAGCCTTCAATATTTTAAACTTATCGAGTAATTCAGATCGATCACGAATGAGAAAAATATAACTATAATGGGAGAAATCATGAGTGAATGTGATAAAGGAGTCATACCCATCCACTAAAGTTACAGGAAATAGACCACATGTATTAGTGAAGATTCTTGTGCTTCGTGTGGCTCCTTTCTTAATTTGTTTTACATATTTCTCCTTAATACAATCAATACATTGGTCCCCGTCAGAGAAGTCTAATGAATAGAGTATCTCTTCCTTAACGAGACATTCCATTCTCCCATTCGAAATGTGACCTAAACGACAGTTCCACGATTTCGATGAAGTCTCATCGCCTAAACTTCTCTTTCGCTTATTGGTGACATCACACACATTCATTGACACAGGGAATTTAGAGAGAGGAAGCATATAAAGTTTATCTCATCGAGTCGCGAGACTAACATTATTGGAATTAAAACTCACAATGCATTTATTGTTCCCAAAAATACAAATGTATCCATCATCATCCAATAGAGAAATGAAAATAAGGTTCCTCCTCATGGTAGGAACATAAACAACATTATTCAAATGAAGGGTGAAGTCACTATCTAATGCTAATGGTAGTGTGCCAACGGCTTCAACTTCAACCTCATTTCCATTAGCAACTCTAAGACTTCGCTCCCCTTTTCTTAGTGTCCTCACGGTGAGGAATCCCTGCAATGAATTAGAAACGTGCACAGTGACACCAGAATCAATCCACCAGGTATTAGGGGAAAATCAGCATAAAGGGTTTCATCAACATTAGAAATTATATCGTTACCCTTCTTAGCGAGCCACTTCATGAAGCCCACACAATCCTTCTGAATGTGCACACTATTTTTGCAGAAGCGACAGATGAGCCCATCAGAAGAAGTAGAGTTAGATGCAGCAAGGGCTTTCTCCTTTGGCTTTGATTTGCTTGACTCAGCCTTAGGGGAGAAATGCAGCTTCTTCTTAGGCTTAGAGTCCCCTTGGAATTTTCATTCGCTAAACATGGTCCTTTCTTTCAGCCTTTATTCTCTCCTCCTAGACACACATGGCGATCAACTCGCTCATGGTCTACTGTTCCTTCTGAGTATTATAATTAATCTTAAATGCATTATACTTAGAAGGGAGGGAGGTCATAATAAAATGGACTAAGAAACTATCAGAAATAGCCATGTCCATGCCCTTAAGTTTAGCAGCCATATCAGTCATCATTATGATATACTCACGAACACTGCTGGAGCCTTCATACTTAGTGGTGAGCATTTTCATAATTAAAGTACTGGCATATACTTTTGAAGAGCCCTTGAATTGCTCCTCGACTGAGGCCAAGTATCTCTTAGCGTTGTCAAATTCAGGGATTGCTCCCCTTATCCCAACAGAAATTGTGCTCTTCATAATCGTTAGGGACATGCGGTTGGATCGCCCCACTTTTTCGCTGTTAAGTCATAGAGTTTTTTTTTCTCAGTGAAACTCTCATCTTCAGCGGAAGGAGCTACGGGAGTGTCCTCACGTAATGCATAGTCCAAATCCATGACTCCAAGGACAATCAAAATTTTCTCCTTCCAAGAGGAAAAATTTGTTCCAGTCAGCTGCTCAATGCCATTTACGTAAGAGGCAACATTAGTGTTGTTCATGGCTGAATCAAAAACAAAATATAATCAATAAACATTAGAAAAAATAAATATCTTGCATGAAAACTAACCCCAAGTTGGTCTGATTAATGATATGCTAATGACAGGAAAAATTAACAGTTCTAACTCACATCACCGTTGGGCAAAAACAAAAAGAACTAAATTATCTTATGGGTGACACATGTTCATAAACAACATTGGTCAATATATGTTCATGGTCATGGTATAATCCCAATATTCAACATTAATAATAATCTCTAACCAAAACTTCCCGTTGGTTCCATTTTAATTAGAGATAATGCTCATAAATAATCATCACATGAAAAATTAATTACCACATTAGTTAATATGCCCAAAACATCAATCATAAATTTAAACAGGATATTAATGCCTAGGAAATAAATAATTAACAATGCTTTTTGCTGAAATTTAAAAGATTGAATGAAACGAAAATAAAAGGGCTAAAAAAATTAAATCCCGACACAAAAACACGCGGCCCAACAACAGACCGGGCCCATCGACAAACGGTGGCCCAGCCACACACGCGCGGCCCAGAAACGCGCAGACGGCCCGACATAAAAGCGGCAGCGTCGAGCACGAATAGACGGCCCAGATCGCGCGAAGACGGATCAAAACCACGAAGCGAGCGCGAAACCCTAACCCTAAGCATTTTTTCACCCCCAAAAAAATGCTGCTGAGGCGATGGAGCGGAAGACCGGGCGTCGCACTCGCGTGAAGTCATGGCCGCGGGCTTAGGCCCGTGGGAGAACGGCGAGCAAGACTGGAAAGGCGGCGACGATGACCGACCAAGGTAAGCCCCGAAACCCCTCTTAGATCATTAGGTTTTCTTGATTCGATTTTGGGGAAAAAACTGATTAGGGTTCGGGATTTGGGGTTTTGGGATCGGATTTCACTAGATCACCGCCTTCTAAGTGCTAAACCGAGCTAAATCTACCCTTAACCAACAAGAACAAGATCCAAACCGGGCTAAAAGGGATCAAGATTAGGCTTGGCTGCTCTGATACCAAATGTCTAACTAAGGAAAACTAAAACATGAACTAGCCTAAATCATGATCACCAAAACCGTAATGCGGAAATTAAAACATGAGATTAACTGACCTAGAGAAGACGAAGTAGCCATTAGATCTTTTGTCGGTGTAGGTGAACGTCGGTGAAGAAGAAGAAGAACACTGAAACACTTTCGGTGATGATCACGGGCTTCGGCTGCCGGGTGCTAGCTCAGTAGATCGAGTAGTGTCGGGTAGAGCCAAGAACTCAAGAGATTGTTAATAATCACGAGCGCTAGCCTCTCCCTTTTAATCTAGCGCCGGTTGACGGAACCGCAACCAACTGGTGGTTGTGCTCTCGATCAGAGCGCGAAAATGGCGGGCAAAACCCCCAAAATCTCCGGTTCTATTAGCCTCAAAACCACAGATCACAACCAACAAAATCTGCTTGCAAAAGCTACTGCTTCCTTTTTACCTGCACAACAGCCGCACAGAACCAAGATCTACTGCTACCTTCAATAATGCCTTATGAAGTACATGTTTGCCTTAGCATTCGCATCAACATCAGCCATATTGTCGGGCGTGATGTTTTCATCGGCAGGAACCTCATACAGGAGATTCACCTTCTACCAAATCAGGAGGCCCTAGGCAGTGATGTATGACTTCATTCTTGACTTCCAGAAGGGAAAATCAACTCCAGAAAAGATAGGAGGCTTGGTGGAATACTTGTTCATAACAATGGCTCTAAAGACCGATCAAGATCTATGGAAGAGCAAAACCGGACTCTGATACCAATTGAAGGATCGAAATGACGATCAGAGCGGGGTGTGAATGATCCAAAATAAAATTTCCCCATTCAAAAAGATCCAACCAAAAACCTCACACGAAACACTCAAGAGAAATCAGAGAAGGCTGTTCTGGCTGGTGCTACCACAACACAGAGCGGTAGTACCAGAGGGGCGGTGCTACCGCTCGTAGGGGCAGCAGAACCAAACCAGATGAACAGAGGAAGAACACAACACAAAAACTCAAAAGCAAATTTGACAAAACTTTTGATCTACCGGACAAAGATTCATGAAAGTTGAGATGCACTTTCTTATGGTGGTCAGGAACCTATTCCAACCTTCAATCCAAAGGATTGACGTAAAAGCTCTGACCTTTTTCGAAATGAAGGAAGAGTGCACTAAGTTTGAGTAAAAACCAAAATCTTGGTCTTGAGCTTGCTCGTGGGGTTTTGATGATCAAGATGATCATGGATAACCTCCCCCATGTCAGAGCAAGCAAGAACACAAGAAAATAACCACACAAACACGATCTACAAGAATCATTTTTCTCAAGAACAAAAGATCGGTTTCTTGCAACAAAAACACAAGATTTGCTTAAATGATTGGGATATGATCTGAAAAAGTTTTATCCATCAATCATTCATCATTGGCATAAGATCCACAAGCATTTAGAAGGAGGGAGGCTAATCCAAATATGCGAAAAGTAAATTGCAAGAGTTTAAAGTGCGGAATTTAAATGCTGAATTTAAGATATAATGTAAATGCGGAAAGTAAATTCAGAACTGAGTAGATGAAAATTTCATTTCTGGAAGGGAGGTTTACAAAGCCTCACAACAAAGTGGGTAAATCTCAAAGGAGCACAAAAGACTCTAAAACCTTCAAAGAGGGGAGAGCTACCCTTAACCCTTTATTTATACTACTCTTGAGTCGTCGTCCACCCTTGGATGAGTTCCTTCAACCCTAAGGAACGCCATCAAGGGCTAGGATTGACCCATTCACTCATACATGGGCTAACCCAAAACCCACCAGCATACCGGTTTTTGCACACTTTTCAAAGCATACTAACATGACTAACTACTCTATCCTCTAGACCACAATCCAACGACCCTCCTTGATCTGAGTAGCTCCAGGTTAGCATCTCATACATTCCTTGTCTCCTAGGTTCGCAGCGACTCCGTCTCCGATCATCCTCAAGCGATCTTCGACCGTTTGGACCTCCGGTGCACCTTGCCTAGTCAAAACCCATCACATAGCAATGTCTAAATTGATATGCAATAAACATCACAAATTCAAAACTTAATTGCAACTTCGCTCATAAAGTCGGTACTACTGCCATCTGGGGTCGGTAGCAACGCACATCTAGTGCTACCACTCCCACATAGCCGGTAGTACCGCACACCCTAAACATTGCAGCGAAGGCACTCTTTAGAAAATTCATACCGCCCCTAGGTCCGACCGCAACCCCGGTGCTACTGCCCCCAGGGCCGGTAGTACCACAAGTCTGGTGCTACCACTCTCACATGGTCAGTAGTACTGAAAAATCCAAACATAGCTCAAATTACTTCAAATTCAAAATAGAGTTAAAAACAAGCTCAAACATGAGCACCTCATGCTCAAACATAGTCAATAACTCATCACAAATAAGGATAGACCTCCACATTGTCTTTCAATCTCCTCCTTGATGAGTATATTGACAAACACCCAAAAGGCATAAATTTGAGTTTAAAAGAAGAAAGAAGAAAGCAATTTGATTGCAAAACCTCACTTGGTCCAAAGCAAGAGGAAATAAGATCATGACCAAGTAGGCAAGGAGGATTTTAGAGCAAGACAACAGAAATAACAAGTTTTCCACAAAAGCTCTAGAAATCCAATAAAAACTCACAAAAGCTCAAGTATGCTCATGATCCTAAGAAATAGCAAGTTTTTTACCATGATCATAAGAACCAAGATGCATTCACATTTTTATCCTTTAATGATGCCTTTTCTACAGTTTCTCCCCCTTTTGGCAATATAGGCATCAAGATGGCATTTCCCCCATTTTCATATGTATGCATGAAATGAATCCTAAAAGAGCTTTGAAGATTATCTAAGGGACCTCATGAACAAAGTAAGATACCAAGCTACTCAAGTTCAGATTATGCTAATCTAAGACATGTCCAAGTGCAAAATGTAATATCCTTGCTAGCAAGCACATGTAAGACTATGTCATTTTTGCATGATTTTAAAAAGTGCAACACTTAGCATAATTTCTAAGCTAGAAGGAAAGCCATATAAAGGATCAAATGGAAGTCCTAGAGTTCAACCTAATCAACACTTTGGGAAAGCTAGATGTCCATAAAAGGTCCTTCGTGCTCATAATGCAAATTTTTGTTTAAAACTTTAACGCACATAGTGGGGTGCAAATGTTTGGCATTATTTGCATTATTTACCCACTTGTTTTCTATTTGCATTTTTCAAGAGTAATTAACTCAAGCCATCACAACCATCTCAAGAAGGACTCTTAAAAGAATGGTCTTGGTTATATACAATACATTCCAAGTTCATCCCAAGTGCAATAGGAAGCAGTCTCATGAATGTAATGTGTTGAGATCAATTTGCACAAAAAGTGTCAACTTTTCTTTTCATTTTAGAACTTAAATTTATGAGCATATGAAGGACTCTAGTACGAATCAAACTAGCTTAACCCAAGTTGCTATAGGGACTCTAGTAGAAATCTAAGATTTCACAAATCATGGTATATACACCTAAAGAGGAAACATAGCAAGTAAAAGCTACAAGTTTCTCCAAGTTTTCATCAAAGCTCAATTTTATTTTTAGCAAGCTTAGCATGATGAATCAAAATGAACTTAGACATATCTAAGCTAGCAATGATGTTCAGAAAAGTAGCAAGGTGCATAGCATGAAAGATAGTTCATTTGCATAATAGACAAAGCTTATTAAAGATGTCTATATGTAATGCATGATGTAGGTTCTCAAATTCCCCCTCAACAAGTGAATCAATTTTAGGCACAAATCTGGTTCATATTGAGTTATTAGCAGAATTAAGCTAAAAGAAGGTCCAAATGAACTCAATAGAAACAAGAAACACATAATATGGAGAAGAAGTTGAGAAACTGCAAACTGGGTAGCTATAGAGCATAGAAAATACAGTAGAGAACACTATGGCTCGGACTTGCTCTCATCTTCTCTAATGACTAACATAGGAAAGCTGACTCTAAAACCCAAACTAGGGAGTGCATATAGACCATATCTACCCAGGGGGCCCAAAACCTGCTAGACTTATAAGATTGTGAGGTAACTCAACCTAGAGAGAAGAGAGAATAGCTAATTGTGCATGATAACAATCTATAGCATAAGATGAGAGGCTAATGCAAAACATGCCAGAAGTCTAAGTGAAGTGTATTCAGAAATCTAAGAGTAAGCCTAAAAACACCCAGAAGATGCAAATGAAAGGAAATGCTGGAAGAAAATAAATATAATACAAAATTTACAAAATCAGCTCCCCTCAAGATATGCCGTAAGGACATACGACACCAAGCTCTCCTCTCAAGGCCACAAACCTAGAGTTATCCAAAGGCTTGGTAAAGATATCGGCAATCTTGTGGTCACTCTCCACAAACTGAAGCACTATATCACCCTTCTTCACATGGTCTCTAAGGAAATGATATATAATGTCTATATGCTTGATCCTAGAATGTTGCACTAGGTTTTTGGCAATGCAAATGGTAGAAGTGTTGTCACAGAAAAGTGGAACACTATCTATGTTCTAACCTAAAGTCCCGCAAAGTCGATCTCATCCAAAGCACCTGACTACAGCAACCAGCTGCTGCAACGTATTCGGCCTCAGCGGTGGACTGTGCAACTCCGGACTGCTTCCTAGAAGATCAAAAGACAAGAGAAGTGACAATGAATTGGCAAGTGCCAGAAGTGCTATTCCAATCTATCCTACAGCCAACAAAGTCTGCATCTAAAAGGCTCTAAGTGACAGACAAGAAGAGGAGAAGTACTAAATACCATAGTCAATAGTGGCTGGAAGGTACCTTAAGATGCGCTTCACCGCTTGGTGGTGAGAGGCACGAGGAGAAGCTTGAAATTGAGCGAACAGATACACAGTAAAATATATATCCGGCCTCGAAGTAGTGAGGTACAAGAGAGAGCTGATCATGCTCCGAAACTCCTTCTGATCAGCTGGCTCACCATCCTTATCAGGCTCGAGGACAACAGTGATGGCCATAGGAGTCATCACTGGCTTCCCATCAGACATGTCGAAGTGCCTCAGAAGGTCTCGAGTGTATTTGTCTTGATGCAAGAAGGTGCCCTCCCGAGTCTTCTTGATCTGGAAGTCAAGGAAGTAGCTCAACTCGCCCATCATGCTCATCTCGAACTCTGTACTCATCACATCTGAAAACTGAGAAAAGAGAGTGCGAAGAGCCACCAAAGAAAATATCATCTACATAAATCTGGATGAGGAGAAAATAAGAATTATGGTGTCTGATGAACAGAGCCTTATCTACTATACCTATCTTAAAACCACGACTAAGAAGATAGAACTTAAGCCTCTCATACTAAGCTCTAGGGGCCTGTTTAAGTCCATATAAAGCTTTGAAAAGCCTAAAGACATGATTTGGGTACTTGGGGTTATCGAATCCTAGAGGTTGCCTGACATACACCTCTTCCTCAATATACCCATTGAGGAATGCACTCATGACATCCATTTGATAAAGCTTGAAGCCCTTGGATGCCGAAAATGCAAACAGGATCCTAATAGCCTCTAGTCTATCTACAGGGGCAAATGTCTCCTCAAAGTCAAGACCCTCGAACTGAGAAAAGTCGTGTGCAACTAGCCTAACCTTGTTTCTAATGACAACCCCATCCTCACTCTGCTTGTTTTTTAACATCCACTTAGTCCCAATGATATTATGACTAGATCAGAGCTCGACAAGCTACCATACCTTGTTCCTCTCGAAATTCTCAAGTTCCTCATGCATAGCATTAATCCACAACTCATCGGATAATGCATGAGAAATATCCTTCGGTTCAAAGGAGGCAACAAAGGCAGAGTGGAGGCAAAAACTGAACAATCCTGATTTTGAGCGAGTGACCCACTCAAACAGATCGCCAATAGTCTAATCAGGTGGATGATGTCTATGAATATGGTGGAGAGGTCCAAAATCAGAAGCGGCCTCTACCTCATGAACAAAAGAGGCAGGATCAAAGCCACTTGCTGCAGGAGAGACTGAGGGTAACGACTGGTCTCCCTGAGGTGCAAAAATAGAAACAGAAGGCGCCTCAGGTGTAGAGGGGACTGGATCAGGTGGAACACTATCATCTCCATCATCCTCACATCCTCTACAAAGATGGTCTCGGAGAGGGAAGAAGAGCCTGGAAACCGGGTCTAGCTCCTAGACTAGCCTCATCGAAGGTCACCTCACAGGTCTCTATGATCCTATTCGCCTCACAACTCCAGAACCTACAGCTACGAGAAGAAGTCGAGTAACCTAGAAAAATGCCATCAGAAGAATGAGACTGAAACTTATATAAGTTCCTAGACTTCAAAATGAAACACGTGCAACCAAACACACGAAAATGTGAAACACTAGGCTTTTGCCCATACCTCAACTCATAAGAAGTGCCATGCAAATATGCTCTCAAGAATACTCGATTACACACATGACAAGCAGTAGCTATAGCCTCAGCCCAAAACTTCCTAGGAGTACTATACTCATCTAGCATCATCTTGGTCATCTCGACAAAGGTCATGTTCTTCCTTTCTACTACGCCATTCTGCTAAGGGATATATGGATGATGAGAAGTAGCAACCATCTCGACAAGAATACTCGATTAGTCATCACAATAGTGACTGGAGGATGAGAAGTAGCAACCATCTTGCCATGTCGGCAAGGAGAGCAAACTAAGTCTTTGACCATCTTGAGTTTTGGTAAACCACGAATAAGGTCGTGGCTACTAACTCAGGTTAAATGGTCGAAGCCTATGTGACCATATCTCCTATGCCAGAATGAGAGATCACGGGACTCTGAAGCAATAAAACAATGAACAAAGTCTCCAGAAGAAGTAGAAAAATTAGTACGGAAGACTCTCCCAAATCTATAGATCCCACAAACTAACCCCCCAGATGAATCAAGTATCCTACAGGCACTTCTCTTAAAGTTTACCCCGAAAGAGTCATCGATAAGCTGAGAGACAGAAAGCAAATTGTGTTGTAGTTTACTCACTAAGGCAACGTTTTTAAGAATAAATTTTTCATTAATGCAGAGGGTACCTTTAGCTATGACTCTCCCTACGAAGCATCCCAAAAAGTAATCAACTCATCACCGGAAGCTCAAAATAGGGAAGACAACCATCTAGAATCTCCTGTCATATAACGAGAACAACCGGAGTCAACAATCCATACATCTCCCTTCCCCATCCTACAAACCTCGTCCGAGTCGCTGTAGAGCTCAGAATTGCTAATGCCGTTGGCGTCCGCCATGAAACACATCCTGGTGAAGTCATGTTAGGTCGAGGATACCGACTAGAGGGGGGTGAATAGGCTGCTTTTAAAAAATACTTCTACAAATTTTTACAAAGCAATTTACCCCTAAATACCTTAATGCCAAAACCTTAACAATTATTATATGTGGAAACGATAAACTAAGGTTTTGACAATTAAAGCCTAAATCAACTAGGCTCACTATGTGCACTAACTAATTATTTCTCTAACAGATATTGCAATCCTAAAGACAAGCAATCAATTAATTTAATTCTATGAATATAAATAATGAACACAATACAAGCACAAGAAACACAATACATTTTACCGTGGTGTTCGGAGACTTGCCGGTCTCCTCTAGTCCACGTTGAGGTTAGCCCAAACGAATTGGACCGGCTCCATGAATTGAGCACCCACCTCGAATCCACTAGTGGTTGCTCTTCCCCCTCCAGGTATGTGAGCACCGACCTTCATAACTTTGCTGGGGCTTCTCACAACCTCCATTGAGAGCTCCCGCGCATGATACCTCCACACGCCGTTTAGGTGTCGGCAAACACCAAGAGTAACAAGTCAAGCCCTCTAGGTTGAACTTCACCTAGTGCAACACATGCACTCCGGTGATCTCCTAAGTGCAACACATGCACTAGGCTCTTCCTCAAGTACAACACATGCACAAGAGGCTCTCAATCCTTCCTAATTGCAACACATGCAATTAGAGGCTCACACTAGCTCAAGAAATAAATGGAAGAGGGCAACACATGCACACAACTCCTACAAACACCCAAATGTTCCAGCCACCAGCCCATGCCTCCCAAGGCCTCCTTTTATAGCCTCCAAGTTAAACTAGCCGTTGGGGGTCGAAATGGGCAAAACTCAGCAAATCCGGTGCTCCCGCCCTACTAGGACCGGTAGCACCGGCCTTCAGGCCAACGGATGCAAAACTAGCCGTTAGAGGAAATCCGGTAGCACCGGCCAACTGAGAGCGGTGCTACCGCTCGAGCGATAGCACCGACCTTGGACCCCGGTAGCACCAGACCCGAGCCAATCACAAAAACACCTCCTTTGGAATTTTTATACCGCCCAGAGGAGCGGTAGCACCGGACCTCCGGTGCTACCGATCTACCATGGGCGGAAGCACCGGACCGCCAAACCGCCCAAAATAGCCTCTCTAGAATTTTCACACCGACTAGAGGGGCGGTAGCACTTCCGATGCTACCGGCCAAACTGCGGTACCATCAGACCTACGGTGCTACCGGCCTTACAAGGGCGGTAGTACCGGCCAAGCAGAAGTAACGGATTCCATAAGCGGTACTACCGGCCCAGCGGTACTGCCGGTCCTACATAGGCGGTACGACTGACCTTAGGGAGAAAACACGGTTTTTCACAAAAACTTTTCTCCAAACCATTAAAGATTTATTCTTTGGGCTCTGTGAGAATCAACACATGATCACAATACTATGCAAAATACATTTGCATATGTTAATCACATACTTCAAATAATCGCATTAAGCACAACTTCTTTACAAAACACATTTTCAAATAAACAAGAACTTATGAGATCAATCCTCGATTTAGAAGGAGGGAGGCTAATCCAAATGTGTGGAAAGTAAATTGCAAGAGTTTAAAGTGCGGAATTTAAATGTTGAATTTAAGACATAATATAAATATGGAAAGTAAATTCAGAACTGAGTAGATGAAAATTTCATTTCTGGAAGGGAGGTTTACAAAGCCTCACAATAAAGTAGGCAAAGCTGTAAGGAGCATAAAAAACTCTAAAACATTCAAAGAGAGGAGAGCTACCCCTACACCTCTATTTATACTACCCTTGAGTCATCCTCCACCCTTGGATGAGTCCCTTCAACCCTAAGGAACACCATCAAGGACTAGGATTGACTCATTCACTCATACATGGGATAACCCAAAACCCACAAGCATACCGGGGTTTGCACGCTTTTCAAAGCATACTAACATGACCCGCTACACTATCCTCTAGACTGCGATCCAATGGCCCTCCTTGATCCGAGCAGCTCTAGGTTAGCATCTCATCCATTCCTTGTCTCCTAGGTTCGTAGCGACTCTGTCTTCGATCATTCTCGGCGATTTTCGACTGTCTGGACCTCTGGCACACCTCACCTAGTTCCGATCATCCTCCGCCTCACCATAACCTAGCACTGTCATCCTGCAACCATCAAGGGCATGGAAAAACCCATCACATAGCAATGTCCAAATTGATATGCAATAAACATCACAAAATCAAAACTTAATCGCAACTTCACTCATAAAGTCGGTACTACCGCCATCTGGGGCTTGTAGCACCGCACATTCGGTACTACCGCTCATGGCCGGTAGTACCGCAGACCCTAAAAACTCTAGCGAAGGCTCTCTCTGGAAAATTCACACCGCCCCCAGTGCCGGTAGTTCCGCAAGTCCGGTGCTACCGCTCTCACATGGTCAATAGTACCGAAAAATCCAGACATAGCTCAAATTGCTTCAAATTCAAAATAGAGTTAAAAACAAGCTCAAACATGAGCACGTAATGCTCAAACACATTCAATAACTCATCACAAAGAAGGATAGACCTCCACATGGTCTTTCAGCTTTCGATACCTTGCTGTTTTTAAAAGAATTTTTGTGAACCCACAATGTTTTAGTACAATAAGACTCAATCGGGCTTCTAGTTCGATATGTATTATATAAAAGTGTAATTTCCAAAGTTGCTTGCTGTTTTTGAGGAGTTTTAGGATCAAAATCAACATTTTTTCTTTGCTGGAAATTGATTTTATTAGCCTCAAAACAATGTGTAGGATGCACAAAACAATTTCTAGTAATATGACCAATCCTACCACAGTTATAGCAATTAACATTATGGAACTTATCCCAAAATTTTGGACCTAAATTAGCATAACAATTGGTTTTAACATGTCCAAGTTTTCCACAATTAAAATATTTTTTCACAATGCTATTTTGAATCTTTTTCATAGAAATGCCACTTTGAAAGTCATGTATTTTTAGAATAACCTTTGACGTGCTTGGTTGTGAGATATAATTTTATCAAAGCCTAAGCCTTCCTTCTTAAATGAACATTTTGATGTATCAAGAATTAAATTCAAGTTTTTCTCACCATTTGTCATTTTTTCAAGTCATTTTCTAGTAATTGTTTTTTAGCAAGATCAGGACATTTATTGCTTAAAAATGTGTAAGGATGCTTTTCAATTTCAATTAATTTTCTCTTAATTCCAGCAAGGTCCTCACAAGAAAATCCATTTGCTAACTTATTTACATCATTCTCTAAAGTAGAGCATTTTTTTACTAAAGAATTTTGCAAGGAATCTACCTCTTTTTGCAAGATCAGACAATTGACACATGTTGAAGAACTAGATTTCAGCAAAGCATTCTCACTTCTATAAACTTCACATGACTCACAAGAAGCATTCTCAAGATAAAAAAATGGATTTTTCAAAATTTCACAAGATTTGCATGGTTTTTCAAGTTTCATTTTTAGTTCTACACAAGAGTCACATTTATCATCCTTGTTACTAGTGGAAGAAAGAAGCATATCATATTCCAATTTTAATGCTTTATACTTCTTGATCAATGCTTTTGAAATTCTTTCATGTGCACAAAAAGCTTCAAAAATTTCAGAGTTTGTTACCTCATTGTCGTCGTCGGTGTCCTTATCGTCGTCGTCCTCATTGTCCATGTTCCTCCCTATGAGACATAGATCAACAATATCATCATCCTTGCCGAGACATGCCAATGGATCATCCTCATCACTGTTACTTGAGAGATCAAGCTCCTCTGTCATCTTCAATAATGCCTTATGAAGTACATGCTTCATCTTCTTACCTGAAAATTTACTTTTGCGAAAAGAGCTAGACTTCTTGTTAGCAAGCTTGGGACAATCACTTTTATAATGACCAAATTCAACACATTCAAAGCATTGTATATCACTAAGATCACTTCTTCCTTTTCAAAACCCTTTTTCATCATTCTTTGAAAATTTTGTTCTAAAGGCTTTGTTTACTCTTTTAGACAAAAGTGAAAGTTCATCAAAACCCATGTTATCAATATCCTTTTCCTCTTTAACAGTGGCTAACGCAATGAAAGTATCAATAGAAACATCATTATTAAATTGACTCATACGCATCTCATATGTCATCAATGAACCAATTAAAGAATCTAGTTTCAAAGAGCTCAATTCCTTAGACTCATTTATTGCAGTCACTTTAACATGTTAAATTTTTTTGATCTAAAGACCTAAGCAATTTTCTACATTGATCTTCTTGTGAGAGTACTTTTCCTATGGCATAAAGTTTATTAACAAGTTCATTAGAGTGAGTACCAAAAACCTTAATTGTCTCCTTAGGGTTCATCTTGAATAACTCATACTCACGTGTGTACAATTCAATTTTAGCATTTTTTTTACTTCATTGGTACCTGCATGAATAATCTCTAAAGAATGCCAAATTTCATGAGCAGCTGTTAATGTAGAAATTCTATTAAACTCATCTCTAGACAATGCACTATAAAAATAACTCATAGCTTTTTGATTCAAGGTGTAAAGCACTTTTTCTTCCTTAGTGATAATATTTTCAGGTTTTACATATTTTTTTAGCTATAATTTCCCACAATTCACACCCTTGGGATTTGAAAAATGACTCCATGCGAACTTTCGAATAAGGGTAATCATCACCATTAAAAATAGGAGATTTAGTCAAAGAAAAAGATGCAACATGCGCCATGCTTTTTAATTGTTAAATTAAATTTAAAGCAAACCTACTCTGATACCAATTGAAGGATCGAGACGCACCAAAAGAGGGGTGAATTAGTGCAAACTAACACCTAAAACTAATTTTATTTGGTTTTTATTAATTCTGGAAATTAATAAAATAATGACCAAACTTGAAGAATCAATCTAAGATAAATAATCTAACACCATGAAAGAAAACTAGACTAAACATGTATGCTAGAAAGTAACTATTCTTTTCAAATGTTGTATTGTTGTGTTTTTGTAACTTTCTTTTGTTTACAATGTCTGAACCATTTTAAAAGCTAGCTACCTTCTATAATCATGGTTTCATCTAATTTAGATTTTTTTTCTCTCGACATTCCCACCATTATTGTGCATTTTTTGCAAGCAATGATTACAATTGTTGCACACACTGTTAAAAAATGTTGCGCCGACGTGTTCGATGGGAAGTTCCCATCAGATGTCCGATTCCTAGTCCTCCCCTTTCTTCGGTAATGCTTCAGTTCGGTCGTCTGACGGGAGGTGTTCTGTCCAAACGCACAGCTCCTCCTACCTTATCCTTATCCATCCATATCATCCTAAACACTGACCACCCATTCTAATATATCATATGTTGACCACCTACCATCCCCTTTCTCTCTGGAGCCCTCCTCCACTCACTTTCTTATCTCCTCAATCGTTCTCTCAACGTAAAGCAATGCACGAGCTCCCAATACCCTATTCCTTGTTTACTCCAGAACCATCAGATGAACTTGCTTTTCCCTTGCCCTGATTCTCCTGTTCTCCCTCCTCCACAGCTTGCAACGCATTAGGGGGCTCACTAGTGTCGTGCTTGATGGAGGGGGAGGAGACTAATGTAGCGGTACTGGTTCGGTCTTGACCTCGTCAGATTTGGTCTGCCAGTGATGAGTAGAGGACCAGCAGCGCGATCGGTGATGAAGCGGTGGTCTAGGGCTAGTGTCATCCTAGCTAAATCTTGGCTAGCATCAGGCCGATGCTGCTTGCTCCTCAACCGTGCTCATCTTCTCACTAGTACCGCCACCCAAGGATTCAAATTTCGTTTTCGGATAAAATACCGCCCCTGACCAGATTCTAAAATTTCGGTGAAATTCAGGTATTTCGGACAAATCTCGTCCGAAATTCAAAAACAAAAATTCAAATCCGGTTCATTTTCTACCGAGAAAAAACAAAATTCGCCAAAAATATCAAAATTTTGGGCGAAATACCCGAAATTTCGGTCTTTTTACAATGAAAAAGTGGGTCAAACAATGTTGAATAATTTTGAAATTGTTTTTGGAGAGTCCTGACACATTTATGATATTTTAATAAAAATTTCAGATTATTCTAAAGTTTGTGGAATTTTTAAAAATTCAAAAATTGCTACTGTCCTGATAAAACGCTGACCCGCAATTTTGAACCGTATACAAAATGGTTCAAACCAGGTTATAAACATTTGAAATTTTTTTTGCACGGTTATTATGTATCTCTAATGCTCTTATAAAATTTTCAGATGATGATCAAATTGTATGAATTTTTAAAAATTTGAACAGTACTACTGCCCTGTTAAAAGGCTTACCAGCAAACTTGAACAAAATGAAAAATTATCTAAACCATGTTAAAAACTTTTGAAAAATTTTTTGGATGGTCCTGATGTAACATTAATGTTTATTTAAAATTTTGAGATGATGACCATTCTCAAATAATGTTTAAAAATTCAGATAGTGCTACGTCCTGATAAAAGTCTGATGATCAATATATAGATTTGCTTTAGCAATAAAAAAAGTTTAAAATTTTTGAAAATTTTACAGAATGGTGATAAGGAAGTTCTTAATATATCATAAAAATTTTGAATCATTATCACTCTCCAGTGAACTTATAAAATTCTTACAAGGCACAGTACCATTTATGATCTTTTCTTTTCGATTTTTGAAATATAATATAACAAACGAAGTTCAATGCTTACATAGATTTGATTGACCAAACAAACAATGTTGAAATTTTTTGAAAAAATTATATAATTGTACTGAGTCAATTGTTAATCTCTCAAAAAAATTTAGATTATAATCACACTCAAGAAAATTTATAAAATTCTGACAATGTAACTGTCCCAATTATGTTCATTCTATTTTTGATTTTTTAAAGATAAAAAATGAAGTTAAATTATTTTTAATTTTTTATGTATGATCCTAAACTACTAAGAATAGTACCATAAAATTTTCAGCTTATTATCAAGCTTCTACAACTTTATAAAAATCTGACAGTGTTTCTGCCAAAATTTTAAAATGTCTAAAAGAATCGGTTTTCTAACAAATTTTCATAGGAGATGACTTTCCTAAGGGTTATTGGACAAAATCCGGTCAAATCCGGCCCTAAAAGTTTCAAAACCGGCCAAAACACGAAATTTTGCAAAAAAAATCGAAATTTTGGGTTACTGTAGCAATTTTAAAAAAATTCCCGGCCGATACTTTAGATTTCGTGGTGGTCCGAAATTCGAAATTTCACCGAAATTCAACGAGATTTGAAACCCTGCTACCAACTCCTTCTCCTCCAGCGGATTGTTGCATGTGTTCTCTCAATTTGTTGCAACAACCTTTTTCAATTGTTGCAACAAGTGTTTTAGTTTGTTACAGTGTGTACTCACAAAAATGTTGTAGTAAATGGTGTTTTTATTGCATTTATTTTGTTTATTTGTTGCATTAGGCGTTGCGATTTGTTGAAATGGGTTGTTGCCACCGAATGGATTTTTTGCTGCACACTTTGTAATTTTTGTTGTGTTCGCTATCTTTTTTTTGTTGCAATATTGCTGCATCTATTAATTGTTACAATGAGTTTTGTTGCAGCTAGAGTGGGATTTTTGTCGCACGGATAGCCACCTATTGTTGTGTTTGTGCTGTGATATTTGCAGGGCTAAATTATTTTGTTGCAATTATTGGTTCGATTTGTTGCAAACATTACTAGGAAATGTTGTGTCCAACTGTCTCATGGTTTGGCCCCAGGCTACGGCATCGATTTCTTCTTCAGGAGCATGTCGAGCAGAGTGTTGTTGTTAGGCATCCAATACTATTAAGAGAGTAATTTTTAAAAATTTTTCTCAGTGTTGCTTATGTGTTTTTGCAATATTGCATGTGCCACCATAAATTGTTGCATGGGTTGAAGAAATTTGTTGCTCAAGCAAATAGAATTAACACCATGTTACATGACAGAGAGATGGCTGACGAGAACAGCGAAACACATGATTCTCAAGCACAGCGTACCGCACGGAAAGGCTACAGAAGGCGGTCACCGTACTGGGAGCACTTTGAGCAGAAAGCAGAGTGCAAGTATTGCAAGACCATGCTATGCGCCGATCCTGTCAGGGACGGGACGTCGTGCATGAAGAAGCATTACGAAGAAACTTGCCCCGTGCGACACCCCAAACCCGGGAGGCAGCATGTGTTGCCTGCAGAACCTGAGCAGAGTGTGAGGTACTGGGAACAGCAGGTGTCCACCTCCAACCCTACCCCTGCTCATTTGGATCGGCAAATGGCTGCTAGTGAAGATCAGCTTGTCAGGATGATCGCGCTGCATGGATACCCTTCCTCGGTTGTTGAAGACGCCCAGTTCAGAAGATTCGCAGAGACGCTATGTCCTGATTTCCAGATGCCATCGCGAGGACATGTTGAGGAGCGGTGCGATGCGCTCTTCGACCAAGAAATGAGCGACCTGAAGGATGCCCTGGGAAGTACTCCTGGGCTTGTTAGTTTATCGGTCGGTGAAGCTAAAACTGCCAGGGCACAAGTTGTGTATATCGCGGCCCACTTCATTGATGGTGAATGGAATCTCCATAGGAGAATCATACAAGTGTTCAAGAAATTGAATGACGAGGAGGACAATTATGACCAAATATCGGAGATGAAAGATTACGGTGCCGGTTCCGTAATATGCGGGGACAATTATGCTAGATTGAAGGAAACTATTTCTTGCTGGGGTCTTCCGCTTAAGGTCTGTAGCATTCTATCTGACTGTTGGGATTTGCGTTTATTAAGAAACAAGTTGCACTTTGACAACCTTGTGCATCTCTCTGCAACCCAATATAAGCTATTCTTTGCTACCGACATAAATTGGTCGTTCCATACGGTTGCTGGTCAGCTAACATGGATTATTGGAGAACGTTGGCTCGATGCCTTTCGGGATTTAAGTTTGAGTCAGAAGAAACGCAGAGATATTTCTCCACGTCTGTCGCTGAACAACCCTTGGACATATGACGAGCGGTGGTATGCATGCTATTATGCACTGGAAATTCTCCATGACGGGTGCTCTTCGGCAGCAGCAGAGGGAGAAGCCACATTTCATGAAACAGAGCTAACAGAATCGTGTCGCACTACTTTGGGTACAACATATCGTGCTATCGAAGCAATTTCTGCCTGCAGTTCTCCAACTTCAAACCTCTGCCTTATAGAGCTATTGAAGCTGAAGAAAAAGTTAGATTTTGAATATACCAAAGCTTCTAGAAGAAACGAAGACATCGACTATGATGACCGTGATGGTCCTATATTCACAGAATGTCTAAAGTCTGCAAAAGATGATCTTGAGGCTTACTTGTCACGGAAATATTTGTCGCAAAGCATACCACTTGTTCTAGACCCGAGATTCAAACTCACGTACGTTGAACGCATTTTCAAGGAGGCTAACCTAGCTCCAGACTGCAGTTCTGAGGTACGAGTAACTATGCATCAGCTCTTCATGGAGTACAGCAATCAGGGCAATGAAATGGACGTGGATCCATCACTACAAGGGCTTGACAGTACTTGTCAAGTTATCAATCCATCAGGACAGGTGCAGGAGCAAGCGCATCTCAGTTCACAAGAGCGCAGGACAGAACTCGACGATTACCTGCAAGATGAGACCGTCCCCATGGAGCAACATGATTTCGATATTCTCAAGTGGTGGAAGGGCAACTGTCACCGATATCCGACAATAGCAAGGATGGCAAGGGATTTTCTGGCCATTCCAACATCTAGGAGGTCAACGTCTCAGCAGATCACCGAGATTACAAACCATCTTCGCCGCTACGCGGGATGCTAGCTACATGATGAGCACCACGGGGAATGCGCCTATCTTGATCACCAGCTCTTTAATTTTCACTTGTTTTATGTATCCAATCATGTCCTGTGGTCTATGTGTATTGTGTTGTTTCACAATTAGAGTGTACCATGTTTTTATGCCTTTTCTTTTCTGTATTGCATCGTGTTTTAGAGCTTAAATGTACCAGTCTTTGAACTGCCGTTCGCACCACATACTTATGTGTGATGGGTTGAAATGAACCTCATCTATCTATCTTTCTTTATCTTTTTAAGAGCCCCACATTAATTTTAGATGTCTATGATCAACTATCGCATTAATCAAAGAAAAAGAAAAAAAAAGCAAGAAATTCGCACATTAATTAGAGAAATAGAAAATATCTTGACCATCTAAATTTTTGTGGGGTACAATTTTACGCCGGAGATATGGTTGCTATATCTGTGAACGTGTATGTCC
Source organism: Otatea glauca (assembly GCA_036346275.1). Lineage (NCBI taxonomy): Eukaryota > Viridiplantae > Streptophyta > Magnoliopsida > Poales > Poaceae > Otatea > Otatea glauca. Next base: position 243,931 of record JAYEVK010000102.1, on the reverse strand, counting down.
TTTAACATTATACGGCACAAAATATATAATTCAGCAGAGTAAGTACACGGACACTCCTGAGACACACGATCGGATATTCGGAGTTGATTCGAACTCTGGAAACGCGGCCACGATATGTGTTAGGAAGAACAATCATTTTCAAATCCATATATGTCAATCTTCATAAAAAAAACTACTTTTACCGTGATCAAATATATTTGTTCAAAAAAGCATAAAATTAACCAGAACCAAATGCCCAGGCAGATATGTTCACAGTTCAGTTCATAAGATGTTGTACAACAATGGTATTCTCTATTAAAAAAAGGACTACTACCGATCACGAACAAAGCAACAATGTTTTAAGAGTAAATTTAAGAAAACTACAAGATTCATGTATAAATATCTTATAATATTAAAGCAGAAGTAAAAGAAGTCACCACGTTAGCTCTAAGTCTAGAAATTCCCACATTAATCAGACAATAAAAGAAAGATCTACACCGTTCATCATGATGAGTCCAGATTATAATGATATACATTAAAAGAAAGAGTTTATGTCAAGTACAATACAAGAGTTTGTGTCATGTACAATACAAGAATTTGTGTCATTCGGAATAAAAATAAAATAAAAACAGAAATTTGATTTCCATAATATTAAAAGAAAGAGTCCAAGTACAATAAAAAATTCAAAACAAAAAATAAAATATAATTATTAATAATCTAATTTCCATACGGACATCAAAATAAAATTGAAATTCAGAATAAAAATTTTAAAAAAATTCTAAATAAAAACTAAAAGATAATTAGTAACCTAATTTCCATATGAACAATTAAAAGAAAGAGTCAAGTACAATAAAAAAATTTGAAATAAAAAATAAAAGATAATTAATAATCTAATTTCGATATGAACATCAAAATAAAATTGAAATTTAGAATAAAAATTTTAAAAAAATACAGAACAAAAAATAAAAGATAATTAGTAATATAATTTCCATACGAACATCAAAATAAAACTAAAATTTCGAATAAAAATTATTAGTTGGATTTGTATACGAATTCCAACATGAAAAACTAAAATTCAGAATGAAAAATAAAAAATAGAAATTTGATTTATGTAGGATTAAAATAAAGAGTCCACATAAAGTACAACAAAAAAACCAAAATTCCCCGTAAAAATAAAATAAAAGTAGCAATTTTATTTCCATACAAACATCAAAATAAAAATAAAATTCGAAACAAAAATCAATTGAAAGTTTGTAATTAGATTTGTATACGAATACCAACCTAAATCTAAAATTTAGAATAAAAACAAAATACAATTAGCAATTTGATTGTTACATTCACAAAAGGTCCAAATGTCGCGAAAGATGATCTTGAGACGTTCTTGTCACGGAAATATTTGTCGCTAAGCATACCACTTGTTCTAGACCCGACATTCAAACTCACGTACGTTGAAAGCATTTTCAAGGCGGCTAACCTAGCTCTAGACTGCAGTTCTGAGGTACGAGTGACTATTCATCAGCTCTTCATGGCGTACAGCAATCAGGGCAATGAAATGGACGTGGATCCATCACTACAAGGGCTTGACAGTATTTGGCCAGCGAGTTATCAATCCATCAGAGCAGGAGCAGGAGCAGGAGCAGGAGCAGGAGCAGGAGCAAGCGTATCTCAGTTCACAAGAGCGCAGGACAGAACTCGACGCACCTGCAAGATGAGACCGTCCCCATAAATCAACCGGATTTCGATATTCTCCGGTGGTGGAAGCGCTACTGTCACCGATATCCGACAGTAGCAAGGATGGCAAGGGATTTTCTGCCATTTCAGCATCTAGGAGGTGTCAGGACCCGAATATGTAAATCCGGACTCTCTGTGTATACTGCACTAGTCCGAGATCACGCTAGTGCACACAGGCTCAACATAAGTAGTATATATCATATGACAATGCCTCTCAAGGCTGACCAACATATTAAACTGCAGCGGAATGAAAACGTAGACAACCCCTCAGTATACCACAGGCAACTGACAAGGCTTACGCCCTAAACATTCGTCTCCTCCTGGAATCTTCCCTTCGGCATTGATGTAGACTCTTCAACTGGTGATGTTGTTGTTGGCAAGGGTGAGTACTTAAAGCACTCAACAAGTTGTGCACAGAATGCAATTCTATGTAGCTATATGCAAGGCTTATTCCAATGGATAGGCTATCAGGGTTATTTTGCAACAAAGCAGCATTTATGAATAAATACAATAAATAGATTGCAAAGACTGTAAAACAAATAACTATAATAGTTAGATTCAACATTTCTCAAGTAAACCAAGTTTCCAATCCTAAATCAATTCCTATCTTCCACATGGCCTTCCGCCATCCCAACCAAGTTGTTCATTAATTAAGCTAACCCTTAACTGTAATTCCCGAGCATTGCTCAATACCGCGAGCACGGCTATCCGAATAGGTTTAACACTCTGCAGAGGTTATGCACTTTACCCACACGGCATGATATTCTCTTTGCGCCTGGCCATTAGCACACTTCCTTTGGTGTGCCGGCAGAGAAATCATGACAAAGCCTTTACAATGCGCTGGCTTAACCCAGTACTATCCGCTAAGGTTTCAACACTGGTGGGTCTGAAAACCACAACCAGGACCCCCCTCTTGCGCCATGTGAATTACTCCATAACTCGGGAACTCACACCGACCAAGATAGTACCAAAGTTAAGACATTGCAAATTAATCAGCTAGGCTGGTCCATACCAGACAAGTGGTTGCATGATTGACTCAGGTCAAAGACTTGCAAGGTTAAGTCCTTAGTGTGATCAAGGCAAGACATCCACATACCCTCTGCCCATTGGGCCCACCTTGGCATACTCGCCCCTTGTCACTTGCCTCAATCTAAATGATTATCACCCAGTTGATTACCAAGCACCACGTGCTATCAACAATTCAACATCGTTGCGTGACATGACTCGCCACAACAACTCAATCTCATCGTGTGATCCCACATGACACACAAGTTCATAACATTGTTCCATATTCCATTAATCAAGATTAATTATCAATGATTCCAACACATGTGATGACGTGGCATGGCTAAGCAACTAATACGGACTAACCATCCCATGTTGATTATAATTACTAACCAACTATATTGAACCAATCTAGGGTGACAATAGATCATGGCATACAAATGACAAGGTAGGGTATAAATTAATCTGGTATATTAGCTAAGCCCAATTTAATTTGAAACAATTGTATACTTGAAATATATGCAATAGGGTAAAACAATTATAGCAATTTTATAAACATGGGTTCAACATGATCAAAGCACAATTTGCCTTGGAATAGGTCCTGATCTGGTTCTGGAACTTGCTCCTGAGTTGCTAGATCTTCCTCCGAAGCGTCGCACAATTCAACGTCTACGCGTACCGAAGAAGAAAAGCAAATAAATACCAAAACAGAGAGCAAATGAACTCCAAAAATCAAATAAAATTCACCATTAAATAGATCTCAATTTTACAAATTTTTAGAAATTTGAATCACTCAAATCCGAGTTACGATGCAAAAGATATAGCCTTTTGAAGTTTGGAATAAATACTGAAAATAGCAAAAATCAGAATTAACAGCTTTATTATTTTTTTAAACTGAAAAAGCGATTTATGATGTTAGCGTGACGTCAGCCCTAGTCCGAAGCACTCCGGTGCTGACACGTGCCCCCCTCGGTCCATGGACTGCGTCCATGATCTTCCTCGGGTTCACGGTGGATCTGGTCCACCTGGGTCAGGCTCTCTAACGCGCGGGCCTGTGTCTCGGCTGACTAGACCACCACGTGCGACGCTGACCGGGCGACCATATGACTGCCACGCAAGCCGTGAGGCTGATCTGGCGCTCACGTCAGGTCCACGAGTCGGTCGCAAGCTTCGCCACGTCACTCATCGGCGCACGCGGCCCTACGGTCACCGCCGGCGGCCAAGGGGGTTACCTTCGGGTTAGGCTCGACGAAAGGAGTTCGGTGACGCGAACGGATCTATGATTCCTCCACTGGAACCGAGTCGGCGAGGTCTTCTTCAACGGCGGCGGCGACCTCCACGGCGATCTCCTCCTCCGACGATGCTCCTACCAAACTGGCGCGCGCACGGGCTTCCCCTCGTTGAGACGAAGCTGACGACTCCGGTCCCGTGCCTTGAGCTCGACGGAAGGCAGCGAAATCGGTGAAAGACGATGGCGGCGGTGCTCGGTGATTACCCCAAAATTCCGGTGCACAGCTGCGATTCTCGGCAGAGGCACTTAGGGTTTTGATTGCTCGGAAACTTGCGCAGCCCACGCTCCCTTTTTATAGCTCTAAAAGTCGCTGCTTCGCCCGATTGCTTCGCGGTGTCCACAGCGGCTAATAGCTGGACTCAGAGTCCAAATCGGAGAAGACGACGCCAGGCCACGCCACGCGGCTGATCAGATGGACCGGACTCACCACGACGTGGCTAGCTCCGAACCGCCAACGAGATCCAACAGCGGTGATGAGACAACCATTACCGCGACGAATATGGTGCGTCCAAAGCGGATCCAACGGCCCGGAACGCTGGTTTCTAGAAGCGGGCCGACGCAGGAACAGTACTGTTCCTCGCGAAATTCCGGGTTTTCTTAATTAAAACAAATCCAGAAATTCCTTTAATTACTTTTAGACAATTAAATAATCAAGAAAAATCCAGAAAATTTCCCAAAAATACTTTGGGACATCCTTGACTCAAATAAAATATTTTTGGCAAAACTTTATTTTAACTTTGCACAGATTTAAATAGATTTAAATAAAAGGTCAATAAACTTAATTTAAAATTAATTCCCATAAATCCAGAAAAATCCAAATAAATTCCAGAAAAAATATAAAATGCTCAAATAACCAATAAAAGATTAATAAAGCAAATTCTGGGATGTTACAGGAGGCCATCTTCTCAGCAGATCACCGAGATTACAAACCATCTTGGCCGCTACGCGGGATGCTAACTAACGGCTGATATGTTAATTTAGGGTTACTCGGATCAAGGAGAACCATTGGATTGCAATTTAGAGTATAGAGTAGTGGTTAAGTTAGCTTGAGTGAATCTCAACTCTTGATAAGATTTCTTGAGGGTTAAGTAGAACTCATCCAAGGGTGGAGGATGATTCAAGAGTAGTATAAATAGAGGAGTAGTAGCTCTCCCTTCTTGAAGGTTTTGTGTGCTCTTTTGAGTTTTGCCCACTTTGTTATGAGGTTTTGTAAACCTTCTTTCAAAGAAATAAAAATTTACTTCGTTAGTTTTCTGAATTTAATTTTAGCATTTACATTATGTCTTAAATTCAGCATTTAAATTCCGTACTTTAAATTCTTACAATTTACTTTCCGCGCATTTGGATTTGCCTCCTCCTTCTAAATGCTTGTGAATTTTATGCCAAGGATGATTGATTGATGGATGAATCTTCTTTAGATTATATTCTCATCATCTAGGCAATCTTTTATAAGAATTCGATCTTTTTACTTAATCTTTTAGAAATCTTTGTAGATCGCGTTTGAGATTTTTATTTCTTGTGCTCTTGCTTGCTGTGACAAGTGAGAGAATATCCAAGATCGTCTTGATCATCACAACCCCACGAGCAAGTTCAAGACCAAGATTTTCTCTATTTTGCTCCATTGCGCTTGAGTGTTTCAAGTGAGATTTTGGATGGATCTTTTGTGTGGAGGAAAAATTTAATAGTGAGCATTCACACCCTCTCTAATCACCACTTCGGTCCTTCAATGACAAGGGATTTTCTGACCATTCCTGACTCTAGGCCATCTTCTCAGCAGATCGCGGAGATTACAAACCCATGATATGTTATTCCGAGCTACCGACGTAAATTATGATTTCCACTTGGTTGCTCGTCATCTACCATGTTTGTCTGACGATTCTGATTATATTGGACAATCTTGGCTCGATGCCTTTCAGGATTTAAGTTAGTAAGAAGAAACGCAGAGATATTTCTTCACGTCTGTCGCTGAACCACCCCTGGACATATGACGAGTTGTGGTATGCATGCTATTATGCACTGCAAATTCTCCATGAAGAATGCTCTTCGGAAGCAGCAGAAATTGCAGGCTTGGCGGGAGAGACAGAGCTAACAGAATCGTGTCGCACTACTTTGGGTAAAACATATCGTGCTATCGAAGCAACCAGATGCGTGGGCGCGGCGCGCAAAAAAATCCAGATTTTAAAATAGAAAGGAAATTTCTAACACAGAAAGAAAAGTTTATTTGAGAACACATAAAAAAGAGAACCAAATTGTCATAGTTTCTAGAAATTGCGAAAGCTCAACTACGATCTTTTTTTTTTGTAGCTGAAGCACGCTCTTAGGACAATCCACATAAATTTTGAAGAATTTACAAACTTAGCCGGGAAATCTTCAAGGTTTAATACACGAAGTATCTCTTCATATCAACTTCACGCATACCTCCACCTAGGTCAACAGCTGTTGTTGCAGTAGCATCTATAGCAAGATCCTGAGTGCAGCAAGGCAAAATTACTGTAGAGATACCCAGGAAAGATGTGGAAATCATTGTAGAACATGAACTCACAATAATAATACGAATATATATGGTGAGAGTATGGATCTTCCGCCGACGATAGGTTTTTTCGATACAGTACACATGCAAAATCTTGACCCATCCTTCGAATGAATTTGTTAAATACACACAAATATCCGGACTCTAAATAGTGGCAGGTGAAACAACCACATTTCACATGAATAGAGCAGCTCAACACTACTACGTTATTACTGTAAATCATCAGCACAAGCCCAAGTGAGAAGTTTTCTAGACTTTGAAAGAAATGGAATCCCAAGTTCAGTATTAAGTCATACTTTATCACGGTACTAATGACAGAAAATGTTCATTTTGGTATATCATTAAACAAATGCAGCCTCCTTATGGTAGATAGAAATAACAGTCTGAATTTGCTGTTCTGAGAGAAATGAAATCCCAAGTTCAGTATTAAGTCAAACAAAAAGGCATAATTGGACAAAGAACCACCGTTGGACTCTTTGGAAATAAAATTCTTGTTAAACAAATAATTTAGGCTTAGAAGGACATGCGGTGCCGATGGAGCAGCTGGCATCAATGGCAGGACTTGCTCGACAGGCACATAACAAAAAGGACATGCTACACAAGTCAAAAATACTATAGTTAGATTTAGAACTTTTGTGACTCCGAAATGGATTAGTCAAAACTTACATTGTGGTCCAGTGCGTTTCCTATTGATAGGTGGAGGAGGGAACGATATATTTTCACAAGGATGGTGCTGCACAATAACAGCAGGTGGGAAACTCCGCAAGAGACTCTGAACTTTTGCATCATCGGTGTCAGATTGTTTTTCTGTCTGTGATGCTGTATTCAAACCGTTTCTACTCAAAGAATTTCTTTGGACTATCGGTCTATCCGAAGATGTCTAAACAGGATTCACAAAGGTCCGGGCATGATCAGAACATCCAAGCACGATCTCAATAGAAGATGGTGCGTCTCTGTTTAGAATAGGCCAAAAGAAGAATTTTGAAGTTCAGTATTGGAAGATACAAACGAAGGTGGAAACACAGGAAGAGCATAAAAAGTATACTCACTACTAAAGAGTACGTCTTACTTTAAGACGACACGTTTCAGAAATAATGTTTAGCAAACGATATGGACACTAAATTGGCATAAAATGGAACATGGTAGATGTTGGGGCCTTGTGAAAAAATCTGGTAACACATGATGCAGTAGTAGCAAGAGAGAGTAACCATGCATCCCAATAAAGTCTGCACCTCAGTTCCAGAGAACTGATTGAAGTATGTCTCATAACCAAAGATCAACCAAAGTATTCAGAAGCCAAAAGTTGGGATCGCATCTCAATATTACACTTTAATAAATCGATGCAAATTGCCTATCTCAAACATTATGAAAACACTGACATTGCTCCGTGTGATCCGAACTTCTAAAGAACAATATACTCATCCTTTTGCAGGATGTCAGCCATGTAAACTCAAACGTGATGCACAAGGAGAAGGAGGAGCATCCGGCGGCGACGGCCAAAGAGCCTGCAGATCCAGGAAAAAAAATCACACCTGAGATCTTCGATCCAGAGCTGAACAACAGCCCCCAAACAAAGAACACCAAATGGACAAAATTTTCGGACCAACTGGAACTCACTGACCACACGAATGCACGGAGAAAAAAATGGCAATAACCGGTAAAAATACTTGATCTAGTCGCAATAACAGCTACAGGGATTAGGAATGAAACATGAGGCAAGCTGGGCACTACCTTTACTGACAAGTGCTGAGAAGAGGAAGCAGAAGATCACAGCAACAGCGACAAGGAGGAGGAGTAGCATCCGGCGGCGATGGCCAGCGAGCCTGCAGATCTAGGAAAAAATAACACTTGAGATCTCCGATTCGAAGCAGAACAGTAGCCCCCCAAAATGAGAACACCAAATGGGCGAAATTTTGGCAAGAGGACGTCCGAGACCTGACGATTTGGAGGGCGAGAACGCTGGACGCCTCTAGAAGTCCAGGTGGGAGGATGCAGCGTCGGCAGGCAGAGGCGAGGAGGCGAAGATGAGACCCTCCGAGCAGTGAAATCAGAAGCACAGCAAGGAAGAAAGGGCCGACCGGCGAGATGGAAGAGGCAAGGCAGAAATCGATGACCAACAAAGCGGCAAAAAAAATGCGGGCGACATGCGCGCGAGGGAAATCGAATGCGCTACCGGGCCGTAGGCGAAAGGCCTTACCACTGCGCTGTGCGCTCGACCGTGAACACAGACACGCGCAAATACCTGAGGTAGGCACGGCCGCGAGCCACGTGGGCGACTTGGCTCAACGCCGAGCCAGACGTACGCATGGGCGCCCGTTCCTCTGTTCACGCGAGCGACACAACAACTCAGGGCACAGCCACGACCAACGAAGCGCGACGTGGACAGCGCGAGTGACGGAGAAACTTCCCAAGTTTATATACGGTACTATCTACCTGCAGTTCTCCAACTTCAAACATGTGCCTTATAGAGATATTGAAGCTGAAAAAAAAGTTGGATTTAGAATACACCAAAACTTCTGGAAGTAACGAAGACATCAACGATGATTGCCCCGATTATCTTAAATTCACAAAATTAGGACTGAAGCACGCAAAGGAGGATCTTGAGGAGTTCTTGTCATTCTATTATTTGTTGCTAAGCCTACCTCTTGTTCTAGACCCGAGATTCAAACTCACGTACGTTGAACGCATTTTCAAGGAGGCTAACCTAGCTCCAGACTGGAGTTCTGAGGTACGAGTAACTATTCATCAGCTCTTCATGGCGTACAGCAATCAGGGAAATGAAATGGACATGGATCCATCAGTAAAAGGGCTTGACAGTACTTGGCCAGTTATCAATCCATCAGGGCAGGAGCAGGAGCAAGCGTATCTCAGTTCACAAGAGCGCAGGACAGAACTCGACGCACCTGCAAGATGAGACCGTCCCCATAAAGCAACAGGATTCGATATTCTCAAGTGGTGGAAGGGCAACTGTCGCCGATATCCGACAGTAGCAAGGATGGCAAGGGATTTTCTGGCCATTCCAGCATCACCGAGATTACAAACCATCTTCGCCGATACGCGTGATGCTAGCTACATGAAGAGCATCATGGGGAATGCGCCTATCTTGATCACCAGCTCTTCATGTCCCGTGGTGTATGTCTATTGTGTCGTTTCATAATTAGAGTGTACCAGGTTTTTATGCCTTTTCTTTTCTGTATTGCATCGTTTTTTAGATCTTAAATGTACCAGTCTTTGAGTGCCATTCGCACCACATTCTTATGTGCGTGATGTTGTGAATTGAACCTCATCTATCTTTTTTATCTTTACTAATTAGACACTTTTCTAAGAGCTTCCACGTTAATTAATCCTAAAAGGTAGAAGACCGGAAATTCCCACATTAATCAAAAATATGACAAACTAGAAGTTCTCAAGTTGATCGGAAAAAAAAGAAGATCTTGACCATCTAAGCTTTTGTGGGTTATAATTTCGCTTCAAAGATATGGTTGCTATATGTACTGATGTGTATTTCCTTTGACATTATACAGCACAAATAAATAATTCAAGACGAATTAGTACACGGACGCTCGTGGGAACGTCACCAGATAGTCTGAGTTGATTTGAACTCTGGGAACGCATGCAGCCACGAGCCCACGACTGTATGTGTGTTAGTAGCAGAGCAGCACTAAAAATATTATTAGCCCATCAATTAGTAGCTCTGTGGACTATGCTCTATACCCTTAAAACCAATAGAGGAAGACGCAGACCTTGCCTTAAAAAAAAAAATCACACATGTATATGCACGAAGGTGTGATGACATGGCAAACTATTAGGTACTAACTATGGGCCTGTTTGGGGTTACGGCTGGGCTGAAAAGCTGCTTTTGGTTTGCTAGGCTGTAAAGCAGCTGTGGCTGGCGGCTGTTGCTTTTCTTGTTATACCGTTTGGCAAACTAGCTGCTGCAGCTGTAGCTTTTGGGGGGCAACCGAGCGGAAAGGCAGTAACCTAGTGAAACACAGCGGCGGATGAGTGGAGAGGTGACGTGGAGGTGACGAGGCAGGGTAGCAGAGGTTGGGGAGGCGGAGTGAGCGAGATGGGAGATGGTCAAGCGAAACCACAGCTGAAAAGCTCCTTCTCAGCGGCTGCAACTTTTGGGGGTGCTTCTGCTGTGGCTTAGCTTCCCAGCTGCTTTGCAGCCATGCTGTTTGGGGGAGCTTTTGGCCCAAAGCTGAAGCACAGCTGAAGCGCAGCCCCCCAAACAGGGCCTATATACCACAACTTTGTTCAAAATAGGTCGTCGTTTTATGATCCGTAAGTCAAGCTTTTCAAGTTTTGACGTCTTTTTTCAAGTTTTGACGTCTTTGTCTTTACTAATTAATTGGATACTTCCTTAGTAATCCGGACGTTAATCCTAAATGGTACCATTAATCGTGGACGTGCAATGCACGGTTTTTGCAATCAGAAAAACTAACGTACGTAGCAATGGAAACCGTACCAATGGAAATAGGTCGTCAACGGCGTCCTCGCGCGCTGTTCCTGCCCCGTTCGCAGCTTCAGCTTCCATCTGCCGGAAGCATCGTTCTCGCGCGAGGACGGTTGGGTCCCTCTCCTCGCTGGCAAGGGGGCCCAAGAGCTCAGCCTCCACTTCCGCTAGGTTGGAGGTGTAGAGCCCCCACTTCATGCACGCTTCCATCTTCTCCTGCCGCGAGCTCACCAGCCTCAGCCTCACGGGCTGTGACCTCCCAGCCGCGCCCTCCAGATTAGAAGGGTTCCCGAAGCTGACCAGGCTATGCCTATGGGGGATCACCAAGTCACCATTGCTTCAGGTGCTGCTGCTCGATAAGTTGTGTTGAGTTAATCTTGTTATCTCAAAGTCAGTCTGCATCAGTTTGATTGTGTTTCGGAGTTTATGATTAGAGTCCAGAGAAGATACAGATAAGTATCGGCAAATTGCCGGATAAGTAACAGTAAACTTCATTAGTAGTTTTGTTATTGTTTCGGTTGTGGTCTGTATCTCGTATTCAGTCTGTTCCGTTTGTTTTTTCGTTTGAGTTGAAAAACTGAAAAACAAACTTGTAATCTTTTGTTTATATAAGGGATGGAAGACAGAAAAGGATGTGGGCTGTTGACACATCGCAAAAAACGATCTGCTGTTTTCTGGTCTTTGAAGTTCATCTGTATATCCGCAGCTTCTTTGTTCTTCTGTTGTGGTTGCTCTGTTGTTTCGTTTTCAGGCATTGGCTCTGTTCTGCAACGGAGGCATTCCAGTGAGTTGCTTCCTAAAGCGCTGTGATCGTGAATTGTTTGCTTCAACAAGTTGTGGATTGCAGAGGATGACGATGACGAGTACGATGAATGGGTAATTGAGGCACCCAATCTCCGGCGCTTAACTATTTTTTTAGAGTATGATTATGCATGGAAGATGAATCGTCCACACCTTAAGTGAAAGAGGTGGGATTCCACCTAGATCTGAACCATTCAAGTTTAATCTAACGTCTCTTTTTGTCTACTTTCATGATTTCACCGTATGTCTACTTTCACCGTATACTTCCCCTTATAACTTGCCTGTATCAAGTATGACTTGCAAAATGTTTCTAATAATAGGACCATGTGTGTTTAATCTAACCCTTGTATTACAAAACGTCTAAATTGCACCGTGAACAATGTAACAACAGTCTAAATAACCCATAAGATGGTTTTGCCACCGTGACAGATGATGTAAATGACAATGTGACAATGATCATTGGCACGTTGTAAACCACACGTCATTCTCCATGGTGGTAAAACTGCCATTGAAACCGTTTGGAGGGTCATTTAGGTGATCTTGCATAGTTCAGGGAGCTATTTTGACCGTTCTGTAATTTGCATAGATCAGAGAGCTATTTTGACGGTCCTGTAATTTGGAGGCAGATTAGATGCATCCAAATCCAAAAGTTTAGGAGGTAAATAAAACTTATTCCTGAATAAATTGAGCAGGATAGATAGCCAGGTCATGAGCCAAGCACAGAACAATGTGTGTGATAACCTCATGTATGTAACGTTTGGCCAGGGGTTGGTGACCGGGTCCAAGATTGATGATCGATGGCCTGTCCAATTCTACTGTAAATTCGACGTGTTGAATTCTTCGGCCGGCCAACAACCATCGAAAATTTAACGCGTCATATCTAAATTAACATGAATCATCACACATGATTAATGTGAGTGAAACGTCGTATACAACCACAAATGCCATACATACATAAATACACACCACACTTCGCTATACTCGACCTACCGCCGGCACTAGCTATAGTTAACAGCTCTGAAGTAATCAACATTTTTCCCCTAAAGAAAAGAGAAGTAATTGGAGTTTCTGTGAAGAGGTCATACGTTTAACTGGCATGTATATGCTACAGTAAAAAAACTTAGCGAAACCAGACTGATGCATTCTTGCAGAATTCCTCCAAAATTTCTCTGATTCATACAAAACAGGGGCCAAAACTGATCCACAGGCAGAGCACGTAGTCAACACCGAAGTTGAACCGGATCGACCAAACCCGTCGTCCCCACCATGTGCCCTAGACAGCGATTGGAATTGGATTTCTGGTTGCCATCGCCATTGGAGCGCACCACGCGCACACACACACAAAAGCAGCTCTGTTTGTTACCAGGATGGCTACATATATTATATATACCCCAACCTCCTCGTACCCTCGCACTCTTGAAGAAGCCATTTGCCAAACCGACCTGCAGCGGTTGTTAGAACCTTGCCGGAGAGACAACGCACACGTTGCCGACGAGATTACAACCAACACAACACAAGAAACTCACGTTTCTACTGCTCACTCTGATGTTTTGGTGCTTCCAATTGGATACATTTTCTTGTGTCTATTGCCTTGCTTAAATAGAACATTACATGGAAAGGAAATTACATGGAAAGAAATTACATCCCTACAAATCTGCTAGAATCAATCACGCATAGCCTAATATTAGTAACTTACCAAACTAAGGAAAATACTAAACTTAGCACCCAAGGTTTACTTTCAACACTCCTCCTAAGCCTTGTGGTGCGTGCTCCCAGTATCAATTAGGCCAATCTTAGAACGAAGTTCATGAAACTTAGTCTTGCCGAGCGGCTTCGTTAGAATGTCGCCTAGCTGTTCCTCGCTCCTGATGAACTTGACATTGATCAGACCATCATCTGCAGACTCCCGGACAAAATGATACTTCACTTGAATGTGCTTACTTTGTCCATGGAGTACTGGGTTCTTGATCAAAACAATGGCGGACTGGTTGTCCACTCAAAGATCGGTGCTCTCGGTGCGATCCTGCACCTCTCCCAAAGACTCGAGCCACCACAATGCTCGACAAGTAGCATTTGCAGCCGCTATGTATTCTGCCTCGCAGCTTGACTGCGCCACAACCTTCTGCTTCATGGATTGCCAGGTGATTGGGCTGCTGCCGAGGAAGAAAATCACCCCTGTCGTGCTTTTCCTAGCATCGACGTCGCCAAAGAAAGTCGCTATCACCGCACCGCCGGATGGGTCTCCTTCTCCTTCTGCCAACCAAAGTCCCCATTCGGGTTCCCGCCACATAGCGCAAGATATGTTTCACCGCGCGAAGTGGTCCTCGCGCGGATCTTCCAGAAACCGGCTGACATACCCAACAGCGAAAGCTATATCGGGGCGAGTGTTAACCAAGTACCTCAAGCTTCCGACGATGCTTCTATACGTCGTTGCGTCCACTGGTGGCTCCGTGCTGAGCTTGCTCAGCATCAGGCGTGCCTCCATGGGTACTTGACATGAATTGCACCCGCCATGCCGCTCCTCTCCGAATCTTGCCGATAGGCACCTTGGTGGCGAGACCCCCTCGCGCTCGCTTTACCTCAATGCCGAGGTAGTAGTGAAGTTGGCGAGGTCGCTCATCTTGAATGCGGCGCCATCTCCTTCTTGAATTCCTTGATGTCGCCGGAGCTCGAGCGGTGATCACAAGGTCGTCGACATAGACCACGACCACTAACCGGCGTCGCCTTTCCGCTTTGATGTAGATGGCGTGCTCGATTGTCTCCTCCGAAACCGGCGACAACAGTGTCGTCCAACCAGCGTTCGAGCACGCGGTGCTTGGTGCGAGCCGTCATATGCCTTCCGCAGTTTGAGCACCTTGTGCTCCTTGCCGCGATGACGAAACCAATGGGCGCTCGGCGTAGACCTCCTCCCGCAGTCGCCGTTTAGGAACGATGATTTGACGTCCATGTGGTGCACTTCCCACCTCGTATGCCGCGAGAGCGATGAGCAGCGCACCGAGTCCAATAGAGCCACCGGCGCGAATACCTCGTCGTGGTCGATGCCGCGTCTGTGCGTAGCCCTTCACCACGAGGCGTGCCTTGTGCCGACACCGCCCGTGCTCGTCCCTCTTCACCTTGTACACCCATTTCACCCCGATCACCTTGCGGCTGGGTGGAAGGTCGGCGAGGCACCACGTGCCGTTCTCCTCGATGGACTCCATCTCCTCCATCATCGCCTTCCTCCAGCTGGGACTGCGTTCTGCCTCGGCGAATGAGGCAGGCTCGTCAGCGCTTACCGTGTTCAGCTCCTCAGTCACCAGAACGCGTGGTGCGAACCCGCGTGGCGAGGCTAGCCCGATTATGTCGTTGATGCTGCGGAACCGGAGAGGCGCGTCGTCGTCGTGGTCCGCATCTAGGTTCACGTCGTCGATCTCGACGTCCTGGTTCGCGACATCGTCGGCCCCGACTGGAGCCTGATGTTCCGGCGCTGCCTCCACCATGTCGACCGCCGGTGCTGCCTGGGTTGTGGTCGCGTACTCGATTGTGAAGATGTCGTCGCCACCGTTTGGCTCGCCGATGTCGCCGCTCTTTGTCGATCCCCACTGGCGTTCTCGTCGAACACCACGTCGCGTGTCACATGGAGACGCCGTGATGGGGTCGAGCAGCGACGCGCCTGGAGCCGCGCTCGTAGCCGATGAAGACCATCTTGCGCCCACGATCCTCGAGCTTCTTCAGATGCGGCGATGTGTTCCGTACATACATGATGCACCCGAAGGTCTTGAGGTGGTGCACGGCCGGCTTCTTGCCGTGCCATGCCTCGAATGGCGTCATGCCATCCACGCTCTTCGTCGGGCACCGGTTCAACACATACACGGCCGTGCTTACCGCTTCACCCCAGAGCCAGCCGGGCAATCCTTTCGCCTTGAGCATACTTCTCGCTGTCGCCACCACCGTGCCATTTCGACGCTCGACGACGCCGTTCTGTTGCGGGCTATATGGCGCGGTGTCTTTGCGCAGACCCTTCGGATGCGCAGATTCCGCGAAATCGGCGGCGGTGAATTCGCAGCCGCGGTCAGTGCGGAGCGCCTTCAGCTTGAGTCCCGACTCGCCCTCAGCGCGAGCCTGGATTTCTTTAATGGCAGCCGCGGCACGATCCTTGGACGGGATCGCGGCTACCCACATGTATCTGCTGAAATCGTCCACCAGGAGCAAGAAAAACTTGTTACCTCTCGGTGTCGCCGGCGCAATTGGACCGCCGCAGTCGCCGTGCACCACCGAGGCACTTCTCGCTCGGAACTCCGCTGGCCGGAACGAGGTGCGACGTTGCTTGCCAGCCTGGCATGCCTCGCACAGCTGCTCAAGTTGCCCGAGCAGGGGCAGGCCGCGCACCAGCTCCTCCCGAGCTAGCTTCCGGAGCGCCGCTATGTTGACGTGCCCGAACCGCTCGTGCCAGCGCCATGCCACCTCATCGCCTCGGCTGCGCACCGCCAAGCATCTTGTCTCCGCAATTTTGACGTGGAGCGTGTACAACCGGTTGGTGCCGAGTCACCCTCGCCAATAGCCTCCGTCGGGCTCTCGGATCTTCATCACCCCACTTCAATGTTGATTTTGTAATCCCCTTCGTCGAGCTGTCCAACGCTGACTATGTTCGTCGTCAGTCGGGGGATGAAGTAGACTCTAGAGAATGACCGGAGCTCGCCATTCTTGCAGACGAAAGTGACGGTGCCGCGCCCTTCGATCCGTGCTACGGAGTCGTCGCCGAACCGGACGGTGCCGAGTACCGCCGTGTCCATCCCCGAAACGCGCCCCTGGATCCGGACATATGGTTTGTGGCGCCGGTGTCCAGGACCCGTGTTCCGCCTCCCGGTCCTTCTCTTCTCCGAGTTGGGCGAACACCTTCTGCTCCCAGATCTCGATCTGGGTGCTCGACGCCGCCTGCGCCTCGGGGTCGCCATGCTTGTGCTCCTTGTCCTGCCACACCAAAGTGTTCTGCGAAAAAACACTGCCGATGGTGAGTTCACGGATCCCGTCCGGTGAGGTGCGGCGGATTTCGTTGGAGACGGGGAATGGGCGGCGACTTTGCGGCGAAGTGAGGCTTCCTCCTCCTCTTGAACGGTGTGGGCTTGCTCCCGCTTGGGCCGAGATCGGCATTCACGGGCCCAGTGGCCCATCTTCCCGCAGCGCCGGCACTCGTCGCCGGTGGGCTTATTTGAATTCGACGGCCCACCCGGTGACATGTTGCCGCGCGCGCGCCCGCGTCCTCTTCGTCCTCCTCCCCGACGTCCTGTTCCGCCTCGTCCACCACTTGTGCCGCCGCCGGAGTGGTTCTCCACCTCGCGCTTCTTCCGACGCGCGTCCCACTCCTCCTCCGTGAGGTGACCTTCCCTCGTCTTTGTAGCGATGCGGCGCTTCTTGAACGCCTCCTCTGCTTCCTTCAGCCGCCCCGTCAGATCGGCGACCGTCATGGTCGACACATCCAACAAGGTCTTGATCGCAATTGCGATCTGCTTGAAACGGGATGGCAGGCTTCGAAGTATCTTGGTGACGATTTCGGCATCCTTGACCTCCTCACCCAAGGTGGCAAGATGTGCCGCCATATTGTTCGATCGGAGCGAAGTCCTCGACGGTCTCGCCGTCTTCGAACGTGGCAAGGTCGAATTTCCGGCGCAGCTGTTGCGCCGTCGACTTCTTCACGCGATCATCCCCGACCCTTAGGGTCGCGATCGTGTCCCAGGCCTCCTTTGCCGTTTCCATCCTGGCGATGGTCGGCACCATCTCCGGTGGCACCGCTCCGCATAGAGCGTCCAGCGCCAGCATCTCCTCCTGAGTATCGGTGCCGCCGTCCTTGATGACGTTCCAGAGAGCCCTGGCCCTCAATTTCACCTTCATCAGGAGTGCCCAGTCGGAGTAGTTGGTCTTGGTGAGGACGGGGTAGCTACTCCCGGCGCCCACCTCACGAATCACCCGCTGGACCACCACTCCATCTTTGGAGGTGCTGTCTTTCGACATCTTCAGGCCCTAGCCGCAACCGCGGCTCTGATACCAATTGTTAGAACCTTGCCGGAGAGACAACGCACACGTTGCCGGCGAGATTACAACCAACACAACACAAGAAACTCACGTTTCTACTGCTCACTCTGATGTTTTGGTGCTTCCAATTGGATACATTTTCTTGTGTCTATTGCCTTGCTTAAATAGAACATTACATGGAAAGGAAATTACATGGAAAGGAAATTACATCCCTACAAATCTGCTAGAATCAATCACGTATAGCCTAATATTAGTAACTTACCAAACTAAGTAAAATACTAAACTTAGCACCCAAGGTTTACTTTCAACAGCGGTGCAGCCAACCAAAGCTTGAGCTTGGTGCAGTTAGCCGGCCATGAGTAACTGCCTGCAGAGCGGCGGCGTCTACCAGCCGGGAGAAGGCATAGTGCAGCTGTAGAGGAGGGAGATGAGTTGCGGCGAGGAGGAGGAAGGGTCGGTGCTCAAGGTGAAGATGGTGCTGACCAAGGCGGAGCTGGAGTGGCTCATGGCGCAGCTCAAGGCCGGCGACCGCAGCCTCGATGACGTGCTCCAGGAGATGGCCCGCAAGCGCGACGCCCGCGCCGCCGCCGGCGGAGGCGACGGGAGGCGGCCCAGCCTCGACAGCATCGTCGAGTGCCAGGAGATGGGCGTCGTCAGCATCGATTGACTGATTGATGAGTGGGATCATCATCATAGATGCATACAGAGCATATATATTTAACTTTCTTGTAATGCTTTATGCTTCCATTAACCTCCTGACTGAATTTTGCTAGGGCTGAGGTACTTGTAGGGACAATCTAGATCGTCCTGTAGCTTCTTGCTTTGTTCTTGGATTGTATCAAGGATCTTCTCCTTCTTCTTCTTCTCCTTCTTTTGCTTCTCCTCCTCCTCCTTCTTCTTGTGCACTGCCCTCTGCTCTTCTCTGGTTTGGAAATTCTCTCTTCTCTACGAGTTACTTCTGGAGTTGATAAGTTTTCGTCTCGTAACTCTTGTCTTTACGCTCTGCTCCCAGCTAGATCCCCTGAACTTTTCTCCTTTTCTTTTGTTCAGAAAAAAAAGATACCCTGATCTGCTGGTCATTTTCTGCTCCTGATCTAAGAAACTACTAGCTGCTACTGGTTCACCGACAAGTAATACTAGGAAGTGTAGTGCGTCCTGCCGTGCAAATTTTGGTCTGGTCCTTTATGCAAAAAAACGGTAAAAGGATCTAAACATAATTTTAGTTTTCACGGGGTTTTTTAAAAATTAGGCTGGCTAGAAGTTGTCGGTTTATTTGCAGAACCCCATGTCTTTTTTGCAAAAAAAAAGGTGGAGAACCCATGTCAAATTTGTGGAACGAGAAGTGCTTCAATGCTTTCCCTCTTAATACAAGTTGTATAAATTTTGAAACAAACGAAAGAGTAAGTAATCACCATCTACCATTTATTCATACTTTAATATTTGTGCAACTGTCAAAAAGAAAAGCATTGAAGCACCTCTCTTGTGGAACTACGGGATCCTTTTTGCAAAATAACCGGTGACCTACCGCCATGGTTGAAAAATTTCCATTGGAGCATTTTATTTTTGCTATATATCTTTTTTTCATTAAACTGACTATATACACAAATAATACTATAAAAAGTGGACTTTGACAAAAAAATTTATGGAACTCATTTTGGAGTATCTTATAACTAGTACAGTCATACACTCGAGCCATGATGAAATCCTTGCCACTGCTGCTTGTTATGGAACCAGTTTGAGAGTACACTTGCTATGCAGCTTGTGAAGTATCGCTGTTGGCTGCAACGTTGCTTCCCTGTATTATTTGGTATCAAATATAAACAAGAGCAATATGATGCCTGGACAGCACCAAGAAGGGTCAATGACCGTAATGATTAATGTAGGAAATTACTGAACATATAATTGAGGTAAAACATATCATTTTATTGAATATTGTTCTTGGAATAGTTTATGAGCAGTGCTTCAATGCTTTTTCTCCTAATACAAGTTACACAAATCTTGAAGCAAACGAAGGGGTAAGTAATCACCATCTATCCTTTATTCATGCTTTAATATTTGTGCAACTGTAAAAAAGAGAAGCATGGAAGCACCTCTCATAGTTTATTGATGTCCACATATTGCCTGTTAAACCAGTTGATTTGAGACCACTTGTGATTGCCAGGCGATTGCCAGATGAACCGATTTTCCTATTCCTGATTTGGAAAAATATGGTTTGCTGAAATCGTATAATTGAAAAAGAAACTTGAAAGGTTAGTAATATGAAGTTATTCTGAGGAGTTCAGGGTTCAATTTCGTGGAAACCTGTGGATTCCAGAGGTCGACAAATTTTAGCAAACAGGTAGGGACTAGATTTTTCCGTACTATTATTACTCGAGAATTTTTACTACATCTTCGAAAGAGAACAGAGATAACTACTTAGACTGGCGCTATCAACTACTTGAACTCTATTACAGTCAAAATGCAACAGTTTTGAATTTGGATATACCTTTCTTTTTTTCCCCCAAAGCATATACTAGATAACCCAGCCACTGATCAATTATGTGGAAGTGATATCTGCCTCAGTCAAGGTAACCCTACAGCCAGAACTTCTGGGATTCGCCTATCCTCTTGAACCTGCGACCCTCCTGAATTCTGAGGTTGGCATGTCCCTCAAACTCAGTAAGCAAAGCTGCAAAGGACTCAAGCCCTGCCTAGAAACCTCCATTGCCAATGGCACCGACACTTTCCTTTTTGGAGCCTCCCTTCTGTTTCCCCTCCACTGTTCCCCAAAATCTTCTTCCTCTACCACACAATCACAAACTGATTAGGTCAACTCATTCCAGAACATGCTTGATTTGCTCCTCGTCTCATCCCTCTGATCAACTTGGCCCCCTCCTTTTTCACATTTTGGGATAGTTGTTGCTTGCTCGTTCCCCCACTTTTATGCCTCAGTGTGCCTCCTCGTCATTTGCTATTAGCGACTGCTGATTACTGCATGCTGCCACTGTATAGTGCCTTGTCCCTCCCATGTCCGAGCATGGGTTGCATAATTGCTTTTGCCTCCATTTTCGCTTGCCATGTCCCATTGGTGGTAGGGGTACCAGCAGCACACAATGAGGTTCTATAGGTGCCATAGAAGTAAGCTATCTGTGTTTAAAGTAACAGATATATGCAATTTCTTGTTCCGTTCTAAGTTAGATGCTTCTCTGACATTTTCATTGAAATTACTAATGCAAAGTTGGAATCAACCTGGATTCAGCAATATTTCTGACTAAATCATACGTGAAATTGCAGGGATTTCCCACCTGCAGCTGCAATTTCCCCATACCTTCTATAACTGGGTAGTTGTTGTCTTTATTAGTTTTCCTGAACACTACCAAGGACTCTATTGACTTTTCGGTTGGCCTTGATACATGGTTATTCATTTGAACTATCAAATATTTCCTGATGGTTGAAGAAAGTTAGGTGTAAAATAGTGGAATTGTATTAAAATATCACTTCATTTTCATTGTAAATCATTGGAACTTTGATTTTTTTTTCTCTGGTAGGATGATAAGTATAAGATATTATACATATCGTCATCATCTAATGATAATAGGACAAGATTCTGAATCTTAATCATTTAATTATGGTCAAGATTTCACAATCGTAATGGCATATGTTGTATGTGTGTGCTTCTAACAATGTGACATTGAAATTTCAGGTAAGTTTTATCTGCCGTTGTATTAACTGAGGCCTATGCATTTAGCAAGTAAACTGGTTTAGGAATAAGAGTTACTAGCCAGGGTCACGCGCTACGCTGCGTAGTGCCAAATTTTGGCATACGAAGTTGTGACGTGCTAAATTTGGAAAATTCGATAGGTGAAATTTGGTCCGACGAATATTCCTAAAAAAACGCGTAACTTCGGTTTTCTGCTTTTTTATTAAAAAAAATGGGTTGCTAGGAGCCATCGGCGAACATGTGGATTGCTAGGAGCCGTCGAAGAATCTGTGGAATTTTTTTGAGAAAACCACAGAGGGATTTAAACATAATTTTTTTTGTGTAATTTTGGTTTTCGTGTTTGTTTTCTTAAAAAAACGGGTTGGTAGGGCCCGTCGGCGAATCTATGGAATGCTATAAACCGTCAACGAATCTGAAATTTTTTAGAGAAAACTGCGGAGGGATTTAAATGTCATTAATTTTTTTTCGTGTAATTCTGGTTTTCGTGTTTGTTTTTTTTTTAAACAGGTCGGTAGAACCCGTCGGCGAATCTATGGACTGCTATAAACCTTCGACGAATCTGTGTTTTTTCTCATTGATAGGACCTGAACGTAAACCACAGAGGGATCAACATGTAATTTTGGTTTTTTCGGATCTTTTCTGTTAAAAACCGACCGGAGGACCTAAACGCGATTTCAAATTTTTCGGAGGGCCTCTCCGCTAATCTGTTGACGTGGCGCCAGTTCTTGCGCAGGAATCCTCCCCGCTATATATAGTACTAGATATGTGGGCGCGGCGCACGCCGCGCTAGCCATCACGCGTTCAGTGGGTGAAAATCGCGCGCTCACAATAAAGTTACAGATTTTTTTAGGAGGTCCTCTCGAGGAAAAAAGGGGGTTTGGATATAATTCTTGAATTTTTTGGGACAGGCTGCTTGAAAAAAGCAGACTTATATGGAATTTTGAAATTTTCGGAGGGCCTCGTCTTAGCGTGTCATTAATTCATGATTTTGTGGAACTCGATGATCTCCTTGAATGAAATGTTGGATTAGGTAAAAATGTAATTTTTTTAACAACATAATGTGCTTATTGTCAAACAGCCGTTAGTCAATAAAAGCAATAGAATTTTTCAATCGATTGCAGATCTAATACCTTTGTGGGATTGCTTCCAGAACCACTCTCAAACAGCAGAATCATAAGAAGCAACATGCTGAAAAGCTTTCCATGCCAACACCTTCTGGAACTGCTGGTCATCTTGATTTCCTTGAAGATATTCCAGTAGAGCAGGATAATCACTATGGTCCACCACAATAAGAACATCCTTATGGTTCTGTTAAACATAGACCAACAAATTGAACAGAAATTGTCGTTGCTAAAGACCACTGACCATTTCAAATGGCAATATCAGCACCATACATTACACCGAATATATGTTGCGTAAATTTCAACCCTCCAATAAACTTTGCTCAGTAAATTGTTTGGAAGGACCAGGATAGTTAGTTACTTTGGCTGCAGCTCTGATCAATGTGGGTCCACCAATATCAATATTTTCAGTGCCATCCTCAAAAGAAATGGCACCAGAGGTGACTTTGCCATAGAAAGAATACAAATTCACCACAAGCACATCAAATGTCCCTATGCCCCCGAAAAAGAGTTTTAGTTGAAAAAGAGAGTGTTAGTACTTCACATATAGTACAATGGGCGAACTAAGTGAGCAGCAAGATTGTGGCCTCATCATGCAACATTTGAAAGGCGCATGCAATGCTGAAATGAGATAATACGGAACGGACAGACTAATGAAATTTACCGATTCCATTCTCCTTTAATGACTTCAAATGAAGCTCCTGATCTCTTCGAGCAAAAATACCACCATGTATAATTGGGTGCAATGTTTTTACTCTTCCATCAAGCTGAAATAGCCAAACGATAAACGAACATGAACAAAGAACATGAAATGTTTTCACTCATTACAGCTAACATTTTTTTAAGGAATCAGCCAACATCATTTCATATTCCTCTTTATTTAACGTCAATAGTCAATACTCAACAGAACACTAAAAGCACCAGTTACTAACAACACTTTATACCATTTCAAGAAAATATGTAATTTCTTCAACTTTTGTCACATTAACTCCTGCTGTTTCTAGGCTGGATGCTATTCCACCAGTGGAAACAATAGAGTACCTATAAAAGCAAAATGTTGATAAGATGTTTCAACTTGAAAATTTTCGGTTGAGTTTGTTTCCTCCTGTTTACCATCATCTATTGGCACTTTGGTAGAAAGTATATTCAAGCCAGGTCCAAATACTAACAATAGGCTCAACGACAAACATCATAAAACATTATCGTTGATAACTGTTCTCTACTTTTTGAGAAAGGACAAACTGAGAATATCCGTTAACAAGCATTGCACGGAAAAACAGAAAGCTGGTGACAATGACACAAATTTTACAGTGTAACAGGATTTGAATCAACAAGAAAAAACGGTAGGAATTTCAATCATAAAACTCAGGAGATAAATGTCAAAAGACTGAATAGTTACCCCAGATCCTAAAGACCGTTTCCAAGATAAACTAAGTCTGTTTTATCCAAGAGCGATATCGATACTTGTTGCCTTCCTATCACTGTAGGACTTTTCCATCAATTAATAAACAGAATCTAATCTTAAGCTGCAAATTAGGAAAAGGGTAATGAAAGAACATGTGAAATATCTTATGGATATATACAGCATATCCATTGGCTGAGACTACTGAACAATGAAAATGTTATTAATCTCCAATAAACAATGACCCAATTATATATCCGGTGGTCTCAACAAGTCAGTGGCCAGTATAGCGCTATGGGTGGTAAACAGTTCTAGAATCTAAGCATGATTTTGGCGAGGATTTTCCAGATCAGACAAATTGAAGGATTACATGGGGAATGCTCTTGATCAAGAAAAACACAATTTACCAATACATTAACAGAGAAACTGACAAAAAGCATCGAATCTAAAAGTTTAAAGAAGCTATTAGTGGCGACTACCGTACGAACCAGTCGAAAAATATCAGCTTTCTTCAGCGAAAATATACAAAGATGAAACAACTGTAACTAACACCGATGAACATAGTCCTGCTCAGATCTCTCACCAAACTGACACTAACCCTCCCCTTACTAAACCACCAGATTTCAATTCTTTTCTGCTATTACTCTGGGCATTCGTAGGCTCGCAACTTCCTTTAGGCAAATAGCTCAAGAACAGTCCACTTACCAAAGATGCCGCAACTCACATTATGACACAATGTTCAAAATGTCTTCTCATGAACTAAGAAAAAAGTAAGTAATTACACCATCTTATCGAACACATTGACTACTAAACTAACTAACAAGTTGATCTATCAAACCAGCAAAAGGGGCAAATCATTGGCACGCGCCGCCCAGCACAACTTCACATCAGCATCACTCCCAGCCGTCCATCAAGTAATGCAAATGAACATTTACACAACTTGCTCCGAAATTGCACTTTTTTCCCACTGAACAGAACCAAAAACGAAGCATAGATTATAGTAAGGACAGCCTCTGTAACATACTAACACTCCTTACAAATTCTTGCAAAAACAAAGTGACATTGCTGGACATATACATCAATTTGCTCTGAGATTCCACCGTTTACCATAACCAATACCTAAAACAAAGTATATCTGCAGTAACGTGGCCTCATAGGCTCATAGCACTATCTAAGCAAGTAAAACAGTTGACCATGCACAAACATTAGCATCAAACTACTCTTTTTTTGACAGGTAGAGCCAAAAGAAAATTCATGAACACAACAATGGTGATCTCCAGAATCAGATTAAAAATAGCAGCATTGAGCCACCCTTGTCAAAAAATTCATGAATAAAGCATCCAAAATTCACGAGGAGGCACACTAATAGGCCACAAATCTACACCAATCTTGCCAGAATTTAACATCGTAGCCCAAGAGTCAGGACATACAGCTCCAAACAGTAGGGTCCCAACAGTTAACCCAACAATCTTGCAAAGGTTGTTGATCGAAAACAATTTTGCAAACACAAAATTCATGAACTATTGTAATTGATCTTGCAAATGTTCTTATGGAAATAAACAGTGCAGAACATAGGCACCAATCATACAAATACGAAAAAAAGGACACCTTTACGCCCGGCCATCGGAGAGCACGACACCGACCTTCAGCGGCCTCGTCACCGCAGGCTTGGCCGACGGCACCAAAGCCGCCGACGGCTGCCCGAACAGGCTGGGGAACGGCTGCTCGAACAGGCTGGGGAAGCGGGCTCGAAGCCGGGTCTCTGGCGCAGGCGTGAGCGCTCTTACCGCTGCGCCTCGAGGGCGGTTGTGCAAATAGACATCGAAAAAATATATGAGCCGTGCAATCTGGTTAGCAACGTGGGCAACGTGGCTCACACGCGTGCGAGCCGTACGCACGGCGCTCCGGACGCACTCGACGCGGCACGAGGAAGTGCACCCACGTCGCCCCGAAAGCGACGTGGACGCAGCGAGAGGCGGCGAAACCTTCCAATCTTAATATACGGAGTACTCGACAGAATAAGGGAAAACAGCAGGTCCTCTCAAGGGGGCACGATGTGGCTAGCCTCAAAGGCCGGAAAACCTCTAGGATTTAGGAAAGGTAGTATATATAAGATATATTGCACCTTTTAGACCTCTATTTGCGAATGTCCAGCATTTGTGCTGCTATTTTTGCATAGGTTTGTACCGTCAATTGGGTGCAAAAAAAAAAAAGTTACCGTACTAAGCTTTGTTGTATTATTAAATGTTGCACTTGCACCCATGTAATACTGTTTGCTTTGTACCTGCTTTTGTGTTTCAATAACAACTCTGATGTCAACTTGTGCTTACAACTCCAGATTCTCTTTATTAGTTGCAGTGGTGGAGTGTGTTCAGTTACTCTTGGTGTTTCTACTCTGTGGGCGAAAAAAGAAATTCACTTGTCTTCCAAATAGTGAAGAAAGTGCCAATTGTGAAAACGGTAATTACTTTTTTTTATCTCTTTAAGTAAAGAACAAATTTTGGAAGGAATGGTTTATTGAATCATATAAGGATATTCTTCTCTGAGTAAAAAAAAAAACAGTGCGAGAGAGAGTGGTCTGTGAAATAGGGAAGAAATTGCTTAAGGCCCATGTAAGCCCATGTACGGTTGGAACTGGAAGAGGACGACTTTGCGATCCACATTTGGGCCATCAGAAACAATAGGATGACAAAGACACAAAGTCCTGCACATAGGCCACAAACATACTGAGTTGTGGTATATATTTTCTGGCAAATGATGCTGGTTAGTGGACACGAGAATTCCGTATAATAGTTAGGGCCCAGGCTCGTAACCGGGTTGGTAGATTTCGTCTTGCTCCTCCTTAATGACAGCATGAGTTTAACCGTCGGAAAGCCTGAGCTGTATATTAGACTGTACTCCGTAAGTGCAGTCCAATTCCAGCAAATTGAGACGTAATATTCTGGCAGATGATGCTGGTTAGTGGACACGACAATTCCGTATATCATCATCACCTGTAGACAAAGGCACGAGTGACTTGTACTTGCCAGTGTGACTGTGTAAGACCCATGTTTTAGCAGCGACTGTTCCTGGTGATGTCTGAAACACACAGTTGGACGGTCTCTCGTTGCCATGTGAATATAGCTGCGGATTTCCGGCCCGTGACGTCCTGTAGCGGCACCCCAGATTTCAGCGTACTGACGAGGTCACCGAGCCGTGAACCGGTGACGGCACAGCCGGGCAGCGCGTGCATGTACGACGCTATCGTCGTCCCATCGACGCCGACGGCTCGCGCGGCGTTCGTACGTACCCATCCATCGATCTGTTGCGTCCCGTCTCCGTGCACCGCTCCAGCCGAGCGGCTTCTTATATCGATTTATGCGTGTACCTTTCGCCCCGCGTCACGCGCGCCAACGGCGAAGTCTACCTGCATTTGACGAGCGTCCGCACGGAGCCGTTTTGACGATCGGGGTCAGACGTTTTACCCCGTCGCGCCGATCGCCCATGCCCATCTGCTCCGGCCGCTATGATGATTGCACCAGGAATTCGCGTCCCAGCAGCGGAAAACGACCGCCACCAACCCGCGCGCGGCACTACCGGCTACGACCTGCACCGCCCAAGTCCGCCGCGCGGTTATTATGGCTCAACTTTTTTCGTTCTGCGGCCGTGCCAGTGCGGTGGCACCCCTGGCGTTTATAGCAAGATTTAAAATCTTGCCGAGATTTTGAATTTCGGATTTTGGCGGGGTTCAGATTTCAAATCTTAGTGGAATAAAAAAATTTGAATTTTTCAAATTGACATAGTGATTTCGGGAAATTTCATCAGAATTTTGGCTTTTTGACCGAAATTACCATAAATTCAACCGGTTTGGATGTTTTTAGGACCGGATTTTACTTAAATTTTTTTTGGAGAATTGTAATGCCTTTTTCAAGGAATAATGTGAATTTTTTTTAAAACAATACATATACAAATTAAAATCAAAGCTACAAATATTGTTTGAAGAGGTGAGGTGACTTAACTATATTTCAACTCATTCATAAGAAACATATATAATTTGGAATATCAACACCTAGAATACCTTTTCTTTTTCCTTTGCATGCTTATATTTGACTATTTGTTTAAACTTTGTATGGTTGTGTTTGCACCAAAATTTGGCACATATGGTCAAAATCGGCAAGATAAGGTCAACGTATAGTAACCAACGGACGATTTGGAAAGATTTGAAGATATTTGGTAACAAAAAGATTTTAAAGAAAAATCTATCCTGGTTAAGGCCGATACGGATCATACTTTGTAACGTGTTGTAATAAGACACGATCGGCCGATGGGTATAAAGGGAGGACATAGGCGAGCTGCGAAAAAAAACAACACAACCATACACACAAATTTACATTATTCTCTTTTTTCCTGTCGACTAGGAGTAGTTTCAGTAATTTAGTCTTTGTAATTCGATCTTGATCAATAAAGTTGCGCATCACCGATTGTTGATCTTCTTCAAATTACGCCCCAGATTACGCCCCAGGTTTGATTTATTTTGATTTTGCTGCGCATCACCTTCTTTAGAATCGATCTACCTTTATCCTCTTATTAGCCTTAATCGGCTAATTCGACTTATCGTTACCTTTCGATCTAATCAGCTTATTGGCTGTTTTAGATCTAAGCCGATCATCCCATTGGATCGGCTTTGAGCGTATTTCACGTTTATCTTACCGATTGCAGGATCAAATCGGTTGGCACGCCTCGAACCTCTGAACCCGGCGTTCGGCCCGTGTGTTTGACCGATCGGACCCTCTTCAAGTTTTTGACGTCAACACACTCTTGGCACGCCCGGTGGGACAAAAGCTACAGTGTCTTCATCAGGAAAGTCGATTCCACCGTCTGATCTCAACGCCGAAGAAATAATCATCCCAACAATGGATGATTTGACCCCAGAGCAGCGTAAAGAAATTGAAGATCGAAAAGCCGCTCTTGAGGAGATGATGCTAAATTGCTACCAAAATACCCGACGTGGCATCACTCAAAAGACCGTGTTGCTGACGGTTAATACCCTCGGCGATGCAGGAGTCACCGGCGGCCTAGTATGTCAATACCTGCATGCTCAAGCCGAATTATCGGCTATGATAAATCAATCTGTGCATCATGCTCTGATAAATCATTCATCGACTCTCGTTAAAACGCTTAAGCCGATGATCGCGAATAGCGTGAAAAGTATAGCCCAGGAGTTGGCATCGTCTGGGGGTTTGCTTGACCCGATGCAAGCCCTGCCAAGTTATCCTGTTTTTTCAATAGCACAAAACACACAGAGCATCTCAGTCGATCCTAAACCATCGGCTACAATCCCGCCCCCAACCATGATGCCGACTCAGCCGACCGTCATATTGCCAAGAGACCATAGGATGAGTGGGGCAATGCATTATCAAGCCTACACAGATGCCGCCAAGCTAGATACGTCGGCTAATTTGCCGCCTTCGGCCCCATTTTACACTTTCCCACAATCGGATCCGCAGCCGATTGAACCTGATAGGTACCCACAATACCATGAGCCTGTCCTACCGAGAAATCCAGCTCCACACAGGGTAGTAACATATTCAGAACTCTTTGTCCCATTACCAGAACCCCAAACTAGAAACAATGGATACAACCAGTACACTCATCTGCCATCGGCTCAATCCAATCGGTAGCCCGAGTTTGCACTCGGGGGCGAGTGCCAATTATGACCAACATTATCAAGGACCTACTGTTCCGGTGGCCGATAATATAAATTGGGCTAATCAAATTTCCATTGTCTTAAGGGATCAATTCAGCATACAACCAAAAGGAAAGGTTATCGCTATAGAAAACCCTATCCTAATTACATAGATCGTATGCCTTATCCTCACAATTTTAGAGTCTCAGATTTTGCGAAATTCTCTGGTGATGCTTCGATTACAACGTTAGAGCACGTCGGACGCTTTATCGCACAATGCGGCGAAGCAGCTCAGTCCGACGGGATGAAAATTAGACTGTTCCCATTATCATTATCAGGAGCAGCTTTTACTTGGTTTACTTGCCTACCTCCAAATTCGATTCATTTATGGAACGATTTGGAAAGCCGATTCTATGAGTACTTTTTCTCTGGCAGCTTAGAACTCAGGATCTTCAATTTAAGCTCTGTCCTCCAGAAGTTTGGAGAATCGGTAACTGATTACATTAAAAGATTTAGGGAAACCAGAAATCGGTGTTTTAGTGTTACATTACCCGATAGCCAACTCGCTGATTTGGCTTTCCAAGGGCTAATCCCACCACTCCGGGAAAAATTTGGAGGACAGGAGTTCACTGATCTAAATCACCTACTTCATCGTGTGTCGGCTCAAGAAAGCCGATTCCCAGATAATAGGGCATTCAAAGATATGTTCAAAACAAATGGCAATAATAAGAAAAAAGATAAGGCCAAAGTTAATATGGTCGACTATTTCCCTAGCGAGTCTTCGGAGGATGATGAAGCAGAAATAATTATAGCCGAATGGATAAAAGGGTCCAAGAAGTCTTTAGTCTGTTCTTGGCTTAAGCCGACTAGAAATAAATCAGAAATTAAGTAAGCTTTTGATGTCTCTAAGTGTAATCGTATTTTTGATTTATTGTTACAAGAGGGAATAATACGATTGCCCGAATGACACATTATACCATCAACTGATGAAATCAAGAAACGCAGGTATTGCAAGTGGCATCATTCTTTTTCTCATATAATAACGATTGCAATATTTTTCGTCAGCAGATCCAATCAGCTATCGAGGATGGTCGACTGAAGTTCGTTGATGAACCGACCATGCAAGTGGATGTCGATCCATTTCCTATAAATATGGTTCAATGTTCGGACAAAGGAAAAAAGCTGATGCAGAGCAAGGAGCCAAGTAGGAATCGGCGAGTTGATATTTAGTCAACTTCGGGTGGTGATCAGACATTAAAAATCACGATCGGCACATTACAAATAGAGGTTGATCATGAAGGCAAAAATTCAAGGACCATTAAACCTAAGGGAGACCTGCGAGTTGGCAGATGGTATAAAGCAGAAAAATCTAGGCCAAAACAATCGGCAAGAAGGCCGGTGCCGACATTTTCTCAGCTGATGGAGAAGTATGAAAGAATGAATAATCTACCGCAGTACTTTCCTCGTCGGTTGGATAACTTGTATAAAACTAATAATGTGGAACGAGCGCATCGGAGATGCCCTTTTTGGCAATTCAGTTAGGAAAGAGGAGTAACATTGCCATCTCCATATACGTGCCCAATGGAGCATTATCCCCAAGAAGATTGGCCTAGCCGATCGGCCAAAGACAGGTTGTCTGGGCCGATACGAGATCGTCCTAATAAGATCTACAGGAGACCGGTTCACGAAAGAATCTCCGATCCAAACCAAGTGAATACACAAGAATCGGATTCTGCTGATCGAGAAGATTTGGCTGGTAAAATACGTAAGCCAATGGAGCCCAAACCTAGGTGGTGTCCATCTGGTCTTAGCCGATCACAACGAAGACGATTACAAAGGCTAAGAACTCAGGAAATCAGAGGACTGATGCAGAGAAACAGAGGGATCAAACCTTCAATGAACTTCGGTCGATCAAAGTCACTAAGAAAGAATGGAGGAAGAAAGAGCAAGTTGAAGATGATTTTGATTCAGTCGACGATCTAGATTCTCCTGTGATTAGGGATGATACGCCTCCGATGGACATCAATATGGTATTCACCTTGCCAGCCGAGTTCAAAATCAAAACTGAATCAGCCAAAGAAACTTTCGCTCAATCGTGTTCGAATGCTCAAAATGCAATATTTGAAAAACCACGAGATGATCATCGGCATCTAAAGCTATTATATTTAAAGGGATATATAAACGGCAAGCCGATATCAAGGATGTTGGTGGATGGAGGGGCTACCGTCAATTTGATGCCATACACCACCTGCAGAAAATTGGGTAAGTCTGATGAAGATCTAATCAAGACTAATATAGTTTTGAACTATTTCATAGGCGATCCCACGGAAGCTAAAGGCGTTATGGTCACGGAGTTGACTGTCGACAGTAAAACTTTGTCGATCGCATTCTTCGTCATTGATGCCAAAGGCAATTACAGCGTGCTGCTTGATCGGGATTGGATTCATGCCAATTGCTGCATTCCGTCGACCATGCATCAGGCACTTGTCCAGTGGGATGGAGGTGAAGTTGAAATTGTCACAGTGATACATCGACTCATATCGCTATGTGAATTGGCAACATGAAGAGGCTGGATGTATATCGGAAAAACACTGGATGATTGTGACTTCATTTGCGTCGGCAAGACAGGACTTATGCCGATCAGTGTCAAGCCGGGCACATTTGATCGAGCAAACGAAGTATTACGCCGATGGGGACAAGGAAAACAATGAAGATACTACAAGACCAAATGCAAAGCTATCGGCAAGTAACAGATAGATATGAAGCCATTGAAGATTTCCAAGAAATTGAGAAGTTGGGCTAAGGGTTCACATCTACCGATATGCTTGAAGAAGTCGATATAGGTAATGGTGATAGGAAAAGATCAACTTTTATTAGTGCAAAGTTAGATGTAAAATATAAAGAAAAGTTGATCAAAATTCTCAAAAATTATAAAGATTGTTTTGCTTGGGAGTATCATGAGATGCCTGGTTTAAGCCGACAACTGATTGAACATCGGTTACCTATTAAACCAGGATATCGGCCGTTTAAACAATATCCTAGACGTTTTAATCCGGCCATGTATGATATTATAAAAGAAGAGATAGGACGGTTTTTGGAAGCAAAGTTCATTAGACCTTGCCGATATGCAGAATGGGTTTTCAATATCGTTCCAGTCATGAAGAAAAACGGAAAACTTTGAGTGTGTGTCGACTTTAGAGACTTAAATAAAGCAACACCAAAGGATGAGTATCCGATGCTGATAGCCGATATGCTTATCGATGTTGCATCAGGAAACAAAATCATAAGTTTTTTAGATGGTAATGCTGAGTATAATCAGATATTCATGGCAGAAGCCGATATACCTAAGACCGCCTTCAGATGTCCTGGTGCAATAGGGCTATTTGAGTGGACGGTTATGACATTCGGTTTGAAAAATGTCAGGGCAACTTATCAGCGAGCCATGAATATGATTTTCCAAGACTTAATCGGCCACATTGTTGAAATATACATCGATGATGTTGTGGTGAAATCCAAAGATGACTTGCAGCACTTAGCCGATTTAGAAAAGGTTTTCCAAAACGTAAGATTACATGGTTTGAAGATGAATCCATTCAAGTGTGCGTTTGGCGTGTCGGCTGGGCAGTTTTTGGGCTTCATGGTCTATGAAAGAGGAATCGAAGTTAATCAAGAAAGAGTTAAAGCTATAGCCAAAACAAAGCCACCGACATGTAAAAATGAATTACAGAAGCTGATCGGTAAAATTAATTATCTCCGACGGTTTATTTCAAATCTTTCCGGTCGGATTCGTACGTTTACTCCTTTGCTGAAGTTGAAAGATAATCAAGAGTTTGTTTAGGGAGTTGACCAGCAAAAGGCTTTTTATGATATCAAGGAATACCTGGCCAATCCTTCGGTTCTGGCTGCACCACGGAAGGGGATTCCTTTAAGTTATATATATTGGCTGAAGAGGAAACTATTGGAGCTGTTGTGGCGCAGAAACCGATGGTAAGGAAAGAGTAATTTTCTATTTAAGCCGACGCCTACTGGATAATGAGGTCAGGTACCCTTTTGTTGAAAAATTATGCATGTCCTTATATTTCTCTTGCACAAAGCTAAGGTATTATATTTTAGCATCGGCTTGTAAGGTAGTCTGCAAATATAAAGTATATGTTATCAGCTCCAATTTTAAGAGGTCGACTTGGAAAATGGGCATATGCCTTAATAGAGTTCGACCTATCATATGAATCGGCTAAGGTAGTTAAAGGACAAGTTGTAACCGATTTTATGACAGGACAAGACACCACCGCCGATTTAGTTGCTGTTGCCCATTGGCAACTATTTTTTGACGGGTCGGTGTGCCGAGAAGGTGATGGTATTGGTATTGGTATTGGTATTGGTATTGAACTCATATCACCCAAGGGTCATAATTTTGAATTCGCATTTCGGTTAAATAGCCGATGTTCAAACAACCAAGCGGAATACGAGGCATTACTCAAAGGTTTGCAGTTGTTAGAGAATATCGGAGTAAATGCTTGCATACGGTGATTCCATGTTAATCGTACAGCAAATAAAAGGCGAATATCAATGCCGTGATGAAGTATTACTTAAATATTTAGAGTAGTGCTTCGAAATTATCGGCTCGTTTACCTCATTTTCTATCGGGCATATCCCTTAAGGATTTAACGATAGAACCAATGCACTGGCTCAACAGGCACCAGGGTACAAGGATTTTAGCCGATATCAGATGACTGAGTTAGTGAGCAAAGCTGTCATGTGTACAGATGTTTTCGACTGGAGGACGCAAATAAGAAGTTACCTAATTGACCCATCTAAGCCGACATAGCGCAAGGTTAGGCAGCAAGCTTTGAAGTACGTAGTCTTAGACGATATTTTGTATTATCGAACAATGGAAGGTTTGCTGTTGAGGTGCCTTGGAGACGAAGAAGCGCGAATGGCAATAGGTGAAGTACATGAAGGTATTTGCGGATCTCATCAATCGGCTCGTAAGATGAAATGGATGCTTAGGCAAATGGGATATTTCTGGCCGACAATGTTAGAAGATTGTTTCAGATATTACAAAGGATGTTAGACTTATCAAAAGTTTGGCAACATACAGCTAGCATCGGCATCGGCTTTACACCCAATTATCAAGCCATGGCCGTTCAGAGGATGGGGGATAGATATAATCGGCCAAATATTTCTTGCATCAAGTAAAGGCCATAAGTTCATTTTGGCCGCAACCGACTATTTCTCTAAATGGGTTGAAGCTATACGCTCAAAAAGGTTACTAGCGTTGAGGCAATCGGATTTGTTAATGAACACATTGTCTATCGGTTTGGAATACCACAAACTATCATGACCGATCAAGGTACTGTGTTTATGTCTAATGAATTTTAAAATTATGCAAAAAGCCTAGGGATCAAGTTGTTGAATTCATCTCCATATTACGCTCAGGCTAATGGACAAACCGAGTCATCTAACAAAATGTTGATTAAGTTAATTAAAAGAAAAATCGACGAGAAACCAAGGAATTGACATTCAATGCTATCAGAGTCACTTTGGGCTTATCGGCTAGCTTATCACAGAGCGACAAAGCTTTCGCCTTATCAGTTAGTGTATGGCCAAGAAGCCGTTTTACCTATAGAGATCAATATCGACTCTTTACGAATAGCCAAACAAAATGGTTTGTCGGCTCAAAATTACAACAATCTAATGATTGATAACTTGGACGAATTAGCAGAATTACGTTTGTCTACGCTAGATCGGTTTGAGAAGAATAAGGCCAGAGTTGCAAGGGCATATAATAAAAAGGTGATGCCTAAGTCTTTTGATGAAGCCGATTTGGTTTGGGAAACTATATTACCTATTGGTTCCAAGGATAACCGATTTGGAAAATGGTCGTCTACTTGGGAAGGGCCATATAAGATTAATCGACTAGTTGATGGAAACTCGTACATACTCGAGACGTTAGAAGGATCTATTTTGCCTAAAGCGATTAATGAAAAATACTTGAAGAAATTCTATCCTAGCTTCTGGGTTGGAGCTTAGTCGACTGTAAAGGAAATCGCTCTGAGAAGCCAGTTAACTTGATGTTAATCGGTTAGAAAGGAAGTAAAACACATAAGAAAGGCCAAATATAAATCGGTTAAACAGCCGATTATAAAACATTAGAGTATTACAAAAAGTGTTTCAAGACAAGCATTCGACAAGGTTTACATTTCAGAATTTCAGTATTGGATACCAGAGCCAGGAAGCCAAGTGCCCAAAGCCGATAAAGCACCGACAGCCTTGGCAATCACGCATTGTACTTCTTCAATAATGCGATCATCTTCCTTGGCACTCCCTGACACCGGTACCACTTTAGCCGACTGCTTCTTAACGCTAACCACTGCCATGGCTAGGCCAAGCTTCTGCTCTTTGATGTCAGATGCAGTCTTCTCCATGGTTTGTTGGCCGTTTTGAATTTGCTTCTCAGTCTTGGCCAACTCTTCTAGGAGAAACTTCTTCGTAGCTTCAAGTTTAGAAAGTGATTCTTTGGTCAACTTGAGCAGCTGAGCGTCGGCATCAAATTTGCGTTGCTTTGCCTTGGCGTCAGCAACCAAGTTGTCCAGAAGCTTTTGATCGGCTTGTTGGGCTTCACGGTGGGCGATCCTGGCCTGGCCGCCTCCACTTCAGATCTCTCGTCCAAATGGCAGACGTCGAGGAGTGCTTGCATCGCTTCTGGAGGCAGGTCGGCTTCAACTACCGCCATAGCATCTCGGATCGGCTGGTTGTTGGCCAGGATCTCCGATTGCGGCTGCATCACTAGGTCGAAGAGCTTGTTGAGGCGCTCTTGCATACCTGGGGCAGAAGTGACTACAGCCGATGCTTCTTTTGATACTTCTAAAATCTTCCTGATCTCAGCATCATAGTCATCAGTGGCCACGATCTTAGGATCATCTAGATCGGCCAATGAAAAGCCCAACAGGTTGGTTGGATTGGAAGACTCTAGGAGTGCTTCGGCCGTCGGGACTGGTGGCGTCGGCAGAGAGGGAGAGAGAACTCCCAAAGAAGCAGCAGGGAGGTCGGCCAAGATTGCCGCGACCTGTACTGATGGTGTCAGCTGAAAAGAAAAGCAAAGGTTAAGCCAACATATTGAGAAACATAAGTCATTGATCAATTAAGTATACTGCTTACCTCTACAGTAGCCGACGCGTGTGACGAGCTCTCGCCACTTTGCTCTTGGGGCTTTGACCCTCTTTTGGCAGGAGCCTTGGTGTACTTGGTTTTCTTCTTTTCTGAAGTAATGATCGGCTAAGAATTAGTTGCAAAACAGATATAAAGAAATGAAAGTCGATCATGCTACTT
This sequence comes from Otatea glauca, assembly GCA_036346275.1. Lineage (NCBI taxonomy): Eukaryota > Viridiplantae > Streptophyta > Magnoliopsida > Poales > Poaceae > Otatea > Otatea glauca. The sequence goes on along the minus strand of JAYEVK010000102.1, from coordinate 206,909 downwards.
ACTTGGTTGTTTTTTCTCAATGTCCGATAGTGACGGACTCTGGATCCTAAGGTACCTAAGGTGTACCCAGTGAGGCCAGTCGATTGCAGAGGTCTTTTGCCTTGGCCACTACCCGATTGGCCAACAATGGGATTCTTGCCAGCAACCTTGGTCTGAAAAATTGGAACGAAAGATGATTAGTAAAGTGTCCGATGAAATTTAGCAAAGTGAAGAGATTCATTCAAGCCGATACCTCATCAATATCTACAAAGCTTCTTTTAGTATACCCCATAGAATTAGTCTCATCACTTGAATTGCTATTAGTATCTACTGTCGGCTCAGGCAAATTTGGAAAAAATTCATTGACAATAGCCGATGTTGCCTTGTCAGAGTAAAGCGCTTCAGCAATAGATGACCACTAAGAAGAAAAATGTCCTGCCCGATGCGTATTTAGTACGAAATGTGACAAGTTCTCAATCTGAAGATCGTCGACTATCTCAAGAACAATATTGGCCGCAGCTTTATTACGAACTCTGGCTCTTGGCTGAAGCCGATCAAGAAATGGTAGGCTCGGAATGACTTGGCCAAAGCCTAACTACCTAGCATAAATGGAAGGGCTATAGAACATATATGAAGGTTGAAAAGTCTGATTTCTTGTATGAAGGCCGACATGTAATATGCTTGGAGAAATGAAGAGCTTGAATAAATCCAAAGTCTCTTGCAGCATTAGAGCACTTTCGGCATCTAGGTGAAGAAAAGAAGGCCATGGGAAATCAACTGTATTGGTGTAACTGAAGAAATCATGTTGTTTAAACTCATTACTATCAATCTGAAGGAAGAATGTCAAATACTTTTTGGAGCCGATAGGAGTCACTTTTGTCTCATTCCCAGAGCACATCATAAATCTTTCACCATAAGATCGGCTGGCTCTAAACTGCGGTGGTATACTTTCTGGAGTATCTTCGCGAGGAAATGCTGTATCTTCAAATGGATTCAGCTCAAATGATCGGCTGAATAGACAATACAACCAGATCTGAATGAACCAAAGTGGTCCTCCAACATTGCCAACAGTAAACTTCGTAAAATCAGTGAAAAGCCAACATCTTATTATATGCATCATCTGGTAAACTGCCCCTAATAACATTTTCCCAAGGGCTAGTCGATGACCTTCTACCAGTCGCTCTACTACAGTTTGGTACACCTGGGTTGGCCCAAGAGAAGCGCCACAGAACAAAAACCGATCCAGCCAGAGGTTGAGAAATGCGATGTGTTCTTCGTCCGATACAAGTCCATTTACCTTGTTATTGTTGCTGATGTATTTAGCCCATCCTTCACCTTTAGACTTGATAAGCTAGTATCTAGGCTTGGCACTATAAGCCGATATTTGTTCTCCATCGGATCTTAGGCAACATAATTGGGTTACATCCAAGAGAGTTGGGCCGACAAGACCGATACGGAATACAAAAGCGTTAGAAGTATCCGACCAGAAATAGCAAGTCATGGCCACTAAGGGCTCATTGGCCTCTGGATCGGCTAAAGAGAGGGGGCGACATTCAACTATGCCCATTTTTTCCCACTCATCCCTCTTTTGGGCCGCTACGCGAATGTACCAAGATCTCCATCCTTTAAGTGCTGTCGGCCAAACTCTGAAGCTCTTACTCCAACCCTCTATGTTATATCCAGCAGCCGATAGGGGAAGGCGAGGAATCTCTTCATTTATGACTGAATCGGCATTTAAATTTCCTACCGGGCCTAGATAAAATTGGTCATTGCTATTTGGGATTGGGATGAATACCTGAGAAGGATCCATTCAGACGATCTTGGTGAGAAGCCGACTGAAGACAGATGATGGTGAAGCACTGAGACTTGGTGACTGAAGACAGGAAGTTGGTGACTGAAGACAGAAAGCCGATTGTGGACGATTCGGGAGCTTGTGCGCGTGAAGAATGAATGTGTGGGGCAACATATTTGTAGCACGGTAAATATTTGAAGCAGCGGGAAATAGATCTCAAAAGACACGAGCAGTTAAAACACACTACACGCATGTCAAAAAATTACGGCGCAATTAACGCAGTAGTTACTATATGAGAATTGGCAGATAGCCGATAGGAAGAAGCCGATGATGGTAATTTTTGAAAGATAACAAATCATCTTTCAAAAAATGGGGGGCATATGTTTGCACCAAAATTTGGCAGGTATGGTCAAAATCAGCAAGATAAGGTCAACGTATAGTAACCAACGAACGATTTGGAAAGATTTGAAAATATTTGGTAACAAAAAGATTTTAAAGGAAAATCTGTCATGGTTAAGACCGATACGGATCATACTTTGTAACGTGTTGTAATAAGACACAATCGGCCGATGGGTATAAAAGGAGGACAAAGGTAAGCTATGAAAAAAACAACACAACCATACACACAAATTTACATTATTATCTTTTTTCCTGTCGACTAGGAGTAGTTTTAGTAATTTAGTTTTTGTAATTCGATCTTGATCAATAAAGTTGTGCATCGCTGATTGTTGATCTTCTTCAAATTACGCCCCAGGTTTGATTTATTCTGATTTTGCTGCGCATCGTCTTCTTCAGAATCGATCTACCCTTATCCTCTTATTAGCCTTAATTGGCTAATTCGACTTATCGTTACCTTTCGATCTAATCGGCTTATTGACTGTTTTAGATCAGACGATCATCCTATTGGATCGGCTTTGAGCATATTTCACGTTTATCTTACCGATTGCAGGATCAAATCGGTTGATATGCCTCGAACCTTTGAACCCGACGTTCGGCCCGTGTGTTTGACCGATCGAACCCTCTTTAAGTTTTTGACGTCAACATATTGGTTGGGCAGTTTGATGCTTTGTTGGTGCTGCTGCCCCTCTCGCATGGAGCTCCTGCCCTGTTTCGATCCATCCGCATCGCGAATTGATGCTAGCAGCTACTCATACGTAGCGTTTCGATTACTGTTCTCTTTCCAGCTCCACCTAGCTGAAGATGACTTCGAAGCTGCCAAAGCAGCTGACTTTCGTGATAAAATTGATGGCCTGCATCGCTTCGCGCTGTATGTCAATGTTGTTGTTGGGATGCTGATCGCCGTGTCTGCCTGCTCCATGTTTGGTTAGCACTTTGCAGAGCTTAATTCGTGGGATTATTTTCTGTGGATGGGAGCTTCCGGCGAGAAGATCGTGTGCGTGTACATGACTAGTGGTGTGAGCATTTCTGAAATCCACAGGAACAATATTGGCATTTGGCAGACGTCAACCCATGCACTTGTACAGATTAGCACGTAACTTCAGGCTCGTGGAAACATATTTACCAGCTCGTGTGTCGCATAGCTTTTTAGCTGGCCGTTATTATTTGGCGTAACTAGCGGACTTAACCGCGCAACTGCGTATCCAGATATTATGATATAATTGTATTTGATATACAATTCTACTTCCGATGATTGAAATAAAATTATATTTGTTATATATGATTAATCTGCACTGTTATAATCTGGTCCCACCAAAATAAGTGGTGGAGATCCTTTTCTTTTTCTTTCGATTAATGTGAGAATTTCTAGAATTTAGAATTATTGTGGGATTTTCTTGCTCTTAAAACGAATGAGGTGCTTTGAATATCACCGGTTGTTTTTAGATATATAGATCATTAGTAGAGTATGCTCAAAAGGATAAAGAGGTATAATTGTTTTGTTTAAGCGGTATATGCAATGTGAGAGTACGTACTCCTAGGAGTATGAAAACCATTATATATATATATATATATATATATATATATATATATATATATATATATATATATATATATATATATATATATATAATAACAAACTTAAAATATTCCTTTATCACGTTAGATACATTTATATATTAATTTTAAGATAATCTAATATGAACGATGAAAAGAATTGTAAGAGAGTCGATAGTTTAGGGCATGTACAATAAGTCCACGTCGGTTGGCTCTTAACCCGTACACATCAGATTTGGTCTATATGGAGGAATGAGAAAAGAGGAGAGAGAAGAGAGCTAGCTCTTATTTAGTAGCCAGCTTTGCACGGGAGTATAGGTAGATCATTTATGTATAAGAGAGAAAAGATAGTTATTGCACAATATCTAGAGACAACCTTTAGAGACAGTTATTATATAAACTGACTTTTAGCTTACTATTAGCCGGTAGTTGGTTTTGCTATTGTACTTGCTCCTAGAGAGAAAGAACAAGAGAGATGGCTAGGCTGATAAAGAAGCAACTAGTAATGAATTGTTGCGAGGACAAGAGAGCAAAGGCTCCTGCTTTATGGCTGATGCATCGATAGGTAAACGCGTTGCCACTAATTAATTTGTTCGCTGGACTGGAATTAACGTGAAAAGTGTCCTGCTACGAAGTTGCAGGTCCATCTGAGGAAAAGGTGGAAAAGTAGCTAATCCATTCTCTCTCGATCCGTAGGGGGAAAATATTGAGCTAATATGTAAATTCATCGTCATCCTACTTGACTAGTATTTCGTTCTTCCATTCGACGGGCCAGCAAATTCTACAGGGGTATTAATTACAGCAAAAGAGCATTTGCTGAGAGCCGATGGAAGAATTGCCGTAAAATTTCTGTGTTCATTTCCTAGACCTAACTGAACTCAGCAGTTAGATGCACGCTGCACATGTAGCACGCGTTTTTGTGCCTTAGTTCTTCCGTGATACGTACACAAAGGAACGCGTTGCCAAAGCCGTGTCCGTCTCTCTCCCCTCCTCTCCCCATAAATCAGGGGCTGAGAACGTACACAAAAGAACGCGCCATCGTCGTCTTGCGTGCTTCCCCGGCCGGCTGGGGCGAAACGAGTTGCAGCTGCTGATCTCCACCATCAACCACCTCGTAAGTTTTCTCAAATCTGCCCCCTTTCCGTGTGTTTCTTTGTGGGCGTGTGTGCAGTGGTACTGGCTAGTTTTGTTTCTAAGCGATTCGTCTTTGTCCCTGGGTCAACATGGAATAAAAAAAAAGGTTCCATGCGATCCTGAGATGTGTGTCTGCTCTCCAGGTTCACCGTTAAGATCGCCAGTATTTCTTTTGTTTTTAAAACTTTTTTACAAATCAGTAGTTAGTATTATGCAATTCACAGAGCTCCAGCTGATTCGTCCAAAAATAAGGAGGTATTATGCAGTTCCCCATGATTGCCATATGCAGTCTATGCGCTTGCTTGTTCTAAGTGATCCTTGAACCTAGATTTTTTGGTTGCAAGTGGCGAACCAAGATCCCTTACTAATTTCTTACCCAGGGCCAAATCGTATACTAGACCAGCGAAAAGTTTTTCTTCCCCTTCACGAGAGGCAGAGAGATGGCTGACGAGAACAACCCAACACATGATTCTCAAGCACAGCGCAGCGCACGGAAGAGATACAGCAGGCGGTCAGAGTACTGGGATCACTTTGAGCACAAAGCAGAGTGCAAGTACTGCAAGGCCATGCTATGCGCCGATCCTGTCAGGGACGGGACGTCGCGCATGAAGAAGCACTACGAAGAAACTTGCCCCGTGCGACACCCCAAACCGGGGAGGCAGAATGTGTTGCCTGGTGAGCCTGCGCAGAGTGTGAGGCACGGGGAACAGCAGGTGTCCACCTCCAAGCCTAGTCCTGCTCATTTGGATCGGCAAATGGCTGCTAGTGAAGATCAGCTTGTCAGGATGATAGCGCTGAATGGATACCCTCCCTCGGTTGTTGAAGACGCCCAGTTCAGAAGATTCGCAGAGACGCTATGTCCTGATTTTGAGATGCCATCGCGAGGGCATGTTGAGGAGCTGTGCGATGAGCTCTTCGACCAAGAAATGAGCCACCTGAAGGATGCCCTGGGAAGTACTCCTGGGCTTGTTAGTTTATCGGTAGGTGAAGCTAAAACTGCCAGGGCAGAAGTTGTGTATATCGCGGCCCACTTCATTGATGGTGAATGGAATCTCCATAGGAGAGTCATACAAGTGTTTAAGAAATCGAATGACGAGGAGGAGGACGAGGAGAATGACGAGGAGGATAAGCCCTCCTATGACCAAATATCGGAGATCAAAGATTATGATGCCGGTTCCGAAATATGCGGGGACAATTATGCTAGATTGAAGGAAACTATTTCTTACTGGGGTCTTCCGCGTAAGGTCTGTAACGTTCTAACCGACAGTTCGGATTTGGGTTTATTAAGAAACAAGTTGCACGTTGACAATCTTGTGCGTCTCTCTGCAACCCAATATAAGTTATTCTGTGCTACCGACATAATTTGGGCGTTCCATTCGGTTGCTCGTCAGCTAAAATGTTTCGGTGACGATTTTGATTGTATTGGACAATCTTGGCTCGTAGCCTTTCAGGGTTTAAATTTGAGTCAGAAGGAACGCAGATATATTTCTTCTCGTCTGTCGCTGAACCACCCTTGGACATATGACGAGGGGTGGTATGCATGCTATTATGCGCTGGAAATTCTCCATTATGAATGCTCTTCGGCAGCAGCAGAAATTGCAGGCTTGGCGGGAGAAGCCTGCAAATTTCAAGAAACAGAGCTAAGAGAATCGTATCGCACTACTTTGGGTACAATATATCGTGCTATCGAAGCAATTTCTTCCTGCAGTTCTCCAACTTCTAACCTCTGCCTTATAGAACTATTGAAGCTGAAAAAAAAGTTAGATTTTGAATATACCAAAGCTTCTCGAAGAAACGAAGACATCGACGACGATGACGATGATGGTCCTGCCGACGCAATATTAGCCGCAAAGCATGTTCTTGGGGTGGTCTTGCAACCACGATATTTGTCGCAAAGCATACCACTTGTTCTAGACCCGAGATTCAAACTCACGTACGTTGAACGCTTTTTCAAGGAGGCTAACCTAGCTCCAGACTGGAGTTCTGAGGTACGAGAAACTATTCATCAGCTCTTCATGGCGTACAGCAATCAGGGCAATGAAATGGACGTGGATCCATCACTACAAGGGCTTGACAGTACTTGGCAAGTTATCAATCCATCAGGGCAGGTGCAGGAGCAAGCGCATCTCAGTTCACAAGAGTGCAGGACAGAACTCGACGATTACCTGCAAGATGAGACCGTCACCATAAAGCAACAGGATTTCGATGTTCTCAAGTGGTGGAAGGTCAACTGTCACCGATATCCGACAATAGCAAGGATGGCAAGGGATTTTCTGGCCATTCCAACATCTACTAGGCCATCTTCTCAGCAGATCACCGAGATTACAAACCATCTTCGCCGCTACGCGTGATGCTAACTACATGATGAGCATCATGGGGAATGCGCCTATCTTGATCACCAGCTCTTCATGTCCCGCTCCCGTTTTTATGCCTTCTCTTTTCTGCATTGCATCGTTTTTTAGATCTTAGATGTACCAGTCTTTGAAGTGCCATTCGCACCACATTCTTATGTGCGTGATGTTGTGAATTGAACCTCATCCATCTTTTTTATCTTTACTGATTAGACACTTTTCTAAGAGCTTACACGTTAATCCTAAGAAGTAAACGACTAAAATTCCCATATTAATTAATCAAAAATAAAAAAACTAGAAATTCTCAAGTTAATCGAAAAAAAGATCTCGACCATCTAAGCTTTTGTGGGTTATAATTTTGCTTCTAAGATATGGTTGCTATATGTACGGATGTGTATGTCCTCTGACATTATACAGCACAAATAAATAATTCAGGACGAATTAGTACACGGACACTCGTGGGAGCGCCACCACATAGTCGGAGTTGATTTTGTTAAGGAACCTCGCTATCGAATAGTCCGAGGTTCCCGAACAGATCTGAATTGGAGAACAGAAAGAGAGAGGGACACGTGTTTAGGGAGAGCAACAGCGGAAATTCTTTATTGCTAATGATTTCTGGTACATTAAGGGGGGACCCCTCCTCCTTTTATAGCACTCAACTAGGGTTTTGGCTAAAGGGACCAGCATAAGCCTTCATGGGCCATCAGGGTTTCCCAACACTCCCCCTTGGGCCCTTTGCCGCGAGATGCATATGCCTCATTAAAACTCCAGAAAAACCCAGTGGGAAAAATACTTGGAGAAAGAGTACATAGCATACGCTTACTATGTTGCACGAATTGCCTCGTTAAAACCTTATGCAAGAAAACTTCATGAAAAACTTGCTAAGGAAAAAGAGTACAATTCTCCCAACTTCAATTGCTAATATTCGAGATTCATGTTGGGTATTCATAATTCATGCTCGAGATTCATGTGGGAGTATGTGAAATATCTCCCCCTGAAATCTGCACTTCTCTAAGTCTCATCATCCTAATTCCTTTCACGCACCTTTCAAAGGTAGATGCTGGGAGTGATTTAGTGAACAAATCTGCAAGATTTTCACATGACTTAGTATGCAATATCTTGATCTCGTTCATCTTATGCAATTCGTGAGCATAGAAGAACTTGGGGTTGATATGCTTCGTGAGATTGATCTTCACATAACCCATCTGTGCTTGGGCAACACAAGTTGCATTATCTTCATAAATGATTGTGGAAGTTTGCTCAATGTTCAAGCCACATGACTTTTGGATGTGGTGAACCATTCTTCTGAGCCATGCACATTCACGAGATGCTTCGTATAAAGCGATGATTTCCGAGTGGTTTGTCGACGTCGAGACAAGAGTCTGTTTAGACGACTTCCAAGAAATTGCTGTTCCTCCACATAGGAAAACATAGCCAGTTTGGAACTTGCCAGTATGCGGGTCTGATAAATACCCAGCATCGGCATAGCCAACCAAATTCAATTCATTGTTTCTTCTGAAAAATAGACCAAGGTCTTTGCTTCCTTGGAGGTAACGGAAGATGTCCTTTATCCCTTTCCAATGCCTTTTGGTGGGTTCTGCACTGTACCGAGCTAGCAAATTCACAGCGAACGCAATGTCTGGCCTGGTGCTATTCGCAAGGTACATGAGCGCTCCAACTGCACTCAGATATGGGAATTCTGCTCTCAGGACTTCCTCTCCCTCTTCTCTAGGTTTGTATAGGTCTAGGTCTGCTTGGAGTGACCTTCCGACCATTGGAGTCTTCGCAGGATATGCTTTTTCAAATCCAAACCTTTCCAACACTTTCTGTGTGTAGGTTGATTGATGTACCAAGATTCCTCCTTGGACATGTTCAAGCTGCAAGCCTAAACAAAACTTGGTTTTACCCAAATCTTTCATTTCAAACTCAGACTTCAAGTATGAGCATGCCTCTTCAATTTCTTCATCCGTCCCAATGATGTTCAAGTCATCTACATAGACGGAGATTATCTGAGAATCCATTCGGGATCATCAGATAAACACACATGGACAATCTTATTGTTTGTGTAGCCTTTCTTGCAGAGAAAGTCACTCAGCGATTGTACCACATTCTTCCCGATCGCTGATCCATACAAGTGATTTCTCCAATTTCACATCAGCATGTGTTTCTATTTGCTCCGTCTCGGTTCGGGATAGGAATTCCTTCCGTACTTTCATGTATATCTCCAATCCAAGTTTCCATACAAGTATGCTGTGACAACATCCATTAGCTTCATTCTCAACTTCAAGTTGACTGCCATTGAGATCAAATATCTAAAGGTAATTCCTCCCATGACCGGAGAATAGGTTTATTCATAATCAACTCCAGGACGTTGAGTGAAACCTTGAGCTACAAGCCTTGCTTTGTACCTTACAACTTTGTTATTTTCATTCCTCTTCCGAACAAAGACCCATTTGTGACCTACGGGGTTTATATGGGGAGGTGTGCGGCATACGGGCCCAAACACCTCTCTCTTGTTCAGAGAAACTAACTCTGCAGTGATTGCCTTTTTCCATTCTTCCCAATCTAGCCTTTTCTTGCACTCTGCTAGAGATGCAGGCTCGAGATCATGATCAATGATCGAGGCAATCTTCTTTGCAAAGTATGCATCAACGTTGGCTGTTGCTCTATTTAGGGATTCTCCTGTTATTACAAAGTTTATGGCCATTTCTTCATGGGGTGCTTCATGCACTTCTACTTGCTCTTCACTGCTTTTCCCTATCGCTGAGCAAGTTCCTTTAGCTTTCATCGCCTATGTGTGCGCACACATTATTTCCGTGGCTTCTGTAGTGGAAGATTCAAGTCCGGAATTGCCTTTCTGTTGGCTTCATTCCAGGTGCAGTCTCAACTGCTCCCTTCTTTCCTTGGGGCATTTTCGTGATTGGTTGTGGTAAATCCTCTCGCCCGCTTTTCTCGCACGTCTCGGGTACTTTGGGTTTGAGGAGCCGATTTCTGTTCTTTTTCTTTGAGGCCTCTGAGCAGGTTGAGGATACCTTCTATTTTCTTTGGTATTTCCACCCTCTCGTGCATTCCTTGCGGGTACATGCGACTTAACCACGCCTTCGGATCACAAAATGATCAGCGGTTCATTTGCTAAATTCGCAAATCAATTATCTTTTGGACTTCTTGATTTGCTTCATTAGTGCGGGGTCATGTGCGGGATCCTGGAATGCCATATGATTTCCGGCATTTATCATCCAAAGGTTGATTTCCTCCCTAATGACGGAAACGATCCTCATCAAAGATGCAATCGTGAATCGGTCAGATGCAAGTCTCCAAATATGGGTTCCAAATACGATTATGGATGCACTCTCATAACCAATGTATATCCCGGACTTGCGGAGAGGGCCCATTGCAGCCCGAGGGGTGGTATGCAGTACATATACCATACACCCAAATTTTCTAAGATGGGAGATCTTGGGATGATCCGTGCACAAGCCGCATAGGAGAATGGATGTTGTAGGCCGACGGTCCGAAATTGATAAGAGTGCTGCGTGCAGATCGCGTGTCCCCAACGGTGTTGGGCAAGTTACAACTCTACAAAAGCGGTCCGGCAATGAACTTAATCCTCTTTATTAGTGCTTCTGCTAGTCCATTCTGCGTATGGACGTGTGGTACAGAGTGCTCAACTGCTATCCCTGTTGCCGTGCAATAATCATCAAATGCCTTTGAAGTAAATTCTCCGGCATTGTCCATTCTAATGGACTTCACGCGATGATCAGGGAAAGCATTCTTAATTTTTATGATATGCGAGATCAGCTTTGCAAAAGCATGGTTTCTTGTTGACAACAAGCATACATGAGACCATTTCGAGGAAGCATCGATGAGCACCATAAAGTATCGAAATGGCCCTGACAGGGGATGAATCGGACCGCAAATATCCCCCTGGATGCGTTCCAGGAATGCAGGGATTTCACTTTGCACTTTCATAACAGAGGGTCTAGTTATTAATTTCCCGGTAGCACATGCGGGGCACACAAAATCTTCATGATTCGGGAAATTTTTAACATTAATGCCATGACCTTGTGAGTTGTTCACTATATTTCTCATCATTCTAAGACCGTGATGGCCTAATCTACCATGCCATAAAGAAAATAACTCGAGCTTCTAAAAACAGTCTTCAAGGAAGTATACACTTGGTGCATGAATATTCGTGTAGTACAACCCGATTCATATGAGGGACATTTTTCTAATACCATTTTTTCACATACCGCGTGCTTCACAATGCACAAGTATTCTTTGCCATTTTCTTCATTGGTTTCTACGTGAAAACCATTGGCGATGTCTTTAAAGCTTAAGAGAGTGCGCGTTGATTCGAGGTACAAAAGGGCTTTTCAATTACCAAAGTTGTACCCATAGGCAATATAATAGTGGCTCTTCCTGAGTCGATTACATATGAGTCGCTTCCTGCGATCGTAGTAATCTTTCCAGCGTTCTTCGTGATCGACTGAAAATACTTAGACTCTCTTAAGATGGTATTTGTTGTGCCACTATCAACAATGCATATCTCTTCCATTTGGGCGCTACACGATTTCTAGATAAAAGAAATATAATTCTAATCAGATAGAGGAAAAACTATCCAAATATTGCTTGCAAATTTGAAGAATACTGGAATAAAGAATAAATTGCGTATTTATTCATGAAAGAAGTATGCTCTTCTAGAGCTTATAATTCATTATTCAAAGAAAATGCTAACAACCATAATCTAAAAAAAATATGATTCATGCATTTGAACGGAAGTACTAGGTTTGATCGTTCTGCTCGACGGTAGGTTTCACGTCCTGCGAGGACCCTAGACCAATCGCAGCATGGAGCTTCTTGCCCCTAAGAACTATCTTCACGTCCGATGCCCAAGTGAGGTAGTTCTGACCGTGTGGGGCCAGTTCTTCAAACTCACGATTCATGATTTCAAAATTTCGACATTAGATTACTGCGTGTAATCTAATAGAAAATGGTTGCAAAAAGCATAAATTGCACAAAATAAATTGCTATGCATTGCAGTATATAAAATAAAGCAATGAATTCAAAATTCATAAAGAATATTCATAAAATAGAGAAATAAAGCTAGAAAAATTAAAACAGAGCCAAATAAATCTTCTGGATTTTCTGGCAATTTTTCTGTTATTTTTCCAAAATTTTCTAGCAATTTTCCTTTTTCTTTTCTTTCTTTTCTATTTTTTTTTCTCCCAGCCGAAAGGCCTTTGGGCCACTTCTTGCGTGTGGCCTCTTGGCTCACTAGGCAGCGCCCTTCTTCGGGCCTTGAAGCCTTGTTGGCCTACGTGGCCGAACCGGCCCATCCGGCCTGCCTTCCTGGCCCAAAGCCTCGCGCCAGACCAAAGAAAGACCCCTCCTGGCGGCTAGGGTTCCATCCCCTAGCCGCCATTTGCACATGCTCCAAAATCGCGACGGCGCGTTTTCCGCTTCACGCATCTTTGCAAGCGGGCCGGAGCGAGGCGCGACAAGCCGGGCGGCCGAGCGAGGGTCGCGGTCGAGGCGCGGGCGCGGCGAAAGCCGCTATCGCGCCGGGCGACGAACGGCCGATGGCGCGAGTGCCGGCAAAGAACGCTTCGGGCCGTGTGCGCGCGCGGTCTTCGCGGGCTCGGAAGCGGCGCGACCATGCTTCGTGCGTGGCGTGGGAAACCGAGGCGGCGTGAGCGGCCTTGGGCGGGCGCGCGCCGATCCATCTGTGAGCTGTGGCGGTCGGCGGCGGCGGGCGGCGTCTTGGCGAGCACGGCTTGAGGCGGTAGCGGCCGCGGGCGGCCCGAAGCGGCGACGCTTTGCGGCGGCGCCGGGCGCGCGATTGGCGAGCGCCGAGGCAAGCGGCGCGCGGCGGCGGCGCGCGGCGCGCCGTGCGGCGCCGAGGTGACCGGGCGGCGGCGCGAGCGACGGCGCGCTTTGCGGGCCGAGGCGACCGGGCGGCGGCGCGGCGGCGGCGTGCATCGTCGGCGACGCGCGCGGCGCGCGATAACCGAGGCAGCGGCGGCGATGGCTGCGCGGCGGGCGCTGGTGCCGGCGGCGGCGCGCGTCGTGCGAGAGGCGGGTGGCGGCGCGCGCGAGCGCGAGGTGGCTGGCGCGCTGGCGAGCGGCGAGCCGAGACAGCGACGGCCGCGGCCGAGCCGAACCCGTGGCGCGCGGCGCGGAGGGCGCGGCTGCGGCGGGCGCGTCGGCTGGGCTTCGAGCCGACCAGCGGCGCGTCGCGGCAGCGTGGCGGCCGGAGCAAGGCCGGCGAGGCGGCGTGAGGCGGCGGCGGCGGTTGAACGAGGCGGGCGAGGCGGCGTCGCGGCGACGCGCTCGGCGGCCGGACCGAGGCCGACGAGGCGGCGACGGCAGCGGCGACGGCAGCTGCGTGCACGAGGCGGCGACGGCGGCCGTCGGCAACGCGCTGCATGCGCGGAGACCGAGGCGACGTCGATTTCTTTCCTTTTTTCTGTGATGAACAGTAAAAACCGTGTACTGTAGCTTCGTGCTAGTAATCTTCGAGCGATCGCCGTGTAGCTTCGTGCCACGTGACGAAAGCGGTACAAGATGCGTAGGATAGATGCATGTATAGAAACGACAAGCGTCTAGATTCAATTGCCAAAATCCTACCTTTCTCACCTTTCAAATCTGAACTCTGGTAGAGCTTCGTGCTGATAACGTGTTAAGGAACCTCTCTATCGAATAGTCCGGGGTTCCCGAACAGATCTGAATTGGAGAACAGAAAGAGAGAGGGACACGTGTTTAGGGAGAGCAACAGCGGAAATTCTTTATTGCTAATGATTTCTGGTACATTAAGGAGGACCCCTCCTCCTTTTATAGCACTCAACTAAGGTTTTGACTAAAGGGATCAGCATGGGTCTTCATGGACCATCAGGGTTTCCCAACAGATTTGAACTCTGGAAACGCAGCCATGCACGAGCCCACGACTGTATGTGTTAGTAGCAGAGCAGCACTAAAAATATTATTAGCCCATCAATTAGTAGCTCTGTGGACTATGCTCTATACCCGTAAAACCAATAGAGGAAGATGCAGACCTTGCCTTAGAAAAAATCAGACATGTATATGCACGAAGGTGTGATGGCATGGCAAACTATTAGGTACTAACTATATACCACAACTTTGTTCAAAATAGGTCATCGTTTTATGATCCGTGAGTCAAGCTTTTCAAGTTTTGACGTCTTTGTCTTTTCAAGCCCAAACCGGGGAGGCAGCATGTGTTGCCTGGTGAGCCTGCGCAGAGTGTGAGGCACGGGGAACAGCAGGTGTCCACCTCCAACCCTAGCCCTGCTCATTTGGATCGGCAAATGGCTGCTACTGAAGATCAGCTTGTCAGGATGATCGCGCTGCATGGATACCCTTCCTCGGTTGTTGAAGACGCCCAGTTCAGAAGATTCGCAGAGACTCTATGTCCTGATTTCCAGATGCCATCGCGAGGACATGTTGAGGAGCGGTGCGATGAGATCTTCGACCAAGAAATGAGCAACCTGAAGGATGCCCTGGGAATTACTCCTGGGCTTGTTAGTTTATCGGTAGGTGAAGCTGGAACTGACAGGGGACAAGTAATGTATATCGCGGCCCACTTCATTGATGGTGAATGGAATCTCCATAGGAGTCATACGGGTGTTTAAGGAATCGAATGGCGAGGATTATGAGCCCTACTATGACCAAATATCGGAGATCAAAGATTACTATGACGGTTCTTGTACTAGATTGAAGGAAACTATTTCTTGCTGGTGTCTTCCGCTTAAGGTCTGCAACGTTCTATCCGATGGTAGGGATTGGGCTTGGGGCTGGTCTGAATCAATAGAGAACAACTTGCACGATGACAATCTTGTGCATCTCTCTGCAACCCAATATAAGTTATTCACTGCTACCCAATATAAGTTCCATGGGGTTGCTCGTGTATCCTCTTACGGTTTTCATTATATTGGAGAATCTTGGCTCGACGCCTTTCAGGATTTAAGTTTGAATCAGAAGAAACGCAGAGATATTTCTTCACGTCTGTCGCTGAACCACCCTTGGACATATGGCAAGTGGTGGTATGCATGCTATTATGCACTGGAAATTCTCCAAGACGAATGCTCTTCGGAAGCAGCAAAAATTGCAAGCTTAGCGGGAGAAGCCACATTTCAAGAAACAGAGCTAACAGAATCATACCGCACTACTTTGGGTACGGCATATCGTTATATCGAATCAATTTCTTCCTGCAGTTCTCCAACGTCAAACCTGCTCCTTATAGAGCTGTTGAAGCTGAAAAACAAGTTAGATTTTGAATACACCATAGCTTCTCGAAGAAACGAAGGCATCGACGATGACGACGACGATAATGTTATATTCACAAGAGGTCTAAATTGCGCAAAAGATGATCTGGAGGCGTTCTTGTCAGAGAAATATTTGTCGCTAAGCATACCACTTGTTCTAGACCCGAGATTCAAACTCACGTACGTTGAACGCATTTGCAAGGAGGCTAACCTAGCTCCAGACTGCAGTTTGCAGGTACTATTCATCAGCTCTTCATGGAGTACAGCAATCAGGGCAATGAAATGGACGTGGATCAATCACTTCAAGCCCATCCATCACTACAAGTGCTTGACAGTACTTGGCAAGTTATCAATCCATCAGGGCAGGAGCAGGAGCAAGCGCATCTCAGTTCACAAGAGTGCAGGACAGAACTCGAAGCTTACCTGCAAGATGAGACAGTCCCAATAAAGCAACAGGATTTCGATATTCTCAAGTGGTGGAAGGGCAACTGTCACAGATATCCGACGGTAGCTAGCATGGCAAGGGATTTTCTAGCAATTCCAGTATCTACTAGGCCATCTTCTCAGCAGATCACCGAGATTACAAACCATCTTCGCCGCTACGCGTGATGCTAACTACATGATGAGCATCATGGGAAATGCGCCTATCTTGATCACCAGCTCTTCATGTCCCGTGGTCTATGTCTATTGTGTCGTTTCATAATTAGAGTGTGCCAGGTTTTTATGCCTTTTCTTTTCAGTATTGCATCGTTTTTTAGATCTTAAATGTACCAGTCTTTGAAGTGCCATTCGCACCACATTCTGATGTGCGTGATGTTGTGAATTGAACCTCATCCATCTTTTTTATCTTTACTAATTAGACACTTTTCTAAGAGATTACACGTTAATCCTAAAAAGTAAAAGACTGAAAATTCCCACATTAATCGAAAATAAAAAAAACTAGAAATTCTCAAGTTAATCGAAAAAAATCGACCATCTAAGCTTTTGTGGGTTATAATTTTGCTTCTAAGACATGGTTGCTATATGTACGGATGTGTATGTCCCCTGACATTATACAGTACAAATAAATAATTCAGGACGAATTAGTACACGGACACTCGTGGGAAACGCCACCGGTTCATAGTCGGAGTTGATTTGAACTCTGGAAACGCAGCCATGCACGAGCCCACGACTGTATGTGTTAGTAGCAGAGCAGCACTAAAAATATTATTAGCCCATCAATTAGTAGCTCTGTGGACTATGCTCTATACCCGTAAAACCAATAGAGGAAGATGCAGACCTTGTCTTAAAAAAAATCAGACATGTATATGCACGAAGGTGTGATGACATGGCAAACTATTAGGTACTAACTATATACAACAACTTTGTTCAAAATAGGTCATCGTTTTATGATCCGTGAGTCAAGCTTTTCAAGTTTTGACGTCTTTGTCTTTACCAATTGGAGACTTCCTTAGTAATCCAGTTCCACGTTAATCCTAAATGGTACCAATAATCGTGGACGTGCAATGCACGGTTTTTGCAATATATCGCACGAAATATATATTTATATTAAAAAAATCTAAATTAGATCTATTGTAATATAATATGACTCACATTTACAAATCCTACTAACGCACTATAATACTAAGAGTGCAGCTCGAACCCACGTTAAAAAAAACAATTTCAACAATTTTCATATCCAATAATGAAGAACAATCATTCTCACATCCATATATGTCAATCTTCATAAAAAAATACTTTTACCATGATCGAATTTATTCGTTCAAAAAAGCACAAAAATTAAGAGGATGACACCATGCTCATCACAGACGGGTTTTGGCTAATATCATCTGTGATGTGGGCCTCATCACAGACGGTTTTAGTAAAAAAAACCGTCTGTGATGAGTATGGGACTCATCACTGACTATTTTTGAAAAAAAACTATCTGTGATGAGGGTCTAATATGAGTCCTTTTGTATGTACAGCACTGGTGAGGGCTCACGTGTTAATCCCTCCAAATCTTCTTCTTCCTCCATGTGTCCCTTATCCTCCCTTTCCTCCCCTGCTCTTGCCCCTATGGATATGCCCCTCTCCTCCTTCCTCTTTCTCTTCCTCTCTCCGACGTGCCGGCGGTGGAGGATAGAGGGCCCTCTGGCTCCATCGATCATTGTTTTCTCCACTGGCTTCGGCCGTCTTTCTAGTCATATGTGTGGCCTAATCCGAGCTTGCTATGCATAGATCTGGGCCCGCCGACTGTGGAGAAGGTAAGTGAAGGACATTGGCGGTGGAGGAGAGGGGGCCGCCGGCTCCATACTTCGTCTTTGTTGCTAGCTCCAGCCGTCTTCCTCGTCAATGACGTGGGCAAACCTAGGCCTATGTTACCAAATTTAGGCCTTTCAGCAGTGGAGGACGAGGTGGCCACCACCAGATCTAGCCACCGGCCATTGAGGTGACGGATCTAGTCTTCTTCCTTTCGTCCGGTCATCGGATCCATACGTCTTCTTCCTTGTGGCCAGCCATGGTCGATCTTGCCATCGTCACTCATGTTGCCAGACCCGACCTCGTCGCCTCCATTGGACAAGAGCTCACCGTCATCGGACCCAAACTCATAGCCACCATGGACCAGACTTCTCCATTGCCAGTCATGAGCGAGAGAGAGACATCTGTCGGGAGTGAGAGAGAGAGAATATTCCAATCGGCATCTATACCCCTTTATAATGCACCTAAGCAATTTTTCTTATGTCCACCCTAAATAATGCACCTCATTAGAGATGGCCCAATGTTCGTGCACCCAGCAAAACATCCCCAGAAACTTGCATTCATCAAAATGAATATCTCAGATCTTTCCTCAGTTTTACTCACCCACATCCGATGGCCGTTGTTTAATGTGTCTAACTCATTCATTCATGTGGCCCACAACAGGAGAGCCCGCACATATATATTTCAATTGAACTATATATATGGAATTTATGTTGTAAATCTAAACCCATTTGATAATATTATTTAGCGAAAAATATTATATAAGGAATGTGTTCATTTAAGGACTTATTTCTAAATACACTATGGAAAGTAACAGATATTCTGATAATAATTAGCCTCAATCAGGACGCACAAATGGTGCTATATGTTAGCATTCATATTTGGATGACAATTAGGGAAGCCATTATTGGTCCAGCTTTCCAGGATGACATACTGCTGCCCGCGCGGCGTTCGACCCGCCCGGCGCCGACTACACCAGGAGCTTGCGCTGCGCGATTGGCCTGTCGGAGATGGACGCGTACCTTCGCGCAGAGCGGGAGGCGGCGGAGGCTGTCGACGCCGCGCTCGCGGAGGCGATGCTGGCAAGCGCGGTACGGAGAGGAGATCAAGGGCAACACCTTCGGGCATGCGGATCCTCCTTATTTATTTCCTTGTTTGATTCGCTCTCTTTCAAATATGTAGTACATACAGTTTTGGCAATTCAAGTCTGGTTTCCTTGCATGCAGATCCTCCCTGCTTATTTCCTTGTTTGATTCGCTCTCCTTCCAAATATGTAGTACGTACAATGTGATCACAAGATTATTTATTATTAAGTGTTATATTCATACTTATCTTTTATTTAATTGATAAGCAGATGTACTGCCGTCGTAGCGTTAGCACTGGCACTATACTAGTGGATCTTAATGAACGTATGGATAACACCGATTTGAGGTGGAGGTCCATCTGGGTGGACCAAATCCTCATCGGTGATGTGGCATATAAATGTCATCCACGTCAATAAATGTTGCATATATATGGAATCTACGTTAATAAAATCACCATAGTATGGGTTCGAGAGTAAAGTGAACGGTTCGTAAGTTTAAGGTTTTGATTCTAACGGTTTCAAAGTTTAGGGTTGAAAATCAAACCATGTTCAGAGTTCATGACTGTAATTAGACTTTTTGCTCAAGTTTTTAACCCATTAAGTGGGCCATTTTTGACAAAAACACTACATGGAAACCACCAAACGGTCCGTGGGTTTTTACCTCTGATCGATTCAAGACCAAAAGGATAACCTTACTGAAATTAACACAAGAAATCGCATCTTAAATAAAAGATACTAGCTAGGGTCACGCGCAACGCTATATCATGCGAAATTTTGGTGCGTGACGTTGTGACGTGCGAAATTTGGAAAATTCGGTGGGCGAAATTTGGTCCTACGGACGCGTAACTTCGGTTTTCTATTTTTTTATAAAAAAAAAGGGTTGCTAGGAGCCGTTGGCGAAACGAATCTATGGAATTTTTTTGGAGAAAACTGCGGAGGGATTTAAACGTCACAGCGAATATGTGTTTTTTTTAGAAAACCACGGACATGTTTTTTTGTGTTTTTTTAGGGCCATTCTGCAAAAAACCACCGAGAGGAGTTGAACAAATTGCTAGGAGCATTGGCAAATCTGTGATATTTTTTTTAGAGAAAACTGCGGAGGGATTTAAACGTCATTTAGTTTTTTTTGCGTAATTTCGGTTTTCGTGTTTTTTTTAAAATGGGTCGGTAGGACCCGTCAGCGAATCTGTGGACTACTATAAACCTTCGATGAATCTGTGTTTTTTTCCATCGGGAGGACCTAAACGTAAACCACGGAGGGACCTAAATGTAATTTCAAATTTTCGGGTCCTTTTTGTTAAAAACCAGCCGGAGGACCTAAACGCGAGTTTGAATTTTTCGGAGGTCCTTTCCGCTAATTTGTTGACATGGCGCCCTTCTCAACGCTGGAGTCCTCTAAACGTCATTTAGTTTTTTTTTTGCATAATTTCGGTTTTCATGTTTGCTTTTTTAAAAAAATGGGTCGGTACAACCTGTCGGCAAATCTGTGGACTGCTATAAACCTTCAGTGAATCTGTGTTTTTTTACATCGGGAGGACCTAAATGTAAACCGCGGAGGGACCAAAATGTAATTTTGATTTTTTGGGTCCTTTTCGCTAAAAACCGACCGGAGGACCTAAACACGATTTTGAATTTTTCGAAGGGCCTTTCCACTAATTTGCTGATGTGGCACCCTTCTCAGCACCCGGAATCCTCTGCGCCATATACAATACTAGATGCAGACCCCGTTCTGGTGAATAGGAATCTCCATGTGATTACTGTGCTATTCCTTGGATCAGTAGCTAGCGCTCACATGTTTACAACATTTATATCACAACCATGCTCGCAAACAAACAGAAATACATACATATCAGTATTAATAATACAGGGTTTAGTACAACTTAAAACATTTAACAACGGAAACAAAAGAAAGCCGAACAACTCCAAACAGCCTTGCGGTTGCCCGCTAAACCCCCAGTCAACTGACTAAGCACCCTAGAAGAGACCACCGTCGAAACCCCCGAGACCTGCCTGGAAGAGAGCGTCATCTGGCAGATCGCAGTCTTCGTCCTCTGAGACAGCAGATGCAAGATTGAGTACATTGGTACTCAGTAAGTCTTATAGTGGTTCACAGATGCAATTAATTAGATATGCAGGCTGAACAATAAACAGGCTATGGTTATTTTGCAGTTGCACAAAATCATTAAAAATGTATAAGTATGCTAGATTGCAACATCGCATTTTAATAAAAGCAATTAAGAAACAATATGTTAAGCAATTATTCCAGATTTTCAACCCAGTCTACCCGACTGCATAGGTCCCCGGTGTCGATCCTTTGACACAAAAGTTGGTTGCAAAACGGTTTCCAAACCAAAATCCATTTTCCAGAAAGTACCAAAAGACTCTAGCATGGAATAACGTCACCAAGTGCCCTTGACCGCGGGCGCGGCTAATCGATTAGATTTTCACTCTGCAGAGATGTACAACTTTACCCACAAGAAATGATCAACCTCTTTTGCCAGGCCAGTTAACACACTTCCTTTGGTGTGTCGGCAAGGAGATCATACATAGCCGTTACATTATCTAGACGTGGCTTTACACCAGCCCGGGACGTTGGCCCTCGCCCTGAAAACAGAGACACTCACCCAAGTCGTGGATCCACATTTATCACACACAACAACACGTCTCTGTCTAGGGAAAGGCGTACACCGTTGCATTGGTATGTAGAAACCCCTACAGACAGACCTGACCAGAATGCCTATGCAATCTCCCGCCTTCCTTAGATGCAAAGCCACATCTAGACAACTTAATAGGCTAAGACCCTCCCATACAAGCCCTCGTGGTTGTACGAAAACATGGATTCACCGTCCCATCGCTCGGTCCTTAATCTGACACGAGTGATACTCCACCCTACACTACGTGCATCTCCATTTGCACAACCGGCTATTGCCAATAATCACCCGCGTCAAACCATAGTTTTATTTGAGGGATTTTATAGCAAACTATCAGTAACCATTTCCCAAAAAGGATCATACATTGGTTGAAAAGATTGAAACACATAACGAATAGCTTAAGCAGGAATATTACTGTCGGCGTTTCGAGCACCGGCAAGTAAATTTGTAAGTCAGAGGGACCACGCGTTCCCTGTCCCTGAATGATTAGACTCGAGAGCCCAAGGTGTATACTGGTTCGGGCCGAAAGTCCCTACTCCAGTTCGTTCGGTGGTGTGGTATTGCCTTAGGTGCAGATGACTGCACAACGTTTACAAGTGAGGGTTGAGGGCTTGAACACAAAAGTGTTCGTAAAGACCTAGCGAGAAGAGGAGATCTCAAAGGCGTTCGCGCTCGTACTCTCACACTTCTTCGTACTCGCCCCTTTTCTCTTCCTCTTCTCCCAGAGGCCCCTGCCTCCCTTTATATAGTTGGAGGGGGCAGGTTACATGGGAAGTTGGGAGAGGGAAGGAGAGAAAACCTATGCCGGGAGCATTAGTCCTTCGCTTCGGTGATTGGTCGTCGCCCGGTTTGCCCACGCCGGGTCGATAGTCCTGGTGGGCGAGGCGATCATTCTTCGCGTCGGAAAATGGCGCACACGCTTCGTGAGCTCGACGATAGTTGGCGTTGCGATGTATGGCGTCAGTCTTTGCCTCGGGGGAACGTGCCTTCGTATTGTACGTGACTGGTTGATGGGACCAGAAGCTTGACTTCAGCAGCCATTTATGCCATCTTGGGAAAGAGCCACCTACTCCCGTACAGTCACTTCGATTGTCCCCGTCCGTGGGGCACGCGGCTGTAGACCGGTGAAGGCTTTGACACGTGGCCCTTGGCGGAGGTTGCCTTAACTTGGTCGGGATTAGGGGATCCCGACCCGCCGCGGGGGTCGGGAGCCCTACTTGGTCGGGGGCGCTTGTCCTGATCGGTCGGGGAGGGGCGTCCTTTGTGGCCCCGCAGGTACTTTGGTCGGTAGAGGGCCTGGTGAAGCTCACTAGGTCGGAGCTGGGCTTGAAGCAGCCCGCTTGTCACCCTGGGCCGTTGGGGTACCCCTGGTATGAGTATTTGTCAATTACGCTAGCGGTTATACCCAAAATGACGTTAAGCACGTCTAATTCAAACTAAGGTTTACAAGGTTCACATGTCCATACAGATTAAGGTAAACTATAATGTACAAGATCAACTACAGTTTCAACCCAAATTAGCACTTCTATGGAGAATTATCCGGATGCATCATACATAGATAAAAACAACATAAGGTAGGTAAATTATCAGGCTCAATATGCTCAATGGGTTGCTTGCCTTGCAGCTCACTGTCAAGTATAAAGTCTGGATCTGCGATAGAGTCGTCTTCCTCCTCAAGGACGTCGGTGTCTACACGTCGAGAAATCGAGGAACAAAAGAACATCAGTAAACTCCAAATGGGCAAAACAAAAACAGACAGCAAAGATAGACACAAAATCACACCAAGACAGAGATTGCTCTAAAAGAATTATTTCTAATTGAATTTCGAAATTAAGATACAATTATTATTTTGACTAAGAAAAACTAACTTATTAGTTTCTTTAGAAGGTGGCATGAATGGGCAAAAGTGAAAATCAACTCTCTGCATTTCTCTTTGGTTCACAACATAGGCTCCAAAAACCATGACATTTAGGGTTATTCATCTGATAAGATTTATGTACGAAATCTAATGAAATTAGGGTTTTAATCTTGAACAAGCTAGAGTATACTTTGGTTAACAATTCTAATGGCTTCTCTTAAACTTTTGGGTTTAGACAAGGCTTGAAATCTACTGTTAAAAAGGCTTAGTTGAAATCTTAACTTAGGCTACAAAATTGGCTAAGGAAACAGACTAAACAATATCACTTAAGGCTATTACACTTATGAAAACTGAGTGAAACACACCTTACTAACAGAATCTTTTTCTGGAATCTAGTAGTACAAACTTTTTTGATCATTTCTACATTATCCTCTCTAAAATTATCACTTGGATGAGCTACTTTACAAGCTGTTAAAATTGCTAAGTATTTCAATTATTCTGAAAACTATATCAGTTAGGCTTATTTCACTAACTTGTTTTGCATACAAACCTTAGCAAAATGTCATTATTTTTTCATAACCTATTAGTATATACTATGTGGGGTGTTTCCATACTATTTTTACATTATCTTTCATTTATATATTCTATTTTATCAAACGTTGAAAAGGGCTATATGATCACAAAATTTGCCTTAAAGCATTTCAACTTTCACTTTCATTTACTGCTAGACCACTCATCAACTTTTATTCATTTTCTTCCTGACATCAGGGCATGATCTTAAAAACATTTTAAAACTGAATTTGAACTATTTTGAATATGTTCATAGTAGGTTACATCTATTTTTGCCATTATAAGTGCTGTTTTTCTTTATTAAACAACCATCACCTATACTTTTTCCTAGGCATTTCCACATGTACCAGCTCCTATTGGTATATGCCCCTCCAAAGTGAATCTTAAACACATAAACTTAAATTCTTACTGGTTATTTACATAATCTCTTCTTTATGCTTAGCATTCACTTTATTTAAACATGATGTACAACAAGGTGACATGCAAACGCTTTTGTTTAGTTGAAATCCTTATAAACCAGAGACTCCATAAAAACCTATCTTACTTTAACTGACCTTACCTAAAAATATTTTATTCACGTGGCCTTATATCTACCCATAAGCATCTTTAAATTTCTAGAAATTACACAGTGCTCATATTTCATTTATTTTTGGATATTCTGAATCTACATAATTTTACACGAATTTAGAAACTGGTTTCACTAATTTTGGCCAGATGGTTCAAAAGTTATTAGCATTTGAATTTTGGTCGGTTTAGGAAATTCAACTAAAATCCGAAATACGCTTTCGCAGCTGGGAAGCGCCTTTCTTCGCGTGCGCAGAGACGCATTCAAATGTGATGACTCGCTGACAAGCAGGTTCCATCGGTCAGCGACTCAGAACACAGAGCTTTGCTCTCCGACTTGCCACCGGCGAAGCAGCTCCACCGCGGCTGAATGGGTTCCACCAACACCTACAGCACATCAAGGCGAACCTAGGGGTGGCACTACTTCGGTTAGTGGCGGTCGGAAAAGGGGTCACCCCCGTAAGGCTGCGGCGGCGCCATGGACGAGCCGGCGAGAGCTCGGCTAACGACCAATTTTTCGGCAAGCAAGGACTAGGCGTGGGTTCGAACTCACCAGGTGGTCGAATCGGAGAAGGTCTGAAACACGCTGCCACCGTGCACCGGCTGCGAAGAAGAAGGACGGTGGTGCGGCGCTGCTGCGAGCAAAAACGAACCAAATTGGCAGTTGATCAGTAACCCTGCGGTACTCAGGAAGCTTAGAGTGGAGTTGATTTGAAGAGATGGAGGCGGATTAACTCAGTTTAGTGATTTCCCCCTTTTCAGGTTCTTACGGAAGAACTGGGGAAGGAGACTTCGCACGAGGCTCTTGGCTCAATGGAAAGCAAGTGCAAGGAATGGAAGGGCAATGCGACGCTAGAGGGAAACTTAAGGCCTAAGGAGAAGCGATCGTGATCACGCTCCACTGCACGGCCTCGGTCGCTGCCGCTATGCGTGCGCGATGTAACGGTGCAGCCTCTCCTTCAGTGCGACTCGGAGAAAGATGGCTGAGCACAGGAGCGAGAGAGTTGGCTGCGACGTGGATGGCGGTGATCGCTTCGGACGGGAGCAGTTGGGGACCGGATGGTGAAGGACAATGGCGCCATCTCCTCGCCACGGCCGGGAGAGGAAAAGGGAGAAGAACGACGCGAATTGAGGCTGACAAATGGGACCGGGACCCACTGGCAGCGACCCAAGGCTTCGCCTCAGCCTTGCCAGCGCGACGAGCCTCAACAGGCACTGGGCCCACTTGTCGGTGACAGTAGACGATTAATGTGATGGGATTGGACAAGAATTCTCCGGATTTTGCTTTAGTTTAAGCATCATCCTCAGTCAAACTTTTACAAAAAAATTTATAACAAAACTTAATGGAAGTCATACATCTCCTGTAAAATTTTGAGATAAAAAAACCCTCTAGATGATTTACTAAAATTCTGACATTGTGCCCTGCCCTAGGTCTTAATTTTTGGATTTTGATTTAATTAAAAGTTAATATTTCAATATTTATTTTTAAACTTTTTGGAAGAGTTCATATCCTCCTAAAGAGATTACCATAAAATTTTCAAGTCAAAATAGTGAGCACTTATTTTATAAAAATTCTGACAGTCATTTTTCCTATTTTCTGGACTCTCACTTTTTGAATTTTTGAAAGGCTTAAACCAGATTATTAAATTGTAAAAAATTTACCAATGATGTTTTACACAGTCAGGGAATTATATAATTTTTCTTAGCTTTACCTTGACGTCGACTATTTTTCATTTACATTTTTGATTTACTGTTTTTAGTCAAAAAGCAACTACATGATTTATTTACCTTGATCCAAAGCATGTAAAATTTTATTTACTGGTCAAACTGTACTACCAGCTTGGATAGGACCCATGGAAAAATTTTCTGAATTTTTACTTTCACCTTTTTACCTTTTTCCATTTCTTATCCTTTGTCTTTCTTTTGTTTAAACTTTTCATACAACACTAAAGTCCAAGGAAATTCCAAATAGAGCAAATAACACCAAGAAAATCCAGGAATATTTATATTCAAATTTAAATTGTACATCTTTTACTGTTCTAGATTTTCAGGATGTTACAATGCATGTGCGTGGCACCGCACCAACCGTAACACGAAATCCGGGCCTTTCCACAAAGAAAGGGACTTAGATGTAATCTAAAAAAATCTGCGGGACAAATCGCATAATTCTCGCAACACGCGTTGTAAGTTTAAAAAGATTATGGGACTTTGGGACATTTTTTTACAGGGCATTTCCAAAAAAACGAATTTCTGGAAAAATTCGTGGGAAAAGGTGTATTTTTTGAGGTTTTTTTTCGCAAAAAGGACCTATATTCAATACTACGGATTTTCGAAGATCTTTTCGCAAAAAACAACAAAAAAACCGCATTGTCGTGGGCCATCCCGCAAAGAAAAGATCCTGAACGTAAAAAACAGTAATTATTTAGGCCTTTTCCCGCAGAAAGGATCTGCATGCAATTTGCGGAATCTCGGGGACCTTTTCGCTAAAAAACTTCCGCAGAAAGGACCTACATGTAATATTGCCGATTTTTGGGGGGCTTTTCGTAAAAAAACCAACGCCACGCGGCCGCGCCACGGGTCGCGCGAAGAAAAACTTGGCGGGGCGAAGCGCGTGCGCAGGCGGCGGGGAGCCGAACGCGCGCCGCGGGCATCACGAGCGAAGCTCCTCCCGCTGCGCTACAGTCTGTTTAAGTCTTAGCGCCACAACAAATTAGTTAAGCTACATGATTGGATTAACCACGCGGGCGACGTGGCTCAACGGTGAGCCAGCTGTACGTACGGATGAGCGTTCTCTTGCTCACACACGCGACACAGCGACCGAGCGCGATGTCACGACGCCCGCAAGACGACGTGGACGTGCGAGACGCCGGGAACCTTATGAGCCTTATATACGGTACGTAGTACGTATATTGCTGCATACAGTCCATCTACCAAACAGATTCCTATGTAGTTTTTTTTAATAGTAGATTCCGTAGTTAATTAGAACCATTCATATTACTGACGACAATCAGATCACATGCATTTTTCTTCTTGCATGAACAAACAGCCAGTTCACCTGTAATCAAGCATCACTACGTAGTTCTCAGTGAAATCTAAGGTATTAGCCAACGGATGTCCTAACAAAATAAGGAATTTCAGGACAAAATTAGAAACATAAAAAAAGTTCTGATGGTGAGGAAGAATCTAACGCGCGTTCATGCCACATAAAGTGCACGAAGTTATATACATCTTAACCCTTACCACAAGAACTCCAGATTCAAATAGATCAAATTAATGAACCAAACTACGTACGCAAAATTACAGGAGCCCAGCTGCAGCTCAAATAGCATAATACATATCGATCTACTTGGAGAACTTAAGGAGGTCAGCGGCCTCGCACCCAAGGTAATGGAATGGCAGCCTCTGCAGTGATGATGCGCCCAGTTGATCCGTCAGCTGCTGCTGATGCACTCCTACAGCTGATGTACCGACCTTGACATGGAAGAGCTGGTCCAAGTTCTGGTGCGACTCCAGGAGCTTGTCCAGGATCGACCAATCCGCGGCGGCGCCGAAGCGGTCCACGCGGTTCAGCAACATCTCGCCTGTGCTACCACCGGACGTCGTCAGCTTCATCATATTCTGGGAGCACCCGACGTCAAGCGTGTTCATGGTGGCCGGCGGGGCGGAGATGAACACATGGCCGCCAGGTGACGTCTCGGCGCTCGTGAGCTGAGGCAGGTGCATCGACTGGTCGAAGGTGGGGAAGCCGCCGCCGTGCATGAGTTGGTGGAGGCCGTGCTTCTGGTCCACCGGCGTCACGACGGCGGTGCCATGGAATTGGGACTGGAGCTCGTCGTCGTCGGCCGATGCCACCATGTCCGGCTGGTCGAAGGCCCTCTGGATGCTCTTCTTCTTGAAAACCCTACACACCACCCACCCATCCTCCTGCATATTCCACATTTCAACAACCACCGTTAATTAAACAATCTGTGAAACTCTCGGTCACTGCATGTTGCACCAAGGCTCCAATCAATACAGGATCAAGTAAATTGGTACTACTAGCTAGTGCCATGCTCGTGCTTACCGGGACCTCGACGTTCTCGTCGTCGAGGCGGTACTCGTGCATGATCCAGTCGGTCTTATTGCCGTGAGGCGCCCTGCCGGTGTAGAACACCAGCGTCTTCCTCAGGCCGATCCTCCTACCGTTGCCGAGGAAGATGGCCTTGTCCCGCCCGGTCGCCTTCCAGAACCCCGCCGCCGTGGCCCGGTTCGTCCTCGTCCCCGTTGGGTACTTCTTGTCCTTGTGGCTGAAGAAGTACCAATCGTCCTGAGGCCCCGTCCCAATCCTGCACCGATCTGCATGCACCGAGCCAACATCTTGTAATTAAATTAACATCTGCATCCAATTCTTGCTAAATTTGTACATGACATGTAGAAATTATAGTTAGCATTAATGTATACACACACATATAGAGGGCATACAGTTAATTTGTTACCTTTAAGATCCCAGGGCTCAAGCTTGTTGAGGTCAATATCCCGTATGACATCGAGATCTATGGCCTCATAGGCAACCTTCTTCCTCAGGTAGTAGTAAAGGAGCTCCTCGTCGGTCGGGTGGAATCGGAAGCCCGGAGGCACGGTCAGCGGCGCGACGCTCGGATGCATTGCTTCTCAACCCCAAAGATCTGAGAAACACACATGTACCGCATTAGAAGCTTCGGACCACAGCCATATATACGTTTGTCACCGGACAAAATTAAGAACGGGCATGCATGCACATACCTTGGAAATTAAGGCTCCTTTGCTTGGTTTTCCTCGGCTTGAAAGCAACAGGTCAGCTAGGGACAGGCAGGACAGCCAAGATGGGAGTGAAAGGTTGTGCTTGTGATGTTGTAACAAGAGGAGGAGATCGATGTGAGTTATAAAGAAGAGGGAGAGAGGTAGGGTTTGGGAACTTGGTCAACACACAGACCAGACTTGGATTAATTGTAACAAAATATTATGGCATTGAGGAATTGGAGTGTTTGCACTGGTCATGACTGGTTTTGGAAGGATTAAAGGAAAGAAGGAAGATTGTCCCTGGACCAGGGGACGCACCTGCCACAAAAATGGCCTCATAAAGAGCAATGAGATGTCGCCATCTGCAATAGTGTTTTTATCACTTAGGTGATCTTTCGCAAGAATGCCGTCGCAAGAGACTATTACTTGTTAACTACATAAACATATATTATTGAAGCGGCCAACTATAACATAGGCTAGAGGTGTGACACATTCTCTCTCTGACCGATGACAGTTCGATTCCCACAGGTTGATGTGTGGAATTTTCACTTTTATTGTCCAGAGTTTGAACCAGTAGCATATGGGTACGTTATGAGACTTAAGGTGATTACACTAGCTAATTATCCTTATCAACTGGAAAATGTGTCTTATTGAAATATGTTTTATGGTGTGCGTGTTGGTGAGAGAGCCAGAGAGCGCGAAGTTCTTCTCGTGATGAATCGGGCAGGGTGTCTATACGTGTGGTGACTTGGAGGTTTTGCATATGCATATTCCTTTCAAGGAAGAGGCATTTTGAATGGAAAGGGTGCATGTGTAAAGTTCCAATTAGATCATCCTTTGACCAGTCGTGTGGGGGTCAGGGAATTAGACCTTTCATTCCATTATTCCCTATTCTATTTATGTTCTTCTAATCCCTACAAGTTCCCTTATTTTATTCCAATAGGCTACAGAGTTTTTTATTATTTGAAGCGAGGACTCAATCGCCTTGATTACCACATAATTTACTTATCCCAAGTAGAGATCTAGCTAAGGTAAATTTTCGAACATTGCGGGTAATACGTTTCTGATCTTAAATTAAATTCAGACCTGACATTTGACCTTCTTGCGATTGCCAAAATTCACCCCTCTACTTTTTTATTTGTGAAGACCACATCAATATAGTCATTAGATGGGGCTTGACTATGTTCTGGACACCCTCTTTAAAAAGGAAAAATAATGCAAACCCACAATCCTAGCCATTTGAATGTACTTGCTGGAATAAACCACATTAGTCCAATTATCAACTTGAGGTTGTCTGGCTTCCCATGATCGAACGGATTACAATCCTCACATAATCGGATGGCTGACATCAAAAGCTACATTCATTCTTTTTTTTTTATTACAAGGAGGAGCACACGCACACACACACCACAACGCATGCACACACACAAGTGCACCCCCTTAGCACACGCCTAAATAGATGGAAGCTAAGAAAAAATCCATAACCTCACCAAATTCTTACTGAAGCGCACTGGTGTATGCATAATAGGTAGATACTAGAACTTAAACACTAGTGGGTGGGTTCGGACAACCATAAATCCCCCAACCAAAAGGTGGTTCCCAAAAAAGCTACATTCATTTGTTTTAGAAAATATGTAATTAATTGAGAGCCAAAGAGAAGGACTTATTTATTTTGGTAGAGTCAAATTATAACAGTGTATGATGATCATGTATAGGTATTACAACTATCACGATTGTATAACAAATAAAACTATATTTTCGATCATAGGCATTATTAGCTAGGGTTGTATAGAAAAGTACAAGCCTATTTTCAAATCTAGCTGTACAGTTGCATGAGCAATTGCCTCAGATTCGGTCTAGAAATGCAAATTCCAAATCTGTTAACAAGTTTGTAGCCAAAGATAGACTTGAGTTTTGGTTTGGTGAAGCTAGGCTTGCTGCAAAATCAGTTACCTGAGCAAATTAAAAATGGGAAAACAAAATGAATTGCATCAAAAAATAATGAGGATATACGTACGTTGCATGCATATGGCACAAACTCTTTTACTAGTTAAAGAAGTACAATATATATGCAAATTGAGGTACACATTGCTCAAGACATGGCATAGCTCAGAGGAGATTGAGACACAATGACAGGAAAAGATGTGATTAACTTCCACGTACGCATGCATTCATGATACTCGAGATTTGCTTGTGTTCTTGGCAAGTTTGCAACTGTCTACGTGCATACGCTCGTTTCATTCTTTAAAATTGATTTATATGGAGAGAGCCAGACTCTCAGGACGAACTTGCATGGTATGATGGTAGTAACCAAATCGTTTCATTCTTTAATATTGATTTATATGGAGAGAGCCAGACTCTCAAGACGAACTTGCATGGTAGTAACCAAACTGCTAGCTAGCTAGTGTTGGAATTAATCTTGTCACGTTATATGCATTGATCGTTTGTACACGTGCATGTGTATGTGCAAAAGTTTGTGTTAGTTCTGTTGCATGTAGCTAGTTAGCTTAGACCGGTGCAAGTGACGTGCTGTGACTGAGTTAGTTAGATAAGGTAGGTTAGTGGAGCACTTCGTCATTGCGTGGCAATGGTGTGTCATAGAAAGCGAATCAAGTAGCGCAAAATATTTTCTCGCCTAATTTAACTCCATCCATTTTGTGTTAATTTGAGTTTTGTGCTGACATGAGTCTCTTCGATTCCATGATAAAGCACGGGAGGCAACAAGAATATGCAAATTGATGCTACAAACTATGATCCTGACTTGTTTTCGACTAATATACTACTGTCTCATGAGCCGAAGGAGCACCGGGTGAGCACAGCAATGTCAGTGACTACAGCGCCGCCGTTTCTCGAGGTGGCGAGCGTACTGGTGGCTGTGGGGGACGGTGATTCTGCAAGGTGTTGGTAACGTGTCGATGGAGGACGATGGAGCCGGGGGCGGCAGAATAGGGCTTGTTGACAATGAGTACAGGGGCAAACTGATTTTGATTTTTTTTTTTTGTTAATAAAAACGACACGTATCGTCGATTATCGTAAAGCGTGGAAAACTGGATTTACCAAAAACTAGTTTTCGATATCCGCAGCTTCGTTACCTCGTCCAAACAAAGTTTTCGGTTGTTAGGTTCTAAAGTGCGTTTAGCAAAATCTAGTTTTGTTAAAACTCCGGATCCAAACAACCCAGAGTTGTGTAGAGAGATGAGTGGAGTGATTCAACTCTTGCAAAGAGAGAGGAGTTGTGTGATTCAACTCCAATAGCTAGGACAACGGCTCTGACGTATTACCATTTAAATCTGATTTACCTTCGTACTACTATCGGTCGATCACTTACACGTACACTGTATTCCGTTTAATTTCTTTAATTTGGAGGATCTAAGCTGCATGAATCATTAGTACTCTCAATCACAAATAGTTACAGTTTTTGACATAGGTACATTCAAAATTTTAACTTTTAATATCTTTTAAATATTAAATTAGATATATGAAAATCATATATTTAGATTTGTCTCGAAAAGTATTTTTATAATATTATATTTTTATTTAGTTTTATAAACATATTATCATATAAATTAGTAGTTAAAATTGTGTTTTAAGACCGTATCGATATGTAACTATTTGTGATCGGAGAGAGCAGGTTGCTTGTGCATTAAGCCGTTGACTAGTTATCTAGCTCTAGCTGCTCTATCTCGATCATGCATGCGCCCTCTCCAACTCTTGACATACATAAAAGCGAACCTCTGCTGCCACTAGCTAACAATCTTGATAGCTGGCTAGGCACGTCTGCAGTGCCGCGGCACTATCACCACTACAGAACAGCATATCACTGCCGGTTTCAAAACCCCATCACTGCTGACAGTGATTGGTCGGCAGTGATACTCGAGGATTATCACTGCCGGCTCAGGAACCGACAGTGATAAGGATTATCACTGCCGGTTCTACCTACAACCGGCAGTGATATTGGACTATCACTGCCGGATCAAACCAAAATCCGGCAGTGATAAGGATTATCACTGCCGGTTATATCTACAACCGGCAGTGATGATAATTATCACTGCCGGTTATATATAAAACCGGCAGTGATATTGTACTAGCACTGTCGGGTTGTACCATAATCCGACAGTGATATATACATATCACTGCCGGTTTTCTCCAAGAACCGGCGGTGACAAGCTTGCATATTTTTTGTGCAATATATATATATTTTTATATAATTGTTTACAGTGTCCATATGTTAGTATATAAAGCATCGTTCAAATCATAATTCAAATATATGCATGTATCGACTAAGCATCGTTAAAATCATAATTCAAATATATTAAATTACGCATCACATAATTTGTTTTACAATGTAACTCGACTACATGTCATCCCGTTCGCTTTGATTTTACAAAGAGTCGAAGTAGACATGTCACGCGTCTAGGCCGTAGGAATGAGGCGATGAGGCTACTCGTGGAACTCGCCGTTTGGATTGATGATCTCATCATGAATGAATCCGCGATCTGTTCTTGAATTGCTATAATTTACATCGAATAACTTATTGGTTCTCGCTTTGGGCGCTGTTTTTGAACAAAAAAGGAAGTTACTTAATGATGATATTTGTTAAATAAAAAAGGGCATCAAAGTGTAATTACGTACCATGGCTTCGTTATAGCCGACACTCTCCGTGACAATTGAATGCATATTTGTACATACATAGAATGCACATAAATTGTTTCCGGGTTCCTGCTTCATGCATGGAAAGTCATTTATTATTTCAAAATTTTTTCGGTATGGACGATACCGAACACTTTTCTTGCAGTACCGTGCGAAAGCCCTGTGAATGATTTTGAATAGTAATTAAACTTAAATGCAATAGAATGGAATTTTGCTAGAGTAATAACGCAACGATCGAGTTTACCTGTTCAGCATGTCCCAAAGGTCTTGGTACATATTAGTTTGTTTTCTCCTGGAGTCCAAGACAAAAATCCTGCTAGCATCTAACTGGATGACGAGGAGGACCCAGTGAAACCTGCACATATATGTCAACGTAGTCAATTACTCCCACATCGTACGTGTTACGCAAAAATAGTAAAACGATATTATAAGTCAGGAGATACGTACTTGAAGTTATAGGGTAAAAGTACGGAGGTTTTGTATTGCAGCTTCAAAAAAGTATTAAATAAATAGTCTTCAACGAACTGTGGATTGTCGTTCACAAGTTTCTCGTTGACGAGCCCCGGATCTAGGAATGCTAGATTGTCATTGTTATTTCTTCTACATGTCTGTACCTCCATTCTACATAAGAAAGAAGTTAGAGATGCAATTAAACGATGTGAAATGCTCAACGATATCTTGACGGACTTACAAAGTCCATAGTCTAAGTATGTTCACGTCCGGGGCATCTTCTTTGGTACAACATATACTGACTCAGTGAAAAGAACCCAGCAGATGTTATCCCCATTGTGAAAATCTTGCTCGTGTATCATTGGGGAACGCCTCCATACCACCGTTGGATCGCGCATGTACCATCGATGGACGCGCCGCAGATTGAGTTGTAAGGTTGTCGAAATGAGTGGTTCAACCAATGGTTTTCCCATAACGAACTTCCACCGAGACCTTGCGCGAGCATCTAGTTGAACATCATCGCTTGAGCATCCCGCTTTAACGTGTTGGCACTAGCCGCCTGCAAGTATTGCTTTCTGGATATGCGCTCGTAGTCCGATATTTTGCAAGGTTCAGAAGCCTGCCCTGTCTTTTGCACTTTTGCCATACTCAAGAAAAACTTTTGCGTCGGATCAACTTTAGTCTTCTTACTTGATGGCACCTTTTAAAGTGAGATGCTACGCAGCGCTTACATGCTTTTTCCGCTCTTCCTCAGTCATGTCAGCTGATAGTTTCTTTTGTGGTTGTCCTGGGTTCACAGATGGTTGAGATTTCTTCGAGGACGGTGCCGACTACCGAGATGTTCCCGTTGTTCGATTCTTTACAGTTTTTGGCGGAGGAGTCGGGCTTTTTCTGGTTGGTGCCGACGGAGGAGTTGGACTTTTCCGGTTGGCGGCGAGAAGGCGGGAGGTCTCGTGTGGAGAGTGCGGTGATCATCATCGTCGTCGCCCTCATCGTCCGAGCCAAACTTAATCAAGCTCTTGCGCCACGCGAGAAGCCATTCACGTTTTCTCCTAGCTTTTGTTCCCATCCTCGCCAGGATCTCTACCTCCATTTTTCGGTATTGGCGGATGACACCGCCCACTTCGACCTGGCGAATCCTGCGTGTCGGGCGGCGATGCAAAGTCCGTGACTCTTGGCATGGCCAAGCCCCTCGCCTCACCACCTTTATGGTAATGCCATATGCGGCCAAATGTAGCTTGCACGGTGTCGGTTCTTTGATGTCATCCACGAAAACGCAGTTCATGCTCTTGAGAATCCTCATGGACGCTTGTTGCTCTTACGAGCATCGGAATTATCACCGCCGGTTCAAGCTCAACCCGCAAGTGAAAGTATTTATCACCGCGGTTCAATCTCAACCCGACGGTAATAATACATTATCACCGCCGGTTTTATCTACACCCGGCGGTGAAAGTATTATCATCGCGGTTCAATCTCAACCCGACAAGAATAATACATTATCACCGCCATTCAAAACAAAAACCGGTAGTAATAAAACACTTCACTGCCGGCTTAATGAGACAACCGGCTGTGATAAGCTCCAGACAATTATGTCAAAGTTTTCAAAGGATGATTGCTTTGGGAGTTTTTAAATCCTATCAATTTTTATCCAAATTTTCTGCAAATTTTTAGAGGAATACTTCAGGACATGTAATATTTGATTTATATATTTCCCCTAAGTTTTGACAAAGTTGTAAAATTATAAAAATCCAGATTGCTCACTGTTTTCATAGTTTTAATATTTCAAAATAAAAAATTTCAAATTGCTCACTGTTTTGAAATCCTATCAATTTTTATCCAAATTTTCTGGAAATTTTTGGAAGAATAATTCAGGACATGTAATATTTGATTTAAATTCAAACAAATGCAGTAGACCAACCATCGCTTCAAAAATTCACACAAATACAAAAAAAACACACAGATGAAGTTGAATTCACACAAATTGATACATATGACAAAAGAATACATTAATTGTTACATATGAGAAAATAAAATGTATTTAGTTAGGACAACTAAGCTACGATTCGACCTTCGTCATGATCGCGGCGTATGTATGTAACTTCGTCCTCACTCTCTTCCATGAGACCGAGGTCAACGTCCTCTCCGAAAGGAGGAAGCTCATCGAATTGGTTGTACTCTTCCTCGTCGACAACA
This sequence comes from Otatea glauca, assembly GCA_036346275.1. Taxonomy (NCBI): domain Eukaryota; kingdom Viridiplantae; phylum Streptophyta; class Magnoliopsida; order Poales; family Poaceae; genus Otatea; species Otatea glauca. Next base: position 170,405 of record JAYEVK010000102.1, on the reverse strand, counting down.
TTCTCAACCATGACAATCCTTCTTTTTCCTTGAATAACCACGTGGCGCTCCTTGTTAGCTGGATCGGTTACAAAAAAGATTTGTGTAACACAATTAGCAAGTACGAATGGTTCTTCTCTCAGATCCGACCAGTTTAGGTCCACGGTAGTGATACTGCACTTGTCGATGTTCATGCCCTTGGAAGTCTTACCCATTGGCACCGAAGAGAGGGACCTTCAAAGGTCCGTAATCAAGCTCCCAAATCTCTTCTATGAATCCGTAGTAGGTTTTCCTATCTCCGTTCTTTGTCGTGAGGCATCCATACGGATACTGCTGTTTTGGTTGGTGCTCTTTTTATCTTGTGCTCTTGTATAAAAAGTAAATCCATTTATATCGTATCCTTGGAATGTCCGAATTGTAGTGGACGGTCCACGAGCCAACACTTTCAATCGAGCGCACTCTGTCTCCGTATGCATCATGTGCCTACGCAACCAATCGCCGAAGTTATGTCTATGCTCTTTTGCGATCCAACTCTCTGACTTTGTTGGGTTTGTTCTAGATAGCATGCTCTTGTGCATGTTGACATACGGGGCCACCACAACTGATTGTCCCAGGACTGCGAAATGTGCTTGTGTGAATGAAGCTAGATTGTTTGTACGGAGTGATTTCTGCCAGATGTCCCTTTTCCTTGTAGCCTACCCTCATGTCGTGGTGTAGGCACACCAATCGGTTTGAGATCCATGTAATCAACGCAGAACTCAATGACCTCCTCGGTTCCCCAACCATCGCAATGCAACCTTCCTAGATGTCGGTTATGAACATATTTCTTTATGACCCCATGAACCTCTCAAAGGATACATCGATGTAGAAACACGGACCGAGAATCAGTATCTCTTTCACGATGTGAACAATGAGATGGACCATAATATCAAAAAAGATGGAGGAAACACATCTCGAGCTGCGGAGAGTGTGGACCACGTCTTCCGTAGCTTATCTAGTTTCAATGGATCGATAGCCTTCGTGAAATCGCGTTGAAGAATGAACACAACTTCACAATTGGGTCTCGGACTTTTTCTGGCAGAACACCCCTAACTGCAATTGGAAGCATCTGCGTCATCATCACGTGGCAATCGTGAGACTTCATACCAATTAATTTTAAGTCTTTCATTGAGACTAGTCTCTTTATGTTGGCGAGTATCCGGACGGAACTTTCACTCCGTGCAAGCATTCGCACACGAGCTAATTTTTCTTTCTTGCTCGAGTGTAGCAGTGCGGGAAGGTACTTTTTCCCTGTATCCATGTCTCTGTGATGTAGCTCCTTCCTGAGTTTCATATCTTCAAGGTCCATCCGTGCTTGGAGAGTATCTTTTGTTTTGCCAGGTATATCCAGTAAGATACCAAGCAAGCTGTCACACACGTTCTTCTCTATGTGCATGACGTCGATTGCGTGTCGCACTTCTAAGTCTTTGCCAGAAGGTAGGACCCAAAATACTGATCTCTTTTTCCACAAAGGAGCCTTATCACTGGAACTCGGGATAGATGTACTGCCTGCTCCCTTTCCGTGGATAATTTTAAGATCCCTTACAGCTGCAAATATCTCTCTCCCACTGTGATTCTTTGGAGCTAAAGCGGTCTCCTTTTTCCCATCAAAAACTTTCTTATTATTGCGGTATGGGTGATCATTGCGGAGGAACCTACGATGCCGCATGTAAGACATTTTTCGACAGTTCTTCAGCCACCGACTAGCTGTACCATCTAAGCATTGGACGCATCCCTTGAAGCCTTTTGTCGTCTGGCCCGACAGGTTACCAAGGGCAGGGTAATCATTGATGGTTACGAACAACAATGCGCGTAGGATAAAGTTCTCTCTTTTATACTCATCCCATACCCGTACTCCATCGTTCCACAAGATTAGAAGATCTTCAACCAATGGTTTGAGGTACACATCGATATCGTTGCGGGTTGCACGGCCCTTGGATCAGTAGTGGCATCATAATGTACTTCCGCTTCATACAAAGCCAAGGAGGAAGGTTGTAGATACATAGAGTTACCGGCCAAGTGCTATGACGACTGCTCATGTTACCGAAAGGATTCATCCCATCCGTACTCAACCCGAACCTTATATTCCTTACATCATATGCAAAGTGCTTCTTATATTTTCTGTCGATGTTCCTCCATTGCACGAGTCGTGAGTGTCTGAGCATTCCATCGTTCTTACGCTCTTCGGCGTGCCTTCGTAGCAATTGGGCATGCCTTTTGTTCGCAAACAATCGATTCAGACGGGGAATTATAGGAAAATAACACACCACCTTACGGGGAGATCTCATCTTCTTACGCTTCACCCCGATATCTTCATTATCGATGTCATCATCGTTGCCCTTATACCGCTTTACTTTGCAAACAGCACAGCCATCCAAGTCCGCAAACTCTTTGCGATACAACATGCAATCGTTTGGACATACGTGTATCCTTTGTACTTCCAATCCCAACGGGCAGACAACCTGCTTGGCCCGGTACGTACTTGTAGGCAACACGTTACCCTCTGGAAGCAAATCCCCCAAGAGACATAAGAGCTCAGTGAAGCTCTTATCGGACCAACAATTGCTTGCCTTCAACTGCAGTAGTGTAAGCACGGTCTGCAATTTTTTGTGCTCCTCCTTGCAGCCTGGGTACAATGGTGTCGTGGAGTCCTGTACCAAATGTTGGAACTTTTGAAACTCTCTTTCACTCGTGAAGTCTCCCTCCCCATCACGCAACATTTGATCCAGATCGTCGTCGTGGCTGTCGACAAACGTATCTTCAACTGCCGTCATACCGTTGTCTCCGTCATCTTCAATAATGTGTTGGCCTTCATGTACAATCTCATCTTCGTCGTGCTTGGTCCAACAGGTATAGCCAGCCTTGAAACCTCTTCGAAGCAAGTGTGCACGTATCGACTCTATGGTAGAAAACAGCTTCTGATTTTTGCAGTCAACGCATGGACAGCACATGTAGTCCGCCAGATTCTTCGACTTGCGCGCGCGCCACGTTTAGAAAATAACTCACACCATTAAAAACTCGCCCCTAACGGTCCGTGTCATACATCCACCTTCGGTCCATCTACAATTAATTAAATCAAACATTACATACGCATATAATTGCAAATAACAAATAATTGTAAACGATTAGATTTAAAAACATATGTAGCAATTTTGACTATATTAAAATACATCAACCTTTTTCCGTTATGTAAATATCCATATAGCAATTTTTTAGTATTGTAAAAAATGAAAATAATTGTAAATAGTTAGGATATATTTAGACTATATCAAAATATATCAATCTTTTTTCATTAACGTCAATATCCATCTTGCAATTCCTTATTATTTACAAATTTGGAAAAAATTGTAAGTACTTAGGATATACTTGAGTACATTAAAATATATCAACATTTTTTCATTAGGTAAATATCCATCTAACAAGTTTTATTATTTCAACATTTGAAAATACACCTTTTTCATTATGTAAAAATCCACATGGCAATTTTTATTATTTACAAAAATAGAGATCAAATTACTAACCTCGAAAAGAAGTACAATACAAATTTTAACAAATTTTTCGCAGCAGATCGTTGCAATCTACAAATCGAGCAAAAGACAGGCGCCTCTCTGTCTTTGCTCGATCGGTCGGGAGTCAGGGGTCTCAGTTATATAAAAGACTTATCACTGCCGGTTCTGCGCGAACCGCGGTGATAAGCTTTGAATGCGCGCGAAAAACATATTGCGCGGGAAGATAATATCACTGCCGGTTCTCGCTTTAAACCGGCAGTGAAAATGCAAGTATCACTGCCGGTTTAAGAATGACCCGACAGTGATATATCTCTGCCGGTTGTTGTCTCAAACCGGCAGTGATATCTTGCTTTTTACTGCCGGTTAGTTGCATGAACCGGCAGTGATAAGTTCTCCCCCCAACTTAACTTTCGAACCGGCAGAGATACGTTATCACTGCCGGCTCGGTCCTAACCGGCAGTGATATGCCGGCAAGGATTAGCTGTTCTGTAGTAGTGTATGCATGTCATCACCGTCGCGGACATGCTGCCACCGTGCCATACCGGCCGGTCGGCTGGTTGCAGCAGGTGCGCGTTCATGCATTACGGCCAACGGTTCATTCAATACTCAACAGATCGATCAACTTAATTGGATGACGAAACATTCAGGCGTGCACCGGTCGGTCGACCCACCCACCCCGCGCGCAGACGCCGGCCGGCCGCTCACCGGAAAAGGTGGACGGATCATGGATGGACTAATTGGCCGGCATGAACGCGGGCGCACGGCGAGCTCCGCCAGCCGAGCGTGCATGTATGCATGCGCGGCGAGCTAGCGACATCGATTAATCAAGGATCTATATAGGAATGGAGGAATATTATCTTGATTTGTCGCTGTCGATGCACGGCGACGTGAGATGGGGAGATATACAGGCGAGCTAGGCAGGAGGCCTCAAACTCCGGGGATTGGCACGGGCGCGTCGTTGCAGCTGCACGTGCACGCGCCGCGCGCTAATCAGCTTATATCCCGGCCGGGCCCTGAGTTCCAGGGGTACTACTAATCTAGCTAATTAAGCTTGCCAAAGAAAATTATGTACTAACCTAGCGGTTTCAAAAAATATATGGAGTATATATTTGCTATCCTTGTGTCAAAGAAAAGAAATTATGTACTAACCTTGTTTCAAAAGAAGATGTACTGGTCCGACCCATAGGTTGATGAGTGTTAAGAGTCTTGATGACCGAACGAAAAGTGCTAGCACTAGTAATTCGATGGAAATATTCTCACGGTACCTCTCCTTCACGACGTACTCCATATGTTACCGAGGACTGTTTTAGAGGAGTCATAGTTTTTATGAAAAACTATTTTTTAATTTTTTAAGTTGAAAAGTAATAGTAGCTTTTACGAGGAGTCATTTAGTAAACAGCTAATTTATCTTCACAATGAGCCGTAAAAGCACATCCGACTCTACTTTTGGCTTTTGATGTTTGCCAGATATATGTGATTTCTAGCTTAATTATGCCAAAGTAGGTTAAAAGATAACCCGTTTAGAAAGCTTATTGGCTTTTTGGAAGCCAAGTTTACTTTAAACCCATCAAACAAAGCCTAAGGTTTGGTTCGACGATACAGTTGCTTTTCAAAAACACTTATTTTTTTTGTGGTGTTACAGTTAGTTTAAAACTTCTTCCATGAAATTTTATTAAAATTAATAAAGATTTATCTAAGCAGTTAGATTTCACAACATAACAAAACTTTTCTCCCTCTTAGCTAACTTGATCTGCTCGAAGTTCCATGATTGCCAACTTTTCCCAAATTATTTCAGTTATTAATAACTTGGTCTTCGGAGGGATTCTCACGCTATCTAATGCACGGGCTCCGATGCATGTTTGTTACAACCCCGGTCAAACATGGAACATCAGCTCGTACTATTTGAGATTAGGTTAGATCTTCAGAGCGTGTTCAGACCTTCAGATAGATCGATTGCCATCAACCACCTAGCTTTGTAAGTATAAGCTGTGGCTATACAAACTTTCGTCTTGCATATATATATATATACTCCATTTAGCAACTGAATTTGCTTGACGTATGCATATAGCTAGGTTCAGTGAAAGTAAACAAAATATAAACCCCCTCGAAGTTCACAAAACATATAATTTTGAAACATGTGTAGTCAAAGTTTTAAAAATTAGCTATCGGTATCTTTTTAAATATTTAAATTAGACACATTAAAATCCTATGTATAAAAAGTATATTTTTTATATTATAATCTTATTAGGTTTTATAAATATATTATAATAAAAATTAGTGCCGAAAGTTGTATTCTGGGACATGTGCTATCCAAAACGATAAGTTTTTATGAACCCAAAACGATGGAAGTAACTTTTTGAACTCTATATCATATATTCATATATAGAGGGTTGCTATTGGTGATTTTAACGGAGTTTGATATATACACTTTTGGGGCAAATATAGATCGATTTAATTAGTAGCATGTACTCCATAATATTCGCCAGAAATGACATGAAGTCACCAGCTAGCTTTCCAGTGTACAGTTTGCATTTGCTTTGTAGAGGAATACAAATGTGTGCGCGTGTGTGTATACAATATACCTACACGTGATTCTCCGTTTCTGCGCCTGCATTTCAGAGCAGTTGTTCTTCCCAAATTATTCTTCTCTTTAAGATTAGTCATGTCACAGTTGGACTAACTTTTCACAGTGTCCTACTATTACTATTAAGATAAGTACAATAGTGAAGTCAACTACTAACTAATAGTAAACTAAAAACTAGTTTATACAATAACTGTCTCTAAAAGTTATCTCTAGATGTATAATAACTATCTTCTCTCTCTTGTACATAAATGATCTACTATGCTCCTGCACAAAGCTGGTTACTAAATAAGAGACATGTTTGTTCTCTCCCCTCTTTTCTCACTCTTCCACATAGACCAAACCTAATGTATACAAACTAAGAGCCAGCTGACGTGATCTTATTGTACATGCCCTTAGGATATATACACATACATCTTATATACTCATATATTACACATTCATACCCTTACATAAAATACTGCATAAGTTGTGAGATACAGCTAACTAGTTCTGATAGTAGAAAAAGGCTTCCTATTAAAAAAAAAAGACATATACACTAGAGAGTAGAGAGAGAGACTGAATAAAGACAAATTACAGTTCATAGCTAGGATCGAGCCAAGCTTCTCCTTTCCCATATTCTCTCCTGCCACCCCACTCGTGTGTGTCATCTATCAATCCATTTCTGTATTGTTCCTTGTCGCCCTCACCTGTGTACACATGCACACACACATCATCAGTTCTTGCAATCTTTCATACGTGCTGTGTGTATGCATCTGAACGCCTGATCAATTATATTTAAACCAGCCTTTAAGCCGGCCATTTAGTTTGACCGTAGTTTGGTGATTTGTTAGCAACCACACATGCATCGAGATCTAGCAGGCTAGTGGCCGGTCAATAGTCAGGGGTCGCAAGCAAGGGGTTTTGTGGGCCATGCGTAAGTGCTTCGTGCGGGTCCTTTTTCTTATGGGATAACAACTGCTTTTTGCAGCTCGATCGGCACCTTTCATGGGATGATGTTGGGAAAAAAATTCTTTCCGTATACGTTGATATCTTTCGGACAAGAAATAAGTCTATTTTATATCCATAAATTTTCAAAAGATTCACTTAATACTTTTAACTATAAAACTAGGTATTTAACACCATAAATTTACTAAATCAGATCAATTTACACACTAAAACGATTTTGAAAAGCGATATTGCTAACAAGGATCTAACTTTCGATGGTTTTTATGGTTTTTGCTATATTGAAAACCACATCATCAATTTTTACTGATATAGATCCAAATGAGAGAAGGAATGATGATGAAAAGAAGAAAGAGGATATATATACAGAGAAAATAGGTGAGAAAGGGGTTAATGATTTTGACGTCAATACCATGAATTGGATCCTCGTTACCAAAACTCGATGACGTAACTACCAATATGGCGAAATCCATCTTGAGGGGATCCAAATCATCAAAACCGTCCTCTAAAAACCATCTTAGGGTGTAAATTGATCTAGTTTTGTAAGTTTAGAAGGTTAAATACCCGGTTTTGAAGTTGAAAGTGTTGAATGGACTTTTATGAAAGTTAAGGATGTAAAAGGGACTTATTCCTTAGAGATTAAGGGCTTGTTTGTTTTTGCTTTGGATTCTCTAAAAGCTGATTTTGAATTGTGGTTGTAGAGAAGCTGATTCTTCAAAAGCTGAAATCTAAAAGCACATATGAAAGTGAATTGTGGATTTTAGTGTATATGGGTGGACTGGATTGTGATAATCAAATTCTAGAATCGAGCTATTTATTTTTTATTCTATTTTTAAGATCAAAGCCTAAAATCAAAAGCTAAAACAAACATACCCTAAATAATAGTGGTAGTAGTTTTCTTAAGGGCACCAAGGTGTACGTACAACCAACCATAAACATCACTCACCTAGCTAGATATGTATCGTGCACAAAATGCATAAATAATAGTCAAGACTCAGGAATCAAGATGAAACCGGCCCTGAGCCACAGCATTTCACATGACACATTGGTAAAACTTGACAAAATGTGATGTTTGAACTCAAAATAGAAATCATTATTTTTTTAGCTTTCTAGCAAATTTAGCCTCCTTGTGAATGAAATTACAAAATAGGGCCATTCCTGACCGCGGAAACATCAGAAGATTACACATGTCACCTTCCGCACTCTTGCAACGCAGCAGGAGCTACCACGCTCTGGGAGCGTGGCATGTCACCGAAACTGTTGCGGTGTGAGAGCATGAAAAGTGACACATCTCACATTTCGACACTTCTGTCGTTATGGATGGGCTATTTTTTGCAATTTCATTTACAAAAAAGCCAGATTTGAAAAAAAATATCACTCATGAGACTAAAAATATTGATCATTCGTAACATATGTCTATATATATTTTTGTATTTGTGTGCGTGTATATTTATATACACATACATTCTTATGTTGAGAACAAAGCAACACTACTGCACAACTCCATATCACAGATGGTTCACAAATCACATCACAGACAGTTTTATGAACCGTCTGTAGGGAAGTGTCAGTGATGATAAAGAGACATCACAGAAGGTTTTCAAACCGTCAGTGAAAAATATCATCACAGACGTTTGGAACCGTCTGTGATTTAGCATAATCTCAGACGGTTCCAATTTATAACCATCTGGAATGATTGGATCATCACATATGGTTTCAATTTAGAATCATTTGTGAAGAGTCCGACATCACAAACGGTTTCAAGTTAAAACCGTCTACGAAGAGTACCACATCACAGACGGTTTCAATTTAGAACCGTCTGTGAAGAGGATGTTGATTTTTTATTTTTTACTAAATTTTAATTTATTGGCCAGCCTCAGGAAATGCTAGCCATACCATCTGAAACAAAATATTACACAGCATCACCAGCATATTATTATGACTAGTTAAATGCCCATGCATTGCTACGAAAATTCTCAAACACAACCATATTAAGAAAAGTTTTTCAAAGCAACAGCCAAGTTGGTTGATGAGAAATACATGTATGAAGCGAATTTGTTAGCTACTTAAGAGTGTTTTAAATTATCAGTTAATCATTCATGCTAGTATAATTTTAAAAAGCCTCAACATGATAGTACAATGGCAACTTTAAAGAATTTGGTCTTTTTTCTTTTTTCTCCTCCCCTTTTTGTCTCGAGTGCAGTCTTCTTCACTTTTAACTTTAAACTTTGTTTTCTATCCTCATAATTTAATCACAACTTTAGTTGTCTTAAAAAAAGAGAGGAGGAGTCATGACCATGGTCTCCTTTCATATCGTTTCTTGTGCCCCCATTGAATCTTTTGTTGCTTCTTTCTCTCTTTCTTCTATGTGTGTATGAGCATTCCTCTCCTGTCTCTTCCTGTGTCTCTTCATATGTCCTCTATGAAGATAAAGGTGGCCTTTTATAGGTGGAGAGAGGACAACCAGGCGTGTGAGTGCTCAGCCTCTATGATACGGTGCCTTGTGATCTCCGGAATTGGCACGTGATTTGATTATGCAATTCTTGCTTTTTAATCTCTGCATTTCCATCCAAATGAGATACAATGAAATAGGATTTTCATGTTATGGGATATGGTGAGTATGTCATTCTATCCAAGCGGGATATGACGAGGAAACTCTTTCATTTATAAGAGATATAAATAAAATCCTTCCATTTTAAGGAGATGTGATCAGTAATATTTCTATAAAATAGAGGGAATAGAAGGAATTCGGATCGGATGGGGGCGGGCTGAGCGAACAGAAGGAAAGGGGGGTGGGGGCGGGCTGAGCGAATAGAAAGAAAGAGAGGGTATGGAGAACGGACCGCTGCTACCAAGTCGTAATTAGAAGTAGTAGAGATATACATTTAAAAAATGAACTCCAATCACATGTTACACAAGATACATCGCATCCATTTCATAAATTATCAACTCAGATCTCACATTACCACATATGTACAGCGCATCTATTTCATAAATCAAGTCACTAACCTATGGGATTTAGAAGTACGCATGAAAAATTCATAGCACAAGGTTAACAAATTAATCAAAATGCATGGTACGTAATTAACAAATTCACAACTCATCAGTTGAGCTCTGAGTAGTATCTCCTCTTTGGATTTAAAACCTCACGAAGTAAGAAGGCACATAGATACCCTTGAATACATAGCAGGTCAGCCTATTCCAACGCAGATTCAGTGCATTGCTAAGCCTGTCGATAAGAAGAGTAAAGTCTTGCGTGTATATAATTTGATAAGTGGAGACAATTGTTGGAAGATTAACAAACCTCTACGACATTGGTATTCTTTAAACCAACGAGGAGTGCTATGTTGTGGCAAACGTAGAATCCACATAGGTCAGTGCCCATTGGCTGCTGGTGGTAATGCCAAAACATAATAGGTTAATTAGTTCCGAATGTATTATTATGGAGTGTGAAGGATTATTGCGTACCACCAGATATGTGAAGAATTATTGCGTACTACCAGATACCGAAAAGTTAAAAGTATGCTTTAGAGTCGTTGGGCCCTTCCTGTGTGGCCCTCCATGAGCTTTGTAGACAGCGAACGACGTGTCAAGTAAATTGTTGATAGGCTTCAAGCTATGGGTGCCGCACTTTTTTTGAATCAAGGTAAATTACCCGGTTCTGTCTCGGTATAATTACGAGTAGAACCCAGTGATACCTACATAGGTATATTGTCACGGTCACTGAACCTAACTTGGAGGTACGATATATATAGTACAAATCAACAAGTATAGCATCTGAAAAAGCACTTACCCAGGGTTGAAGGGTAAAAGTATGAATTTTTTGTTTCAATGAGCCAGCATTACTTTTTCGACGTACTCGTAGACGACTTTTTTATTTTCGTCCATGGTTTGTTTGGACACCACGTGTGGGTTAGCGAAACCCACTGATTGTTCCTTTGCTATTGCTTCCTGAATCATGTATGTACATATACAAAATCAAGGATCATATATATATATATATATGACATTTATCTGTGCGTTAGAAATGTAGACAGTGATTGCATACACTTACATTGTCTAGCATCTTATGAGTGAGGTGTCGAGCGCTCTGAGGTTGTACCGATCGAACAAGTCGGAGAAGCCGACTACGAAGATGCCATCTAAAAACCGGTGTAAGAAATACTCCTTCGTGAAGCTCACCAAGATACTCAATATCCGTTGTGCCACCAGCTTGTTGGTTTGTTACATGTACCAATCTTGCAATCTAATGCAAGCTACTGTAAGCGTCTTCATGTGCTCATCAGTTACGAACGGCTACCCTAGCTCGAATTGCCACGCCAATGGGGTAAACAGAAAGTCACGGGCTGATATGATCCCCTTCGATTTGCCCTTGTGTCCACCTCCCCTTGTACCAAATGTCGTCTCCACAGGAGACGATCGGCCCCAAACTGCAGTAACGGTCTATGCCTGACAGGACATGGTAGCCGATTTGGCGAGCTCCTCAGCCCATCACATGGCTCCGGTAGTGCTGGTAGCTCCAGCGCATCATGTCGCTCTGGTACTGCTTGTAGCTCTGGCGCATCATGTCGCTCTGGTGCTCCTGGGCGGGCATTGAAGGAGATGTCCTTCTCGGGCCACTAGATGAATGTGCCAATGGCATTCCTTAGTGTGACGATCTCGTCGTTTGGGGCATCTCCAGCGTGACGGCCTTATGCATACCGTCGACATGGACCTTCGCGTAGCCTGGCTCTAAAGTACAACCGTGCACCAATGCCCCTACACCGGATGCATACGCTTGTCCTCAAGCAGCCTGCAGGGGAACAGAGCCATTGGCAAGCCTCACTTGCAGATTGCACGGCATTGCAACCTACATAAGGGTACACAAGTAATTAGCTAACACGTCCAACATTAAAGTCTATCTAAGGAGCATTGCAGACATGTTACTCGGGTTTTGTCAGGAGGAAATCTGGCTTCACCCACATCCGTCTCAGGGGTGGACGCACAACTGCTTCGACGGTTGGTTGGGCTGAACTGCGCATGTGCTTCTTGGGCTTGCACGTTCCGTTCCTGCCTCTCCGCAGCCACCCTTTTCTCCATTCTTTACTTAAGGCTTCGTAGCTGACTATCGAACTGCGCTCTAAGCCTTTCCTCAATCAGGGCTACTAGCCGTTCCTCACACTTTGCTTTACTTCTCTTCCTACTCTGGTACATGTCCGAGTCATGTGGGAATCCCATTTTTTAGGGAACGAAAACATATAGGCTTCGGGTGCAACCTGGGTACTCCTTGTTTCCCAAGGCCGTGGAGAGTATGTCTTTCTCTCTGTTTGAAGTGAAAGAGCCCTGAGAAGATTCTGTGCTCAACGATATTAGGCGTTGGGACACTTCCTCATCAGCGGGGTTTGCAAAGGACACGCTGCCCGAAGAAGTGGGATGTGACCTCGCTCTTATCTAGTTTCGGGCACGCGGGTCCACGATGAAGGCAAACGGCGGCGCAACCTCCTTCTGGACCACCTCGTCGTCCTCCCTCATCCATTGCGCGATCTTGCCCGCATACCCGGTTGAACCGAGTCTGTGTGGATGGGTGTTTTTTGACTGGATGGTCTTGTGCGCCGCACTTTGAACCACGAACTCTTTCGTCATATTCAACTCAACAAATCATCCCCAGACGTCTTCAGAGATGAACCCGTACTTCTGGAACGGAGTCAATTCTTTGTTGATGTAATTAGTGACGAGGACGCTCTTGAAGTTCTTCCACGCCTTTCCTGCCACTAGCAACATATACCATCGCAGTGCAGGCATGGCATCTTGTGAAAGCTCGAACGACGCGAATATTTCTGTCACCAGGTTATCGCGCTCCTCATCTGTCAGCGTCTTCCATGATGGATAGGTGATGAGGACCCTTTCACGCCCAATGATCCCACACATGGTCCGAAAAGCTGTCGCAGCATTTAGAGACGCGGTAGGGACCCCATCATGTCGATCGACCACCGTGATGGTGTATCGGTTCTGAGGCCTCTTACTAAGCCCTTTTGGACCGCGCCTGTTTCCTCCTACGTTGGACGCGTCCTTTCTTCAACTCCATGCCCTCATCATCCGATCTATCTTTACGCTTGTACCGGGATGCGTTGCACACCGGACATACATGAAAGTTTGCACACTCTTTGCGGTAGAGGATATAGTCGTTTGGACAAGCATGTATTCTTTCTACTTTCATTCCCAAGGGACAGAGAACCTTTTTGGCTTTGTAGGTGGTTGTCGACAACTCGTTTCCCTCCGAAAGCATATTTGCTAACAGACCTAACAACGCCGTGAAACTCTTGTCGGACCAACCGTTGCTTGCCTTTAATTTCAACAGTTCCAGCATGGATGACAACCTTGTGTATTTGGACTTGCAACCCGGGAACAAAGGTTTCTCCGAGTCATCCATCAAGCCTCAGAATTTTACGTACTCCTGCTCATCATGATTCTCTTTTGCATCCCGTAGCATCTAATCGAGATTGTCATCGTCATCGAAAGCATAGCCGATATCATCCAGAGTATCGTTGACTTCGTCGACGATGGTAGTACTACTTGGTCCTCGCAGATCGCTCTTCACCGTGGATCGGTCCAATGTATACCCTTTTGAAACCACAGAGAATTAAGTGTGCTTCGATCTATGCTGGGCTTCGAAATATCCTTATATTCTCGCAGTCAATGCATGGACAAGGCATAAATTCCACTCCCTTATTCAACATATCTTCCTCAGTGTACTCGGCACTCACACGGTTCTCAGTGTACATCCAGCATCGGTCCATCTAAAAGTATGAATGGATATGTAAACATTTGTAAGCTACGTCTTCAGTGTAACGCAATTACAACCAATTATTAATTTAGATCAAAAAGAACCAATGGATTTACAGAAAGCTACAACAAATGTATGTACTTTACATCACAGAGAACAAATGTATCTACAATAAGCTAGATCTAGAAATAAACCAACTTCATTTCCTTCTTTACCAAGCTAGATCTTAAATATAACGCAAATTTGAACCAATTTGTACTTTACATCCCAGAGAACAAATGTATCTACACCAAGCTAGATCTAGAAATTAACCAGCTTCATTTCCCTCTTTACCCATGTAGATCTTAAATATAATAAAAATTTGAACCAATTACTACTTTACATCACAGAAAATAAATGGATTTACACCTAGATGTAGAACCCAGCTTTCATTTCCCTCTTTACCAAGCTAGATCTAAAATATAATGCAATATTGAAGCAATTACTAACCTTAGATGACCTAGAGCACAAGGATCTACAATTACACCTCCAAATCTAGGGTCTAGTTCACTAGAACGCCTCTCAATCGCAGCCACCTCGAAAATATCTAGGAAACCCTAAAAATACAGAGGAGGCCAGTCGAGTCTCTCTGTTCGGTTTGTGTATAAAAACGTTTGTGATAATTTAATCGCAGACAGTTTTATCTAAAATCTGTCTGTGATGTTCCCCCTTCGTCTTCCCAAGACAGACGCGCGCAGTGTTTTGAGTTGATCGCTTCGTGTTCCAAAGAATTAAACCATCTATTCAAATTTCACTTTGAAGACCGTGTTCTAGGCGTTTCGTTTCCCCAATGCAGATCGTTAATTGCACTTTGATGATGATATATACTCCATCGATTGACAGCATTCCACATCCCCTCATTGCAATTGCCTCCGACGCCGCCATGAGCAACAAAAAAGATATCACCTCCTCTCTCGGCTCTGCCGCCTAGCCTCTGACGATGGCTCCGCCACCGCCACCACCTTCGCCTAGAGTACCGCCGACGATTAACCCTCCGCCACCGCCATCATCCTAGCTTTTGAGACCCCTGCGGCAATGGCTGCTACGCCACGCCGGCACCATATCAACGAATCATCCACTCCCTCCACGACAAGAGGGTAGTTCCGCTCCCTCCGCCTCAAGCGTCGGCGTCGGCCAGAAGCATCCACCGCCAACATCCTCCTCCTCCGACGACGACAATGATAGCTACAACTCGTCGGAGGGCTATCGTGACGGCTGAGAGCTAGAGGATGACCCAGACAGAGCTGGTTCGAGCGAGGACCCCGACAGTTGCAGCAACGACTCCGACGACAACGATGACACCGACGACGACGAGGACTAGATCGACTAAGTAGTATTTCCCAGTAGTATTTTTGGTAGAAAACTTTTGTATATTGTGATGCCTATGCTTATATATAGCATGATGTTTGAATGCTTCCTCTGAACGATTCAGAGACGGTCTGTAGATAAAAATATTTATGATATGGTGATCACCACATACGGTTTCATTCACAAACCATCTGTGAAGTTCTTTTTTTCACCATAGACAGTTTGTGACTGAAACCGTCTACGATATTAAGATTATCACAGACAATTTCATCCAAAAACCGTCTGTGATGAAATAATCTGACATCGCAAACGGTTTCAGCTACAAACCGTCTACGATGTGCCCGAAACACTTCATAGACGATTTTTATAAAAAACAATAAGTGATTACGTATTTAATATAATCCCTTTTGTAGTAGTGCAATATACTGTTTTTTCTCGTTTTGATCGATGCATGGTGCATCGCGTTGCGCGATCGATGCAAAACCAATAACCATGCAATGCATTCGTGCATGAACATTTAAATCGCCAGCCACATGCAATGATCGATATGGGTGAGTGAGTGGTATATAATAGTTTGATTAAATTTTACAAAACTTGGTATTTTTTATACAAATTATTAAAAAATTACAAATTTTAGTTTCTATTTTATAAAACTATAGATTTTACAATAACTTGTTTCACAAAACTACAGGTTTTTCTTACAAATTATCAAAAAACTACATATTTCAGGTTCTATTTCACAAAACTATAGATTTTAGGAGAACTTGTAACACAAAACTATATATTTTTAATTAATCGTTTCTTATAACAGGTGTGACAGTCTGGACCTATATGACAGTATCACGTGTGAGTGAAACGGGAAATAAGACGTGTAAGATCGCCATGTGGGTCCACACTATCAGACCCGTTACAAGAAACGGCTAGTTCTAAAACCTGTAATTTTGTAAAATAAATCCTTCTAAAATATGCAGTTTTGTGAAACAAATTCTTATAAAACCTGTAGTTTTGTGAAATATAAGTTAAAATCTGTAGTTTTCTGATAGTTTGTACAAGAAACATATAGTTTTGTGAAACAAGTTCTTCTAAAATTCTGTAGTTTTGTAAAATAGAAACTAAAATCTATAATTTTCTAATAATTTATTTAAGAAACCTATAGTTTTGTAAAATCGACTCTAATAGTTTCAAATGATCTCTACTCATGAAGCATATTGTAGGACATGGGCAGAGACGAATCCAAGAGGGAGGTTTGGTGGGCTCGAGCGGCCTCCGCCGGTGCCCATCATCCTTGGATGCATGCTCGTCTTGCGGAAAAATGGGGATGGGGGAAGAAGGCAATGCTGCTAGTCTGATGGTGCCCTCGACGGGAGAGGAGGCGGCGTCGGGGCAAGTGCTGGCGGCGGAGAAGAATGGGACGTCAAGGCAAGTGTGCCGTCAACAGAGGGGAAGCAGGCTTCGGTGTTGGAGCCATTTGCCGTGGCGACGGTGGTGGACTGGCCTCTCGCCTCTGTCGGCTGATTGGGGTCGGGACTTAGGAAGAATTGATTTGGCTGTCTTTTTTATATGGGCTGGCTATTCGGGCTGACCATGCATTATCAAAGCAAGCATCTAAGGACTAGTGCAATCTACTCGCACGAGCTTCAACGGGTTCGACCCAATTAGTCCTTCTATGCATGTCAACATACAAATTCTTCTTATGTTTTCGTAAATTCAAGTCTCTATTCACTAATAATAATATGAATTTGGATTGTACGAGAACATATTTGCCTCAAGTTATTACCTTAGTTCTATGAGCACTCTCTTCTTTCTTTCTTTTTTTGAACGGACTTCTTGTGGAAACAGTTACTGACTTGTTGTGGAAACTCAGATTTTCAACGGAGCGTATATGTTCATGTCCAAACAACATGTGTCTTGTTTGTTCCTTTTCTTCTTCAAAATCTTAACAACCCCCAAAAAACCATCTTGTGTGTCTTTAGAGGAATATTATAATATTCTTAAAAACAACAGAGAAGATCTCCAAACACTGCAAGGCCTATCCCATTACGTAATATAGTTGTGCGGCATATTTCAGTCTGGGAACAAAGCAACATCCTGCTTTTCTCGTTTTGATCGATGCATCGCACCGCGAGTGATCTCCACTCATGAAGCAACATACTCTGGCACAGGATTTGGGGAATCCGCGGTTATCACACTCGATTGTTTAAAATTAACTGTTTGTCATAATTTTAGCGTAATTTTTCTTGCGCTTTCGCGAACGGATTTTCACGTTAAGACACAAGAGGTGAAATTTATCTTGATTATTGGTAGGTAGGTCAATGCATCGTACTCCTAGGACTCCATTAGACATTTGTAATAGCTAAGGCAATGATCCGTTTCCTTAATTATGATACTCTAATACACATTTTATGACATTGCATGTGTACATGCATCAGGACCGTGCGTTTTTAGCATCGATCGAGAGCAAAACACATTCTCTTTGGTCAAGTATTTTTCTTCTCTCTTTGATCAAGTGTTAGTTCAGAAGCTATGTATAACAAACAGCAAATGTGCGTGTCCCGGGCCCAAAAGCCATTGGTATGTGCGCGATTCCTTGCGAGCAGCTTAATCGGCCTCCAAAGCCCAAACTGAAATGTGCGGCATAACTATATAATATGGGATATATAGGGCTTGAGACTGGGTTGTGTTTGGAGATTTCTCCGTTGTTTTTAAGAAACAGCGGATTTACCTATACAACTACGTGGCAAAATATTATAATATAGTTGTTTTTTCTATACAACTCTGTTTTTTAAATTGAAATATAATTGTATTTGCTATATAAATTTAATAACTATATATAATTAATCTATGCCGTTATAATCACCAAAATAAGTGGCAAAGATCTTTCTTTTTTTTTTCTTTCGATTAATGTGAAGGTTTCTAGGATTTTTTCTTTTTAAGGGTTATTGTGGGATTCTCATATCCTTAAAACGAAGCAGGTGTCTTGAATATCACCGGTTATTTTTATTTATATAGATATTTTCATGTTCCTCTAAAAAAAGAATATTTTCATATCATATCGCCTCAAAAGTAACGCCGGTTCCGAAGGATCTACGGGAGGGGATTTTGGGGTTAATAGATTCTGAAGGGGGGGAAGATAAACAAGGCATTATGTTAATTTGGACATGAATGAATATGTATACAGTATAATTCGTACAAACCTGAGTGTCCACAAGAAGTCAAAGTAGCTGTTTGTTTACCAAGTCCTGATGTCACAGTCGCTAATTGCTTACTCATTCCTTTATGTTAGTCACAAAATTCACATAGCTAGAGCCATATATAGAGGTCAAGAAGGTTCTCCCAAGGTCACATTCATTAAGAAAGTAGACACGGCTAGGAATGCGCCCCTCGCTTTCAAGAGAGACATCTCTCACTTTCAAGTGCTTGCAATGGCGGGACAGTAGTACTAGTCAACAGATAACATATGGACTATAGAGATATGTAGGAGAACTAATCAGACCTGCTGCGCGCATGCAGGCAAAGTCTGACTGGTGTGGCTGATACCTGGTTTGAATTGGTTTCAGTCTGTCATTGCTAATGGAATGGCAGATGACGTGGTTCCATGTACGTTATAGTTGGATTGGTTGGTGAGATACAAAGCATCGCGGCGGCAGGAAATGGAAAGGGTTCTGCAGTTTTATATTAAAATTTGACAGCTTTAGAAACAAATGTTTTAGAAAATTATCTGGCACATTCCCAATGACACGGTACTTCATTAGTATATGTTTGGTATAGTTAGTTAGAACATGTAATTGTTGGTTTGTTAATGTTGAACTTGTTGAGTACCTTCTTTCGTACTTATTCATGTTATGTATTCTCTTTATTAGACTAACGCGATAAATTTAGACCAAGAGAAGGAGGGTTCTCTGGAGCTTAATTCGCTACAACAACGATCAACCCCCGAAGGTCTGGCAAATACAGGCACATTTAGACAGTAAAGAAGGAATCAATTTTACAGTTTCACTGTATCTTAAATATTTTGTAAAACTATTGTATCTTAAATATTATTTAAAACTAACTTTGGGTTGTTTAGTTTATCGGATTCACTACATATGCTTCCATTATGCTACCTTGAAATGTGCATTCTCAACAAATTCATGCTTTATCAAGAATGGACCGTATACTTACATTCTACATAAGGAAGGGAAATATACGGGTCATCACATCGATCAATTTTTTAAAGATAATATTGCATCTTCTACCTTGATAACACAACTAACTTGTTACATTGCCTTTTACACCTAATATTTCTCCAAATGATTTCGAGTTGTTGTCTCTAGCACAAACAATTTGTAATTTGATTTTTTTCTATGTGGATTTTAACTTTTTCTATTAAACAATATTTTGTTAATTCGGAACCCCCATCCTATAAATTTTGAATCTACTATTGATATATGTATTATAGTTTTGGCTATGTACGTACTTACGTGTCTACTACAATTTCATGGCACGTGTACGCATGCCCCTTGATTAATCATCACAAGGTTAGAGGACCCTTGTTCTTAGCGACGTGTGCATGTGCATTGATCTAGTTGTTTCTTGTACTACTTCTATATCTATATGAGATATAATCATTTAGACAAAACTATACAACTATACAATGCCCTTATACATGTACACGTGGAATGCCATGAAAGGTGTACTAGAGTATCAGATATTTTCTCGGGTGTTGTTGGTGTGTTGACCTAGTTAGCCTTCGACGACACCTGCAAATTAAGAAATCGTTCATTGGCTTGGCTACGCCATACGAGCGCTCGGCCCGTACGCGTTGGAGTCTGCTTGGACGCACGTATTTGCTTTTTCCATTCGGACTAGTCTCAAAAGAAGAAAAAAAATCTAAATATGGGTAAACATCGTGTACACGTTAAGCAAGACAATATATTTCCGTGCACCGAACCTTAAATTAAACTCTTAGTGTGTAGAGGACACGTGAGTATATATGTACGTTAGTATGATGCGTAGATTATCTACGTCTTTATACTCATACAAATTTTACAAATGTGTAATGGAGATTTAGAAGTACGAGGCAATGACCTACGTACCTACCTATAAACAGGACAAATTTCATCTCGTGTCCTGGATATCCGATCCCGAGAATAGTACAAACATTGCACGTCATGCATCAAATAGAGTGGCATGAGTATGATTCTTGAGTGGAGATCACTCGCGCTGCGATGCATAGATGAAAACGAGAAAAACAGGACGTTGCTTTGTTCCCGAACTGAAATATGCTGCACAACTTTATTACATAATGGGATAGGCTTTTGCTGTGTTAGGAGATCTTCTTCTCTGTTGTGTTTTAAGAATATATTATAATATTCCTCTAAAGAAACACAAGAGGGTTTTGGGGGTAACATTTTGAAGAGAGGAAAAAAGAAACAAACAAGACATGTTGTTTGAACCAGTGTTATGAAAAATAGTATACGTTTGACGGACGAACGTGGTACTACTAAGCGATTAATCGCAATACAGCCGATTAATCAAAATTTAACGGATGATTATGCGTTGTTATTAATATATTTATTTACATTTAGAATTAATTACAAATATTTTAGTTACCCAAAATTATTGTAAATTAGCACTCTACAAAACATGTTTTACATTTCATCATTTATACTTCATCCAAAAGATACATACTATGAGCATTATGACACGATATTATAAACTAATTTATCATACTTAGTGAATAAAAATAAGCTATTTTTGTGATTAAACTGGGAAAAATATATGATCGATTAATCAGATTATACGATCAATTAATCAGAAAACGACAGTTTAACCACCGTCACCAATTAACCGGTCGAATCGGCCGTTTTTCACCAGAGTGGTTCGAACATGAACATACACGCTCCGTTCAAAATCTGAGTTTCCACAAGAAGTCGCTGTTTACTTAGTCCTAATGTCAAAGTCGCTAATTGCCTACTCAGTCTTGTATGTCAGCCACAAAATTCAAATAGAGCTGTATATAGAGGTCAAGAAGGTATGTCAGCCACAAAATTCAATTAGAGCTGTATATAGAGGTCAAGAAGGTATGTCAGCCACAAAATTCAAATAGAGCCATATATAGAGGTCAAGAAGGTTCTTAACTCGTTACTCTCAGGGTCACATTCATTGAGAAAGTAGACAAAGCTAGGAATGAATTTCTCGCTTTCAAGAGGGACATCGCTCACTTTCAAGTGTTTGCAACAAGGGGGCAATACATTAACATTATGTGAGTAATAGATAACAAGATAACATATTGCGTATTAAGATAGAGATACTATATACAAGAGAACCAATCAGAACCTACTTCATGCAGCAAAGTTTGACTAGTGTGACTGCCTGGTTTGAAGGTATCAGCCTCATTGCTAAAGGAAGGGAAATGCTTGGCTACAAGTGCTACATGCACTATCCCAGCTATTGCCCTTGCTGTGAGATTCGTGTGCTCCCTCTCCCCTGTCACCGACGGAGCAGTGGTGTACGCCGCGCGGGGACGTGATTCCACGTCGTACTTGCTCCATGTATGCCTACGGTTAAACTTTTAAAACTTTAACTAATAATATCTCAAAAATCGCTTTCATAACATATAAATTTATTGGGTTTTAAAATATATTATAATAGAAATTAATGGCCAAAAATATGTTAAAACCGTGTTGACATTCAAAATAATAACTATTTGTGAGCAAGAGGAAGTAGTTCGATTGGTCGGTGAGACGCAGCACTAGTACGAGTGACTTTGTTCAACGCAAGAAACGAGAGTAATTAATGGAACAGTCTCAACAAGGCTACGTAATTAAGCTCCATTGCTCTCCATTATATGGAAATTTATAAAATTGGTGTCATTTCTCCCATTTATTACAAGATGCATATATAATTGATAGTTGAAAATTCCTAGTTAAGATATATACACATAAAACATATTTAAATAAAATAAATTACCTAAAATTTACAATTCAAATATTACATCTACACGCGCTAAATGCTTGCAAGGTGATTGGATGGCCAAACTACTCCTGGTCTTTAGTCTTACGGCTACTAAATTTCTATTCCTAATATTATACTCCAACTATATCTTTACTTTTAATTAAAGCAGTGAAGTTCTAGATTGATAGAAGTCCCTGAGAGTTAGGCTCTGTTTGGTACGGCTTCAGCTCCATCAAATTCATGGATCTGGTGGAGCTGGGTATTTGTAGCTCCACAGATCCGTGAAGCTAGATCTGTGGGTATATTAAGAGTGTTTAGGTATGTCATATTATTTAATTTTAGACTAAAAATATAAACTTAATTCTATTTATTTTAGCCTACAACATTCAGATCTGACATGAAGCTAGAATCTGGAGCTCTACCAAACAGGACCTTAGCATACGAGGGTGACGGCGACGGTACAGTAACGAAGGCGGTAGAGCAATACGGAGAGGAAGGAGGCAATAACGGCACGATGACAAGAGAGAGGGAACCGCGCTGACTCTTCTAAGCTTCTGCTGACCTAGGACCAGTCAAACACCTCATGACCTACCACAAGTCTACAATACATACTCTCCCTACCACGAAACTATCGATCGGGGCCCACCTTTGGACCCTACATGTCAGTGCCAGCTTGGAATTTAGTTCCTGTATCTTGCAATTTGAGGGTAGTTAGTAGTTACTCCTCTGAATCTCAACCCCATCCTATATATAAAGCCCAAAAATGCTCATGACACAGGCACACAGAGGCTAGAGCCGTAGAGCGTACTGCTTTTCACTCAGTGAAGAGAAGTCGTAAGCCATTTAAGAGGGCAAGAGTAGTGGTAGCTAGATAAGAGTACGCACTAGAAAAGGAAGCAGCATGGACAAGAATGGCGTCAAGATCACAATCATCGAGACGCACTTCGTCACCTCCGACGCCGCGAGCTTCAAGTCCGTCGTGCAGCGCCTCACCGGCAGCTCCGCCGCTCCGGCCACGCAACCGCTCCGCAAGCCGCGCCCGTGCCGCGCCGCCCCCTACGGGAGTAGTGTAGCTGGACCGCAGAGCTGCTACGCGCCCTCGTCCGCGGTCTCGGTTACTACGGCAGCGGCCGGCGTGGCGGGGCAAGCCGCGCCGCCGTGCCAGCTGGAGGAGCTGCACGAGATGCGCGACTTCTCCGAGCTGCTGCACGTCGGTGCGAGCGAACGGCGCCATTATGGTGGTGGTAGCTACGACGGTTTCCCCTATTGATCGACGGCGATGAGCTTGGCTTGTTGGCAATGTGATGTTATTACTCTCTGCTTATTGATCATCGGGGCAAGCATGTATATATGCATGAAGCAAGTAACGTTTGGATGCACTGTACTTCTGTATATTGCCGGTACTGCATGCGTTTTGATGTAATCAAGCAAGCATCCTAGTTTCAGAATGGCAGATGCATGCGTTTCAAGCAGGAAAAATTGTACGAATCGGCTAGTGAAGCCTCGAGGCCAGGCCTGAGGGTGTAAAATGAGGAATGAATTAGACACGAATCACAAAAAAAAAGTATTATTAGTGTTTTGCAACTTCCATCCCTGTTGGAATGTGCTTTTCTAAATCAGAATTGTTAGGAGCAAGATGTCCGATTTTTTCGGACGCTGCAACATTTTTTTCTACGTGTGAAACATTTTTTTTCTATGTGTAAAATATTTTCCTTTGATAACAGTAGAACTATCGATCCAGAGCGTTGCAACATTTTTCGTACGCGTGAAACATTTTTCTTCGATAATAATAGAAATGTACATGCTAAAAAAATTACAGATGTTGAAAAAAAATATTGCACCGAGCGTCCGACGAAACATCGTTCGATCCGACGCTCTAGTTCTTCCCTTTCTAAATTGTTGAAGTGAACAACAACGACGAGAGCAAGCTCTCCTCATAAATAAACGTTGCTCCGTTAAGATATCACATGATAATTCCACTTTTCGACACGCTGCAACAGTATGAACGTCAGGACGAGCCTCGTAGCCTTATGCACCAAGATACCAACAGAACAAAACTCCATATTCATCACAAGAAAATAAGGCAGAGGATATATATACCTATTCCTTGTTAACAGATGAGATTACAGAGCATACCTACTAGTATTTCCTATCTCAGGAGGTAATACCATGAGAAAAGAAATTTACCGTACAGAAATCCAGTAGTGGAACAAAAACAGACAGTAAATTTCTTGAAGCTAACGGCTCACCTAATACGTTCCCCTTTTTTCATTTAGTTGTTGACGGTAAACAAAACAAACGTTGAATAATGCTGATGCCGTGAACGAGATCAGCATTATAGACAGTAAAACAGCTGATAACCACAATGCCTACAGAAGTCTAGCAGCTACTATTTCCTATATATGTTGCCATGTCACTGCTAAGTAATCAAAAGTTCACTTGGTTGATTGATTACATCTGGCATTCATCAATCTTGCTTTTCAGCAGCTGGAAAGCTGGATTCACCCAGGTTCCACAGCTGCACTGCAGGCCTGCCCAGTTGAACGATCCCAATCGAGCTTTGCATCCCATGCACCAGATCTTCTGCGAAACATATCCTTCCTCGACTGCAAACAATAAGGTTTAGAACAAAATATTAGATGTTTATGATGAATACTCTGCACCAAAAAAGTTGAAAGCTTCCTAGATGGGCAACTAACCGGCGTGCATCCACTTCATGGGCTCCACAAAGATGCAGGCACATTCAGGTTCCTTGCCATCAACTTGATACCTTTTGCAACTTTCGAAACACCTCTCACCTGGACCTACTATGTGGGTAACAACATACTCTTGTGTTGCAACCATTCTCCGACATCTTTTGCAGCGGTAAATAATGCCTGGATCAGCAGTTTGCTTTTCTTGGTTAACATCAGTTTCCACAACTGTATGCTGGCTTGTTTCCAGAGGCTTCAGATTAACCTCCGTTCCGGCCTCCTGATCAGCTTGCTTTTCTTGGTTAATATCAGTTTCCACAACTGTATCCAGGCATGTTTCCACAGGATTTTGATTGACCCCCGATACTGGCATCTCATTGGTTTGCTTTTCTGGGTTAACATCAGTTTCCACAGGCTTTTGATTAACCTCCAATCCTGACTTATGTTCAACTGCCAATTCTGTCGTCTGATTGGTTTCCATCTCCTTTATAGAACTTACAATTACTTATGCCAAATTTACATGCTGACATGCTACAAGCCTACAATACACAATATAAAATTAGCTTACCATCCTGTTGAAAGAAAAGCCTCCACAAATGTACTGGAAAATGGTTGGATTCAGTTCACCCCTGCAGTGTTAACAAGCAAGCCATAAGAGGTTGCATATACTGCCAGTAAAAACACAGGACAAAGCAGGTGCCAGACATTACAAATTAACAGGTAAAGTTTTTTAAAATGTAAGCGCCAATATATTGTTGATCAATGCACATAAAGTTTTGTAAAGCTGTTGTTTAGCAATGAAACTGCCAGTTCTGTAATTTGCAGTGCATAATACTCCTAAATGAAGAACTGTTGTTCTCTGATTTGAGTGGAAATCATCATCACACTTTGCCTACGCCAAAGAATGTGTTCTATATTTTTGCCTACGCCAACGAATGTGTTCTATATTTTCCAAGTGCTTTCTCACTTCACAGAGAACTAGTAACTACAGTTCCATATCCAACAACACTGTTTCAGTTAAATCTTTTCGACAAGTATTTAAGCTCATTAATATGGCAATACCAAAAAAAGGAAATTTATCTGTACAAACATTTTATCATATTATATTTCCCGTTAGACGATAAATTATATTGTATTATAGTCCATTAAACCAGTACAGGCTTGTCAGGCACAAGAACCTCAAAAGCAACCCCTTTGTTATTTCGATGGAATCATACTAGTGTCATACACAAAATTAAAAATTTACTATCGACAGATCTAAGGTATTTGTTGCCAGTATGGAAGATCGGATTCTCTTTGTTCCAACTTGTTATTTAGCACTACAGAACAGGCAATTCTTACCGGCATATCACTGCCGGTTAGGACCGAGCCGACAGTGATAACATATCTCTGCCGGTTCGAAAGTTAAGTTGGGGGGGAGAACTTATCACTGCCGGTTCATGCAACCAACCGGCAGTAAAACGCAACATATCACTGCCGGTTTGAGAAAAAAACCGGCAGAGATATATCACTGCCGGGTCATTCTTAAACCGGCAGTGGTACTTGCCTTTTCATTGCCGGTTTGAGACTAGAACCGGCAGTGGTATTATTTTCCCGCGCAATATGATTTTCCCGCGCATTCCGAGCTTATCACTGCCGGTTCTGCGCAGAACCGGCAGTGATAAGTCGTTTATATAACTGAGACCCCTGCCTCCCGACCGATCGAGCAAAGACAGAGAGGCGCTACATGGATATTGACGCAATGAAAAAAGATTGATAATAAGGAATTGCAAGATGGATATTGACGCAATGAAAAAAGATTGATATATTTTGATATAGTCTAAATATATCCTAACTATTTACAATTATTTTCATTTTTTACGATACTAAAAAATTGCTACATGGATATTTACATAACGGAAAAAGGTTGATGTATTTTAATATAGTCAAAATTGCTACATAGGTTTTTAAATCTAATCGTTTACAATTATTTGTTATTTGCAATTATATGCGTATGTAATGTTTGATTTAATTAATTGTAGATGGACCGAAGGTGGATGTATGACACGGATCGCTATGGGCGTAGTTTTTAATGGTGTGAGTTATTTTCTAAACGTGGTCGCGGCTCACAAGTCGAAGAATCAGCGGACTACATGTGCTGTCCATGCGTTGATTGCAAAAATCGTAAGCTGTTTTCTACCATAGAGTCGATACGTGCACACTTGCTTCGAAGAGGTTTCAAGGCTGGCTATACCTGTTGGACCAAGCACGGAGAAGATGAGATTGTACATGAAGGGCAACACATTATTAAAGATGACGGAGACAACGATATGACGGCAGCTTGAAGATACGCTTGTCGACGTACCACGACGACGATCTGGATCAAATGTTGCGTGATGGGGAGGGAGACTTCACGAGTGAAAGAGAGTTTCAAAAGTTCCAACATATGGTACAGACTTCACGACACCATTGTACCCAGTACGCAAGGAGGAGCACAAAATTGCGCACCATGCTTACACTCATCGCAGCTTGAAGGCAAGCAATGGTTGGTCCGATAAGAGCTTCACCGAGCTGTTATGTCTCTTGGGGGATTTGCTTCCAGAGGGTAACGTGTTGCCTACAAGTACGTACCAAGCCAAGCAGGTTGTCTGCCCGTTGGGATTGGAAGTGCAAAGGATACACGCATGTCCAAACGATTGCATGTTGTATCGCAATGAGTTTGCAAAGCAAAGCGGTATAAGGGCAACGATGATGACATCGATAATGAAGATGTCGGGGTGAAGCGTAAGAAGATGAGATCCCCCCGTAAGGTGGTGTGGTATTTTCCTATAATTCCCCGTATGAATCGATTGTTTGCGAACAAAAGGCATGCCCAATTGCTATGATGGCACGCCGAAGAGCGTAAGAACGATGGAATGCTCAGACACCCTGCTGACTCTGTGCAATAGAGGAACATTGACAGAAAATATAAGAAGCACTTTGCATATGATGTGAGGAATATAAGGTTCGGGTTGAGTACGGATGGGATGAATCCTTTCGGTAACATGAGCAGTCGTCATAGCACTTGGCCGGTAACTCTATGTATCTACAACCTTCCTCCTTGGCTTTGTATGAAGCGGAAGTACATTATGATGCCACTATCGATCCAAGGGCCTGCATAACCCGCAACGATATCGATGTGTACCTCAAACCATTGGTTGAAGATCTTCTAATCTTGTGGAACGATGGAGTACGGTATGGGATGAGTATAAAAGAGAGAACTTTATCCTACGCGCATTGTTGTTCATAACCATCATTGATTACCCCGCCTTGGTAACTGTCGGGCCGCATTTACAAAAGGCTTCAATGGATGCATCCAGTGCTTAGATGGTACAGCTAGTCGGTGGCTGAAGAACTGTCGAAAAATATCTTACATGCGACATCGTAGGTTCCTCCGTAAGGATCACCCATACCGCAATAATAAGAAAGCTTTTGACGGGACAAAGAAGACTGCTTTAGCTCCGAAGAATCACGCTGGGAGAGAGATATTTGCAGCTGTGAAGGATCTTAAAATTATCCACGGAAAGGGAGCAGGCAGTACATCTATCCCGAGTTCCCGTCATAAGGTTCCTTTGTGGAAAAAGAGATCAGTATTTTGGGTCCTACCATCGGGCAAGACTTGGAAGTTCGACACGCAATCGACGCCATGCACATAGAGAAGAACGTGTGTGACAACTTGCTTGGTATCTTCATCGATATACCGCAAAACAAAAGATACTCTCCAAGCACGGATGGACCTTGAAGATATGAAACTCGGGAAGGAGCCGCATCACGAGACATGGATACAGGAAAAGTACCTTCCCGCACCTACTACACTGAGCAAGAAAGAAAAAATTAGCTCATATGAATGCTTGCACGGAGTGAAAGTTCCGTCCGGACATCGTGCAACATAAAGAGACTAGTCTCAATGAAATACTTAAAATTAATTGGCATGAAGTCTCACGATTGCCACGTGATGATGACGCAGATGCTTCCAATTGCAATTAGGGGGGTTCGGCCAGAGAAAGTTTGAGACCCAATTATAAAGTTGTGTTCATTCTTCAACGCGATTTCACGTAAGGCCATCGATCCATTGAAACTAGATAAGCTACAGAAGACGTGGTCCACACTCTCTGAGTGCCCGAGATGTGTTTCCTCCATCTTTTTTGATATTATGGTCCATCTCGTTGTTCACATCGTGAAAGAGATACTGATTCTCGGTCCCGTGTTTCTACATCGATGTATCCTTTGAGAGGTTCATGGGGTTATAAAGAAATATGTTCAGAATCGACATCGGCGGAAGGTTGCATTGCGATGGTTGGGGAACCGAGGAGGTCATTGAGTTCTGCGTCGATTACATATATCTCAAACCGATTGGTGTGCCTACATCACGGCATGAGGGCAAAGCTACAGGAAAAGGGACATCAAGCAGAAATCACTCCGTACAAACAATCTAGCTTCATTCACACAAGCACATTTCGCGGTTTTGGGACAATCAGTTGTGGTGGCCCCATATGTCAACATGCACAAGAGCATGCTATCCAGAACAAACCCAACGAAGTCAGAGGGTTGGATCGCGAGAGAGCATAGATATAACTTCAGCGATTGGTTGCGTAGGCACATGATGCATACGGAGACAGAGTGTGCTCAGTTGAAAGTGTTGGCTCAGGGACCGTCCACTACAATTCGGACATTCCAAGGATACGATATAAATGGTTTTACTTTTTATACAAGAGCACAAGATAATAAAAAGAGCACCAACCAAAACAATGCAGTATCCGTCAGATGCCTCACGACAAAGAACGGAAATAGGAAAACCTACTACGGATTCATAGAAGAGATTTGGGAGCTTGATTACGGACCTTTGAAGGTCCCTCTCTTTCGGTGCCAATGGGTAAGACTTCTAAGGGGTATGAACATCGACAAGTACGGTATCACTACCGTGGACCTCAAACTGGTCTGCATGAGAGAAGAACCATTCGTACTTGCTAATTCTGTTACACAAATCTTTTTTGTAACCGATCTAGCTAACAAGGAGCGCCACGTGGTTATTCAAGGAAAAAGAAGGATTATCGGGGTTGAGAATGTTGTCGACGAGGAAGAGTACAACCAATTCGATGAGCTTCCTCCTTTCGGAGAGGATGTTGATCTAGGTCTCATGGAAGAGAGTGAGGACGAAGTTACATACATACGTCGCGATCATGACGAAGGTCGAATTGTAGCTTAGTTGTCCTAATTAAATACATGTTTATTTTCTCATATATTACAATTAATGTATTCTTTTGTCATATGTATCAATTTGTGTGAATTCAACTTCATCTGTGTGTTTTTTTGTATTTGTGTGAATTTTTTAAGCGATGGTTGGTCTACTGCATTTGTTTGAATTTGTGTGAATTTTTTTATTTTTAAATATTAAAACTATGAAAACAGTGAGCAATATGGATTTTTATAATTTTACAACTTTGTCAAAACTTAGGTGAAATATTTAAATCAAATTTTACATGTCCTGAAGTATTCCTCCAAAAATTTTCAGAAAATTTGGAAAAAAATTGATAGGATTTAAAAAATCATCCTTTGAAAACTTTGACATAAGTGACCGGAGCTTATCACTACCGGTTGTATCATTAAGCCGGCAGTGAAGTGGTTTATTACTGCCGGTTTATAGTATTAACCCGGCAGTGAAAATCAAGTATTACTGCCGGTTTTTGTTTTGAACCGGCAGTGATAAATACTTTCACTGCCGGGTGTAGATACAACCGGCAGTGATAATGTATTATTACCGCGGTTTTAGATTGGACCGTAGTGAAAATAGATATTATCGCCGGTTGAGCTTGAACCGCAAAGTGATAATTCAACTATCACCGCCGGTTCTATTTATTATCCGGCGGTGATAGTGTATCACCGCCGGTTTTTGTGTGACCCAGCGATACTCTAACCCTATAAATTCAACGCCACGCCACTCACCCCTCATTTCCACTTCAACCTCACGCCGCCACTTCGCCGCCAGACGCTCGCGTCGCCGCCTCGCCG
This sequence comes from Otatea glauca, assembly GCA_036346275.1. Classification (NCBI taxonomy): domain Eukaryota; kingdom Viridiplantae; phylum Streptophyta; class Magnoliopsida; order Poales; family Poaceae; genus Otatea; species Otatea glauca. Next base: position 139,586 of record JAYEVK010000102.1, on the reverse strand, counting down.
CCGCCGCCGCTCGACCACCGCCCGCCGACGCCTCGCATCGCCCGCCATCGCCTCGCCCCGCCAGATCAGGCTTGCGGTCCTCCCCACGCCGCCACGCCGCCCTCGTCCGGCGCGCGCGTCGCCTCATCCTCTAGCCGGTGCAAGGTAGATTCTCCAACGCGCACGAAATCTTCCCCCTTCGCGCGCGATCTCTTCTCTTCCTGCTAAAGTAGTACATAATTCATATGACATCGATGTCATAAAATCTTGTTGGCACCCCTGGCCCGAAAGAAAACAAAGAAATTTCATACATGTATTTTCCACGGTTACAGATCTACCATGTATGGGCGATAAGAATAATGTACCAGGAAGTTAAATGCTCATTTTACATGCAATGATTGCAGCACCGACATGCTGCGGGTTATAAGGAAGCAATTGTAACACTGAAATGCTACAGGTTCAGTCACTGACGAGGTGTGAGCCCAACGGTGGAATCCGTGTGTCAATGGTCATCACGAGCCCTATGGGCTACCTAGCGTGAAGGGAAAATAACTTAAGATGTATTTTAGAAGCCTCGTATAGATATGTTTGTAATATCAACTCAGATCGTCAAAAGCCTGTAAATAGCCCGGCCCCTATTTTGTGAAGAGAGAAAGACTAATGTCACTTGTATAATTGCTTCACAGCTGCATTTGCTCCTCCTTGAAAACACTAATGTCACTTGTATAATTGCTTGAATAGAAGCCTCCAAAATAATTGCATGAATAGAAGCCCTTGTATCGCAATTGGTGGATTAGATGTTAGCAACTTAGAACTGTTCTAAAGATGTATATGTGTATGTATCCTGGAATATGTAAACATCCTTTCACGAGATTAACTTTAATGTCAATCTTCATTTGTATGTGTCTTTCAAAAATGACCTTGTTAATTTGAAATTTCTGGTAAACTTGCCAGGAATGGCCTCCGACGAAGGACAAGTGCCGGAGGGAGTTGGGCCCTCAAATATGGACGAAGGAGGAAGGGGTAGCCTGAACAATAGCCCAACGTCCTATCTGAACTTGCAGGATCCTGCCATGGACCAACCTGACGTTACTAGCGTAGGCGAGGTAAAGTTTTAGTACACTGTGGTTCCCAAAATATTGTAGGCCCACACGACTAATAATTTGGAAGATCAAATTGTAGGCTCGACGTCCGATCAACGAAGGCGCAAGGCAAGTCGTGGTCCGAACAAGATGCCTAAGGGAATTTTTAACATAGTGGAGCTATCAGCAGTCGGGGAACCTGCTATACCAGAGTCATCATTGGGGCCGTACAGGACAGCCTGCGGGGTTATTGCTAGGGATGATGTGCCCATCAGTTATAGATCATGGATTGGCCGCGGAGGTGACCCATGGGTGGTACCCAATGACCTGAAGAACTCATTATGGGACAAGTGAAACAAGTTTTCCAGCTTCCCCAAGGGACCGAGTGGTTGCAAAGAAACGAGCACTCAGATCATGTGCATCGTGGAAGAATTGGAAGACAAGACTAAACAAGAATTATGTGAAAAGAATGAAACGCTGAATTTTGACACGTACCCAAAGTTAAGAGAGTTCGGGATGAATTTGTGGCGTATAAGAGGTCCAAGAAGCTCATAGTAAGTCAAAGGAACAAAGCAAACGCGGATAAGAATATTCACCCTCACAAACTAGGAACAGGAGGGTACGTGAAGAAAATACCAAGATAGGATCGGTCCAAGAAGAAATAACCCGCAAGGGTATAATTCTCGCAATACCGCTTTAAGCGAAACGATCAAGCACCGTTGCTTGGGAGGGGTGCTTCTATCTCCGATGATTGCAGCTTAAGCTTCGTGGCGATAGAGAGCGTAAGTCTTTGCAGAATCACAGATGCTCACATGCAGTCTTCCCAAGGATCTTTCGCTTCACGAAGGGAGAATGACGAGCTAACCATAGCCCTGGGTAACAAAGAGCATCCAGGTCGCACCAGAGAAGTTGGTTTGGTCACGTGGAAAGAAGCCTTCCCCGTAGATGCATGGATGTACAAACGTTCAAAGAGATTAAGAGAAGATCAACTGGAACATCAGATAAAAGATGCTGTCGCGAGAGCGTTAGAGGAACAAAGAGCGGAACTAGATAAGGTCGTGGAGCAAGCCGCATGTAAAGCTCTCACTCACGACCGCCACCCGGTGAAAGCCTTGAGCTCATCACCCGGTGCTCGTAAGAGCAACAAGGCCCACAGGATTCCCAAGAGCATGGATCGCATTTTCCGTGGATGACATCAAAGAACCGACACCGTGCAAGCTACATTTGGCCGCACATGGCATTACCATAAAGGTGGTGAGGCGTGGCTTGGCCATGCCAGAGTCACTGTGTTTTGCAATCGCCGCCTGATACCGCAGGATTCGCCAGGTCGAAGTGGGCGGTGTCATCCGCCAATACCGAAAAATGGAGGTAGAGATCCTGGCGAGGATGGAAACAAAAGCTAGGAGAAAACGTGCATGACTTCTCGCGTGGCGCAAGAGCTTGATTAAGTTTGGCTCGGATGATGAGGGCGACGACGATGATGATCACCGCACTCTCCACACGAGACCTCCGCCCTTCTCGCCGCCAACCGAAAAAGTCCAACTCCTCTGCGGCACCAACCGAAAAAGCCCGACACCTCCGCCAAAATCAGAAAGAATCGAACAACAGAACATCTCGGCAATGGCACCGTCCTCGAAGAAATCTCAACCATCTGTGAACCCAGGACATTCACAGAAGAAATTATCAGCTGACATGACTGTGGAAGAACGGAAAAAGCATGTAAGCGCCTGCGTAACATCTCACTTTAAAAAGATGCCATCAAGTAAGAAGACTAAAGTTGATGCTGACGCGCAAAAGTTTTTCTTGAGTATGGCAAAAGTGCAAAAGACGGGGCAGGCTTCTGAACCTTGCAAAATATCGGACTACGAGCGCATATCCAGAAAGCAATACTTGCAGGCGGCTAGTGCCGACAAGTTAAAGCGGGATGCTCAAGTAGATGATGCTCAACTAGATGCTCTGGCGCAAGGTCTCAGGTGGAAGTTCGTTATGGGAAAACCGCTGGTTGAACCAACTCATTTCGACAACCTTACAACACAACTGCGGCGCGTCCATCAGTGGTACATGCAGCAGTCCAACGATGGTATGGAGGCGTTCGCAGTCAGATACACAGAGCAGGATTTTCACAATGGGGATAATATCTGCTGGGTTCTTTTCACGGAGCTGTATATGTTGTACCAGCAAGATGCCCTGGACGTAAACATACTTAGACTATGGACTTTGTAAGTCTGTCCTGTCCGTATATCGTTGAGTATTTCCGTACTGTTTAATTGCATCTCTAACTTCTTTCTTATATAGAATGGAGATACAGACATGTAGAAGAAATAACAATGACAATCTAGCATTCCTAGATCCGGGGCTCACAACGAGAAACTTGTGAACGACAATCCACGATTCGTTGAAGGCTATTTATTTAATACTTTTTTGAAGCTGCAATACAAAACCTTCGTACTTTTACCTTATAACTTCAAGTACGTATCTCCTGACTTCTAATATCGTTTTACTATTTTTGCGTAACACGTACGATGTGGGAGTAATTGACTACGTTGACATATATGTGCGTGTTTCACGGGTCCTCCTCGTCATCCAGCTTAGATGCTAGCGAGATTTTTGTCTTGGACTCGGGAGAAAACAAACTAATCTGTACCAAGACCTTTGGGACATCTTTGACAGTAAACTCGATCGCTATGCGTTATTACTCTAGCAAAATTCCATTCTATTGCATTTAAGTTTAATTCCTATTCAAAATCATTCACAGGGCTTTCGCACTGATCGCAAGAAAAGTGTTCGTATCGCTCATACAGAAAATTTTTGAAATAATAAATGACTTTCCATGCATGAGGCAGAACCCGAAACAATTTTTGTGCATTCTATGTATGTACAAATATGCATTCAATTGTCACGAGAGTGTCGGCTATAACGGCCATGGTACGTAATTACACTTTGGTGCCCTTTTTATTTAACAAATATCATCGAATTAACTTCCTTTTTGTTCAAAACAGCGCCCAAACCGAGAACCAATAAGTTATTCTTGATGTAAATTATAGCAATTCAAGAACAGATCGCCGGATTCATTCATGATGAGATCATCAATCCAAACGGCGAGTTCCACGAGTAGCCTCATCGCCCTCATTCCTACGGCCTAGACGCGTGACATGTCTACTTCGACTCTTTGTAAAATCAAAGCGAATGGGATGACATGTAGTCGAGCTGCATTTGTAAATAAATCATTGTAAAAACAAATTATGTGATGCTTAATTTAATATATTTGAATTATGATTTTAACGATGCTTCATATATACATGGATATATTTGAATTATGATTTGAACGATGCTTTATATACTACATATAGACACTGTAAACAATTATATAAATATATATATATTGCACAAAAAATATGCAAGCTTGTCACTGCCGGTTCTTGGAGAAAACCGGCAGTGATATATACATATCACTGTCGGATTATGGTACAACCCGGCAGTGCTAGTTCGATATCACTGCCGGTTTTATGTATAACCGGCAGTGATAATTATCATCACTGCCGAATTTAGGTTTGATCCGGCAGCGATAGTACAATATCACTGCCAGTTGTAGATAGAATCGGCAGTGATAATCCTTATCACTACCGGTTCCTGAGCCGGCAGTGATAATCCCCGAGTATCACTGCCGACCAATCACTGCTGGCGCCAATGACCGGCAGTGATGGGCTATTCTGTAATAGTGTTAACTCGTTACTCTCAGGGTCACATTCATTGAGAAAGTAGACAAAGCTAGGAATGAATTTCTCGCTTTCAAGAGGGACATCGCTCACTTTCAAGTGTTTGCAACAAGGGGGCAATAATACATTAACACTATGTGAGTAATAGATAACAAGATAACATATTGCGTATTAAGATGGAGATACTATATACAAGAGAACCAATCAGAACCTACTTCATGCAGCAAAGTTTGACTAGTGTGACTGCCAGGTTTGAAGGTATCAGCCTCATTGCTAAAGGAAGGGAAATGCTTGCCTACAAGTGCTACATGCACTATCCCAGCTATTGCCCTTGCTGTGAGATTCGTGTGCTCCCTCTCCCCTCTCACCGACGGAGCAGTGGTGTACGCCGAGCGGGGATGTGATTCCACGTCGTACTTGCTCCATGTATGCATACCGTTAAACTTTTAAAACTTTAACTAATAATATCTTTTAAATATTTAAATTGAATATATAAAAATTATATATATAAATTTATCTCAAAAATTGCTTTCATAACATATAAATTTATTGGGTTTTAAAATATATTATAATAGAAATTAATGGCCAAAAATATGTTAAAACCGTGTTGACATTCAAAATAATAACTATTTGTGCACAAAGAGGAAGTAGTTCGATTGGTCGGTGAGACGCAGCACTAGTACGAGTGACTTTGTTCAACGCAAGAAACGAGAGTAATTAATGGAACAGTCTCAACAAGGCTACGTAATTAAGCTCCATTGCTCTCCATTATATGGAAATTTATAAAATTGGTGTCATTTCTCCCATTTATTACAAGATGCATATATAATTGATAGTTGAAAATTCCTAGTTAAGATATATACACATAAAACATATTTAAATAAAATAAATTACCTAAAATTTACAATTCAAATAGTACATCTACACGCGCTAAATGCTTGCAAGGTGATTGGATGGCCAAACTACTCCTGGTCTTTAGTCTTACGGCTACTAAATTTCTATTGCTAATATTATACTCCAACTATATCTTTACTTTTAATTAAAGCAGTGAAGTTCTAGATTGATAGAAGTCCCTGAGAGGTAGTATACGAGGGTGACGGCGACGGTACAGTGACGAGGGCGACAGAGCAATACGGAGAGGAAGGAGGCAATAAACAAGAGATCAAGAGGGAACCGCGCTGACTCTTCTAAGCTTCTGCTGACCTAGGACCAGTCAAACACCTCATGACCTACTACAAGTCTACAATACATACTCTCCCTACCACGAAACTATCGATCGGGGCCCACCTTTGGACCCTACATGTCAGTGCCAGCTTGGAATTTAGTTCCTGTATCTTGCAATTTGAGGATAGTTAGTAGTTACTCCTCTGAATCTCAACCCCATCCTATATATAAAGCCCAAAAATGCTCATGACACAGGCACACAGAGGCTAGAGCCGTAGAGCGTACTGCTTTTCACTCAGTGAAGAGAAGTCGTAAGGCATTTAAGAGGGCAAGAATAGTGTAGCTAGATAGGCACTAGAAAAGGAAGCAGCATGGACAAGAATGGCGTCAAGATCACAATCATCGAGACGCACTTCGTCACCTCCGACGCCGCGAGCTTCAAGTCCGTCGTGCAGCGCCTCACCGGCAGCTCCGCCGCTCCGGCCACGCAACCGCTCCACAGGCCGCGCCCGTGCCGCGCCGCCCCCTACGGGAGTAGTGTAGCTGGACCGCAGAGCTGCTACGCGCCCTCGTCCGCGGTCTCGGTTACTACGGCAGCGGCCGGCGTGGCGGGGCAAGCCGCGCCGCCGTGCCAGCTGGAGGAGCTGCACGAGATGGGCGACTTCTCCGAGCTGCTGCACGTCGGTGCGAGCGAACGGCGCCATTATGGTGGTGGTAGCTACGACGGTTTCCCCTATTGATCGACGGCGATGAGCTTGGCTGGTTGGCAATGTGATGTTATTACTCTCTGCTTATTGATCATCGGGGCAAGCATGTATATATGCATGAAGCAAGTAACGTTTGGATGCACTGTACTTCTGTATATTGCCGGTACTGCATGCGTTTTGATGTAATCAAGCAAGCATCCTAGTTTCAGAATGGCAGATGCATGCGTTTCAAGCAGGAAAAATTGTACGAATCGGCTAGTGAAGCCTCGAGGCCAGGCCTGAGGGTGTAAAATGAGGAATGAATTAGACCCGAATCACAAAAAAAAAGTATTATTAGTGTTTTGCAACTTCCATCCCTGTTGGAATGTGCTTTTCTAAATCAGAATTGTTAGGAGCCAGATGTCCGATTTTTTCGGACGCTGCAATATTTTTTTCCTACGTGTAAAACATTTTTTTCTATGTGTAAAATATTTTCCTTTGATAACTGTAGAACTATCGATCTAGAGCGTTGCAACATTTTTCGTACGCGTGAAATATTTTTCTTCGATAATAATAGAAATGTACATGCGAAAAAAAATTACAGATGTTGAAAAAAAATATTGCACCGAGCGTCCGACGAAACATCGTTCGATCCGACGCTCTAGTTCTTCCTTTCTAAATTGTTGAAGTGAACAACAACGACGAGAGCAAGCTCTCCTCATAAATAAACGTTGCTCCGTTAAGATATCACATGATAATTCCACTTTTCGACACGCTGCAACAGTATGAACGTCAGGACGAGCCTCGTAGCCTTATGCTCCAAGATACCAACAGAACAAAACTCCATATTCATCACAAGAAAATAAGGCAGAGGATATATATACCTATTCCTTGTTAACAGATGAGATTGCAGAGCATACCTACTAGTATTTCCTATCTCAGGAGGTAATACCATGAGAAAAGAAATTTACCGTACAGAAATCCAGTAGTGGAACAAAAACAGACAGTAAATTTCTTGAAGCTCACGGCTCACCTAATACGTTCCCCTTTTTTCATTTAGTTGTTGAAGGTAAACAAAACAAACGTTGAACAATGCTGATGCCGTGCACGAGATCAACATTATAGACAGTAAAACAGCTGATAACCACAATGCCTACAGAAGTCTAGCAGCTACTATTTCCTATATATGTTGTCATGTCACTGCTAAGTAATCAAAAGTTCACTTGGTTGATTGATTACATCTGGCATTCATCAATCTTGCTTTTCAGCAGTTGGAAAGCTGGATTCACCCAGGTTCCACAGCTGCACTGCAGGCCTGCCCAGTTGAACGATCCCAATCGAGCTTTGCATCCCATGCACAAGAGCTTCTGCGAAACATATCCTTCCTCGACTGCAAACAATAAGGTTTAGAACAAAATATTAGATGTTTATGATGAATACTCTGCACCAAAAAAGTTGAAAGCTTCCTAGATGGGCAACTAACCGGCTTGCATCCACTTCATGGGCTCCACAAAGATGAAGGCACATTCAGGTTCCTTGCCATCAGCTCGATACCTTTTGCGCCTTTCGAAACACCTCTCACCTGGACCTACTATGTGGGTAACAACATACTCTTGTGTTGCAACCATTCTCCGACATCTTTTGCAGCGGTAAATAATGCCTGGATCAGCAGTTTGCTTTTCTTGGTTAACATCAGTTTCCACAACTGTATGCTGGCTTGTTTCGAGAGGCTTCAGATTAACCTCCGTTCCTGCCTCCTGATCAGCTTGCTTTTCTTGGTTAATATCAGTTTCCACAACTGTATCCAGGCATGTTTCCACAGGATTTTGATTGACCCCCGATACTTGCATCTCATTGGTTTGCATTTCTGGGTTAACATCAGTTTCCACAGGCTTTTGATTAACCTCCAATCCTGACTTATGTTCAACTGCCAATTCTGTCGTCTGATTGGTTTCCATCTCCTTTATAGAACTTACAATTACTTATGCCAAATTTACATGCTGACATGCTACAAGCCTACAATACACAATATAAAATTAGCTTACCATCCTGTTGAAAGAAAAGCCTCCACAAATTGTACTGGAAAATGGTTGGATTCAGTTCACCCCTGCAGTGTTAACAAGCAAGCCATAAGAGGTTGCATATACTGCCAGTAAAAACACAGGACAAAGCAGGTGCCAGACATTTCAAATTAACAGATAAAGTTTTTTAAAATGTAAGCGCCAATATGTTGTTGATCAATGCATATAAAGTTATGTAAAGCTGTTGTTTAGCTATGAAACTGCCAGTTCTGTAATTTGCAGTGCATAATACTCCTAAATGAAGAACTGTTGTTCTCTGATTTGAGTGGAAATCATCATCACGCTTTGCCTACGCCAAAGAATGTGTTCTATATTTTTGCCTACGCCAACGAATGTGTTCTATATTTTCCATGTGCTTTCTCACTTCACAGAGAACTAGTAACTACAGTTCCATATCCAACAACACTGTTTCAGTTAAATCTTTTCGACAAGTATTTAAGCTCATTAATATGGCAATACCAAAAACAGGAAATTTATCTATACCAACATTTTATCATATTATATTTCCCGTTAGACAATAAATTATATTGTATTATAGTCCATTAAACCAGTACAGGCTTGTCAGGCACAAGAACCTCAAAAGCAACCCCTTTGTTATTTCGATGGAATCATACTAGTGTCATACACAAAAATAAAAAATTACTATCGACAGATCTAAGGTATTTGTTGCCAGTATGGAAGATCGGATTCTCTTTGTTCCAACTCGTTATTTAGCACTATATAAACCGTAAATCTATTCTACAGATGCTTGTGGAGAATTGGAGATGTTAACAACTGAAGAACGATACTAAAAAGGGACTTCATAAGTGAACAGAATCGAACAAAATTCAGGAGAAAGCACTCTCCTCGGAACGCTGTCAAGTAATGAATAATATGGCAAAGCTAAGTTTGTGAACATCATAATATAATATGACCCATCATAGTTTACACTGGTAGTGAAGAATATCAGATTATATCCAACAATATGACCAAATACAATTGTGCCGTTGTGCAACATGCTATAGATAAATGAATCCATGTAGTAACAAACAAAAGGTAATATTCTTGATGCAACTGAATTTTCTCAAATCACAAACGTAACATTACACGACTTAATTAGAATCATACGATTCAAGAGAAGTGTACATCACGTCCACAAGCATCACAAAGAAGCTTCAACGAACTGAGTTGATCATTCAATGCAGAATCCAGTGTCTAAAAAACACCACAATCCAAACATAAAGAGCAAACATAAATAAATTTCATGGGTTCAAAGAAAAACAGGACAATTCGGTCAAAGATGAACCCTATTCCGCCACACGTCACGGCACAATCCGCCCATGTAAGACGCCGCGGTGGGGAATCAGAACAGGGAATCGAGATCACATTACCATAACCATTGCACTAAAAGCAAGACACCACGATCCCAAAAACCCTATGGTTTGGTTGGGGTTCGGTGAGACGTCAAGCGCACGGAAATTCCACAAGAAAGCTGAACCGCACTCACCTTGAAGGAGTGTCTCTATGGCTCTGAGAGCTCCGTTCCGCTCGCCGCCGCCGCCGCCGCACCAGTCGCCGCCGAGAGGGACAAGACAAGGGCTTCTTTCGCTTGAGGCGGCAGCCGCAATCGCAGGTGATAGAACGGCAGCTAGCTAAATGAATCCGCACCGCTCGTGTTTGAACGGACGGACCACGTTTATAGCGGAAGCGGGTGTATTTGGGTGTTGCCGACTAGAACTCCTATACAGTAGGAAAACGTATCCGAGACTCTCGGCGATCCGTCGATACGCAGAGGATAGGAGGTTTCCCATAGTTTTCCTGGATGGCACAGATCAAACGATACATTCATATAATAAATGTTTTAAAATCAAGGCCACTCAAGGCAATGCGAGATGCACCCTTCAATACTGTCCACGTATGTATTTTTTTAATTTCATAAAAGTATGGGTTTTTATTAAATTACCGAAAAACTAAACGTTTTAGCATCTATTTCAGAGAACTCCATATTTTAAAAATATTTGTTTTAGAAAACTACATGTTGTAATATCTATGTTAATTTATTACCACTCTTATATGTGGGTCCATATGATAACCACACAACCCCTTTGTCATGATCGGCTTTGGCCAAGTTAAGTTGTGACTGCCATATGAGCCACATATGTCAGAGTAGTAACAAATTACAATAGGTGTTACAACATGTAGTTTTGTGAAACAAACTATCGTAAAATCTGAAGTTCTTTGAAATAGAAACAAAAAACTGTAAAAAAATTAATAGTTGGTGCAAGAAACCTATAATTTTATGAAATCTACTCTCTTCTCTCTACGTAAGTTAGCAGTGACTGTTATATTAACCACATCATGTCCATCCAACCGTTAAACATTCTCAAATTTACGTTGAGATCAATACTGGACTGGCCGAGGACCGACGCTTACTCGGTTCGCTTGGGAGTCGTTAAATTTCCAGCTGGTACTATTAGGTCTCACCTGAATAAATTTAAAAACAGGTACACACTCGTGTGTGTTCAACGGAATAGCACATTCCCACACTACAGAGATCTTGGAGCCTCTAATCACTTTTTTAGTATGTGTAATAGACATGTGCGTATGTATGTGCGTGTGTGAGTGTGATGTGTTTTCTTATACTTTAAAAAAAATACTGTACCGCCTGGGCTTGGGTAGGGCAGGCCAGAACTAGATTGGCTTGAATTCGGATAGTGCATGGTCTTGGCTGTGGGCTTGGGTTTATATCAAGCTTGGGTCATGTTAAGATGGGCTTGAAATTGATGTTCTCTTGGAATTTTTTTTTCTTTAATATTTATTTTTATTCTTTTTTTCAAAACTATGCGTCCGAATCAAATTTTTGCAAAACTATACGCCTGTCGCCTGTATGGCGACGCCATACACTACAGGCGATATGTGCCTCGCCGTCACTTGAGCAAACGGTAAAAGAGCCGTTACACTGGGGCCCCCTGTCGCCTCGAGACAGGCGATCGCCGAGCTGGGGGCGACAGCGGCCTTCAAACCTCGCCTCGCTGGCGCAGTATTCAAATGAGGCGTATAAACGAAGAGAAAAGAGAAAAGAGAAGGAGGAAGAAGAAGAGAAAGAAGAAGAAAAAGAAGAAGAAAAGAAGAAGAAAAAGAAGAGAAAGAAGAAGAAAAGGGGAAAAAAGTCGATTAAATGCTGTTTTGAAGGTATTTTTACAAATTTTATAAATCTATTATTTAGAAATTTTACGATTTTGTAGTGTTTAGAAAATTCAGAGGACTACTTGTTATTAGAATTCTAATGTAGCATGTAATATTTAGTCGAATTTAGGATTGTGTAGCGTTTAGAACTTTAATGTAGTATTTAGTTTTTAAAATTTGAGGATCAGTATAGTATTAAGTACGTTACAAATTTAGTGTAGTATTAGAAATTTATTGTAGTGTTTAGAAAATTTAGGATTGTGTAGCGTTTATATTTTCTGATAGTGTTGTTTAGAAATTTATCGTCATGAGCTCATATTTAGAACTTTAATGTACTATTTAGTTTTTAGAAATTTCAGGATCAGATAGTATTAAGTAATGCGTTACAAATTTATTGTAGTGTTAGAAATTTATTGTAGTGTTTAGAAAATTTAGGATTGTGTAGCGTTTACAATTTCTGATAGTGTTGTTTAGAAATTTATTGTCATAGCTTCATATTTAGAACTTTAATGTAGTATTTAGTTTTTAGAATTTTCAGGATCAGATAGTATTAAGTATGCGTTACAAATTTATTGTAGTGTTAGAAATTTATTGTAGTGTTTAGAAAATTTAGGATTGTGTAGCGTTTACAATTTCTCGGATAGTGTTGTTTAGAAATTTATCATCATGAGTTCATATTTAGAACTTTAATGTAGTAGTTAGTTTTAGAATTTTCAGATCAGTATAGTATTAATTTCTGATAGTGTTGTTTAGAAATTTAATGTCGCAGATTCATATTTAGAACTTTAATGTAGTATTTAGTTTTAGAAATTTCAGGATCAGTATTGTATTTTAGAGTAATATTTTTCCGTTGGACGTTGCGGCATGTCTGAGAAATTGTATTTCCAAATATTTTATGGAGATGGGGAGATAGCACGGGGGATGGGGTGGATCTATCATCATTTTCAAGAGTCGACGGGCATATGCGACGAGCGATAGGACATACAGGGGTTTGTTGGAGTGGATGTCTCGGATGTTCGGTTTGATGCCCAGATCGTTCGGCCATGGTCGAGCAGAGAGTGAGCCGAGCGCAAGACCGCTTTTACGGAGAGTTGATTCTGTTAACTCGACGTCCACATGGAGGAGTTATGTTGGTTTTGCTGTAGAGCGGGTTGGCGCTCATGTTGTTGGCACAGCTACCCAGGTAGCTCCATCGGTGTCGCAAGTTCGTGATGTCGGGGTGGACATTACGGCGGAGGGACATCAAATGTAGAAGGATGCGAAGAGGAAGGCGGCGAGGAGCCCGAGACGAGGAGCACGAGATCAAGCGGTGACGAAGGGACCGGGGGCAGAGGAGACAGCGGTGGAGGCGCGAGGGTGGCCGACGAGGGGAGGAGGTGGAGGACATTGTTGACTTGATGGAAGAGGAGGACCGTATGGATGAGGAAGTCCCGATGGTGAGCACTGACGAGGAGGACAACGCCTGGGTGCCTATCCTCGTGCGTGGACCAATTACAATTTCAAGACCTAACAATGAATGAAGGAACATTGATGCATGGGAGTATCGTGAGAACGAGGTGACGCAGGGGCCGATATAAAGACAAGGAGGCTGTGATGGATGCGGTGAAGCATGGGCAATGTCTCTCCGCGGCAATTCAGTGGTTGTGAAGTCCAAGAAGAAGGACTACGACGTGAAGTGCGAGTTGATTCGTGCCTCATGGCGGTGCATGCATACCGGGAAGTGGACGGACTCTCGAAATGCTCCATAGTGATGGAGCATAATCATGAAATGGAAGAAGCGGAGCAGGACACCGCAATCGTCGTCCACTTGGGTGGCAAATGTGTTTTATGGTCGATCGTGGACAATCCCCATCCGCAGCCTCGATCTATTATCACACCGTGGAGGAGAGGTTTCAAGACAAGATTAGCTACGCAAAGGCATGGAGAGCAAAAAGGACAGCTCTGAAATACGGTTCGGGACGTCACGAGGCTTCAGACGAGAATATTCCCACTTGCTCGTGGCAATCGCACAAAGGAACCCCGTACATCCATCGACCTTGCGGAGTTCCTCGGGTGGTGCGTGCACCGAAGTGGGTATTGCAGCGTGCATTCTTCGCCTGGCGATGCATAAATGCGCTCCGCAAGACCGCCGCCTGGTCCTTTGCATGGATGGCACATTCTCACGGGAAGTACAAGGCCGATTCTAATCGCGATCGCGGTGGATGCCAACAACCGTGTTCTACCGGTTGCGCTTGGCATTCGTGGAGGGGAAAACACGAGAGCTGGTATCGGTTCCTTGAAAGAGTGAAGTCGGCGCTTGTTCTCGACAGTTCGATGTTTGTGTCATCCATGACCGACATGCGGGTCGCTAAGGGCGATCGTGGATATGCAACAAGGGTCCGCCGTCGTGGGAGCAGCAAAGTGGCCAGATCTGAGGAGCAGGTGGTGCATGAGGCACATGGGTGCCAATTTTTTCCGTCAGTTCAGGAATAAGGAGCTTATGAACATGTTCAAGCGCCTGTGCAAACAGAACCAACGGAGGAAGTTCGACGCGCTTTGGAAGACGTTGGACGAACTAACGAAGAAGCAATCAATGGATCCCAGAGGTACCGCTAGTTCATCAAGGAACCCGATGGTGTACCATGAGCAAGGAGAGGACCCCACAGCCTTATGTGCGCTGCCGACAGACCCCCCAAACCTCCGGCGTAGGCCGGGTACCAGCATAAAGAGTTTCACCGATTGGATACGACATGAGCCTTTGGAGAAATGGTCCCTTCTGCACGACGAGGGCGGCTCGCGTTATGGGATCATGACAACGAACCTGGCGGAGATTTACAACTGGGTAATGAAAGGCACCAGATGCCTTCCACTGGTGGGTATAGTTGAGGGTGTCTTATTAGGGACACAGAGATATTTCATTGAGCGATACAAGACCTCCGCAGCATGTATGTCGGACAATCGATTGTCTTACTCAACTGTTGTGTCTACCTACATGTCCAAGAAAACAAGAAAGGCGCAGACACATCGGGTTACACCGGAGAGTGGCGTGGAACGGAGATACCACGTGCACTGCGGTGACCGAGGTCGCAGGGGTGCCCACCGGGAGAGGACTTCCCATCTGCATACTCCGAGCGGTGATTGCGAGTGCTCTCGCTAAAACCACGCTGCTGACTTGCCGTGCTCGCACGCCATTGCCGCACCGCCGAGACGCATCAATCCCGCCGTCCGCTCATCTCCCCGCACTACTACAAGCGAGCGTTCTCAACACGTGGCATCATGAGGTGTACGGTACCGAGTGGATGGATCGCTCACAACAGCCCCTCTCCGACCATCGATGGGTACCGGACATCCGAATGTTGAAGATGAAGGTCGGGCGTCGAAGGACAAGGCGCAATTCGAACGATATGGACGAGTCTGAGGCGCGTCGCAACCGCGGATAATGTAACTTTGCATGTTGTTCCCATCTTGTATTATTCAATGGACCGTAAGTCAGTAATGTACGTTGTAATGTTCGATGTAATTTTCAATGTACTAGTAAGTTGTTGTTCGCATCATGTTATTCTCCGATGTCCCGCTTAGTACCTACGAGGATAATGTAATTCTCGACGTTGTGTGCCTCGTCGAACATGTCTTTGTCTTTCGTATGTTTGCAATCTGAGTTTTTTTTTTTGCTCTCCACACTTCGGTTGTATTGTTTGTTGAGTATGGTACAATTCGTTATTTCGCATTTCATTTTGTGTGCACATGTAATTACTGATAAATCTGTTGTATTTGCTTTGTAACAGGCCACGATGGCGCGACCTTGCCCTGAGCTGCTGGACGTGACCGTCGATGCGACCCACCGGTCTAGGTACTCCGCAGAGGAGAACCGAGTGCTAGGGCCACTTCGACCTCGAGTGCCTGTGGAGCCGCCGCGATCGACCCACGCTGGGTTCCACGGTAAGCTGCGAACGCTTGCACTCTTTTACGTACACATACTTACCTGTGAATGCAATTCTAACTACATGCAGGTTGCGAGCGGCTGGCTTACTTCCTCTTTGTAGGATGGTGGAGCTGGTGACTGCCCCGTTAGAGGGCAAGGAGGTGCCGCGGTTCGGGTACGACCGGTCCCTGCTGGCCACACTCGTGGACCGGTGGAGACCGGAGACGACACGCCCACCTTCCGCGGAGAGATGGCTCCGACGCCGCAGCGGGGCGGTCGCACCTCTTAGGCCTCCCTTGTGCGGGCCCAGCAGCGCGCCGCACGACGCCTCACACGTGGCACGCCGAGTTGTCCGCTGCTTCCGAGGTGCAAGGCACCCCGGCAGCCTACCAGCCCCTTAGGGAGGCTGAGCGCCACGGACCGACGAAGGCGTGGCTGCTTCAGTTCACGGTGAGTACCTCTTTCTTTGAGAATTAAAATAGAAGCGCCAAGTTGCTGATAATGTTTGTTGCGAACGCTGCAGGCTGACCTTCTCCACCCGCACGCGGAGGAGGCGGACGTGGCCCGCCACTTGGAGGCATACCTCCTGTTGTTGCTCGGTTGGGTGATGTTCCCGTCCTCCCACGGGAACACGGTGGACCGTCACCTGATCGAGTACGCCCAGCACATCGCCGACACCCCGGTGGATGAGGTAACACACTCAGTTCCAATCTCGTCTCAACGGAGCACGTCTAACTCCCCCCTTGTAAACAGGTGATGCAGTGGTCGTGGGCCTCAGCTGTGCTTGCGGCGACGTACATAGAGGTCTGTGCGACGCCGTCTCTCGGGCGGAGCACGACGCGACGATGTCAGGTTGCGTCCTACTCCTCCAGCCAGTGTCTTGGGAGCGCTTCTCCGCCGGCAGCTCGTTGTTGACACGACACCGCACTCGAGGAGCTTTACGGAGACGACCCGGTGGACTGGCCCACCATGGGCCACTACCGGTCCGGCGATGTGCACGCCCTCGTATCTTTTTCCCCACTAACGCACTTGAATAACCTTCGCCATTTCTTATTTCCTCGCAGCGGAGGTTCGCGCACCTACAGGTGAGGAGGTCCTATCAGGAGTTCGTTTGGGAGTTCGACCGCCTCCACGATGAGGACGTGCGGTGGACGCCATACACCGCGTACGACGTCCACGCCCGAGCACCTCACGGGGTCTCCGTGCTTTGCACGCGAGATGAGGCCTTTTGGCTCACCCGTAAGGTGCTCGTCTTTGACCTTTGTGTCGAGGAGTACTCCCCGCACCGAGTCTTTGCGGCGATTCGCCTGTTCGATCCTTTCCTTTGCCGCTCGTCACGTTGTCGCACGTGGCGCCACAGTGTACTTGCCTCGATCCTACTACTCCGCATCTTTGCGAAATTAATGTGTCTTGCGATTTCATCTGCTTTTGCATTGCAGATGACCGGATGGGTGCTGCGGTGGGCTCTCGCCACGCGACCGTATGCAGCCATGGGCCCTGCAGATGGGGCGCCGACTCGACGAGAGGGTCACCGAGACCCGGCCGACGACCATGACATGTACGATCAAGACATGGAGTGGTTCGCCACAAGACTCGCCTCGGGTGGGGTACACCAAAGACCGTGACGTCGCCGCACGGCAGCATCGGTAGCGGACACGCATTCTTCACAGATGTCCCGGAGGACAACGCCTCGTAAGTGTCACAATCGAACCTACATGGGCACGCCTTTTCATGTAACTTACGTAATGCCAACCCGACGTTACATGCGGACTCACTCTTGGCGGAGATTGAGGTGGAGGTCGTGTCCATGTTGACGCGCCTAGAGGGGGCATACAGTGACCACCGCCGAGTCCGAGACAGCCTTGGGGTCGGGTCCTCGCTACGGTGAGGCGGTTGGCTCGCAGCCACCGCCGAGGGCGCGAGACGCGGCGGACGCAAAGACACCACGCCACTTCGCCCCAAAGACTCGCCTACCCACCCGGTGCCCGTCACGCCCCACGCACCGCAGGGGGACGGTGGTCGACGAGGCTCCTTCCGCGTCTCGCCCTACCCGTCGGTTCCTCGCTACGCTCCCACGCAGCAGCCAGTGGGGACAAGTGGGGGAGGCTCCTTCGCCTCGCCCTACCCCGCCGGTTCCTCGCTCGCTCCCACGCAGCGCGGCTGGGGGCGGCGGTGCGAGGCTCCTCCTCGTCCCGCGCCCAGCCAGACCCTGTGGTGGTTTCGACGAGCCTTCGACGACGAGTTCGACACGGAGGAGTACCTTTCGACCGACTACCTCGACCCTCTCAGCTCTCGGTGCGCCGCCACAGACTTGGCCTCGCCGCGCAAGACTACTTCACGCCGCGCGCGCGCAGGTCGGCCTAGGAGGGACGTCCGTCCGCCGTCGCCACTCACCTACCCCACGGGCCGATTAGGAAGCGTGGCGTGATTGACTTGTTGTACGGATGTATTTTTTAATGGCTTTACGCTCGAAGACATTGTATAACTCGAGTTAGTAACATGACAAATAAGTTATCACTATAAATTGTTCAAATCATTTATGCATTGCTTGCCTATGCCACACGACGTGACAACACACCAACGTTTCGGTGCACCTATCGCCTCTAGTAGGGGCGATCGCCCTAATGTGAGGCGATCGACTTTACATGGGGCAATCGCCCAAATATGAGGCGATCGCCCCATACCCGCGATATCGCGCTTTATAACATTCGTTCTCAAGCGGTCTCGCAAAGAACAGCGGAGAAAGAATAGAGGTGTGAGCATCAATCGAAAATGCCGAGGCGTGCAAGTGCAAAGGGTAAGGGGAAGGCAAAGGAAGAAGCGAGTGCATGCCCGCGGAATTTAGCGTACCAAGATCTCTTCCTACCTCGTGGAGCTGTAGCGCCCATGTGTATGTGCGGAGATCTTTGCAGGCTTGTCCGCTCTTGGGAAATTTCAACTTGGAAGAGGAGGTATTGGAAGTGCCGCAACTACGCCTTCGATCCGCCGGAGAAGAGCCTGAAGGATCGCCGCATGGTAACAATCGTACGGGGTTACATAATATTTGTGAATGAAACTTTGCTAATTTACGCTTTCATGCAATCACCTCCGCCATCGTGTGAATTTGAGCGATGGTTTGATACGAGATCAACCCCGAGGACCAACGGCTTCTTGACCAAGCCAACCGGCAGATGAGTTCACGCGCGGTTTCAAGAACAGTGCGATGCCGCACGCGAGGAGGCATGTAGGAAGGAAGCGGAGGAGAAGGAGGCGAGAGAGAGAGGAAACGAGAGAGGCGCGACGTGCGGAGAAGCCCACGGAGGCATGGGCGAATGGGAAGTGGCCTCAAGCACTCAATAGACGTCTGTGTTAACTTTGGTTTTCCTTGTTCGTGGTACTCCTTTTAGTTTTAAGTCGTAATAAACAGTGCGGCCCAACCTTCAAGAGTATGCTCACTGTCCGGAGGGCTAGTATGTGTCCTACTGCTCCAGGTGTCCCAAATGATGTTATTTTTCTCCATCGAGATAGGTTATAGCATTTTCAGTTTGTCATATCTGATTTCATCGAGTTTTACCATCGCTTATAAAGATACGGCAATTTTCATGTTTTACTGATTGCATGTTCTGACAACAATAAAATAGTGCAGCCTTAAAGTGACATCTAAATATTTTTACATAATTGTGACCTATGCAAGCCCAAGAATGCAACAAAACTGGTTCTCACAAGTTTTGAGGTCGTTCGATATTATTCTAACCGCTTGAACAATGATTGTTATAAAGGGTTTAAACTAGCCATCTTTTATTCAAAATGCAATCATATTTAGATATTTTTGCAAAAATGAAGTGCATAAGGTTGTAGTAACTTATTCTATTTATTTCATGAATTATGGATCAACACACATTATAATTCCTTCACAATCCATGCTTAGAGCCTAGCATTCAACTCAAATAAAAAAATTCGCAAACAACACATGGATTTTTATTTTACACTCTAATTCTTCATTCCAAAATTTAAATTTAGAAACAAGTTTCATTTAATTTGGACACTCCTAACAAAAGTTACGGGTTTATATTAAAAGCATATAGTAATTACAAAACAAAACTAAAAAAACTCACACGGTCCTGTCGCCTCAGAGGCGACGCCTTACAGAGGGCGATGGGGGGCCCCACAAGCGGCGCTGCTAACGGGCGTTAACGGTGGCAGGGCTATCGCCCGCGTGCCATACACGGCGACGGGGCATTTTGTCATTTTTTCATTCGGACGCATAGTTTTGAAAAAAAGAATAAAAATAAATATTAAATAAAAAAAAATTCGTTCTCTTGTGATATATTTCCCCATGTATGTTACATGAACGATTGTTGACACAACTACCATGCAATCTTTCTTTTTATATACTAACTAGTTATGTGCCCGTGCGTTGCAACGAAAATTCAATTTGCGATAAAAAATTTATTTGTAAAGAACACTAACTTTAGTTATGTTTCAATAGTAGGAAAAGTTTGTTTCTCCAAAGAGATTTGACTATCGGGTTAAATCCTCTTCCATCTCAACCGTTCATGTTAGATCTAACGAATCAAGTACTCTGAAGGAGAACGGACGATCGCAACCAACTCTTAATTAGAATTAGTAAAGAGATATCAATCCTTACTATTGAAGGAGGAGAAAGTTATTGCCTTCCTCTTGCAGGAAGGAGTAGATGAAAGCAGAAGGCAGCGTACGCAGGCGAATAGAAGCTAGGTCTCCCCGACATCTTCGTGATTAGCACATGATTTGGTTGCGTGATTCTTTCCTTTTAATCTATGCATTTCCAGATACGATGAGATAGAATTCCCGTATTATGGAATATAGTGAGTATATCCTTCTATTCATGCAGGATATGATGAGAAAATCCTTCCATTTATAAGATATATGAATAACATCCTTCCATAGTAAGAACATATGAATAGAGATATGCTAAATAATATTTCTATTAAAAAAAGATATGATAAAATCTTTCCATCTAAGATATGAGATAGAATCCCCGACATATTCATATATTCTTTCCATAGTAAGAACATATGAATAGAGATATGCTAAATAATATTTCTATTCAAAAAAGATATGATAAAATCTTTCCATCTAAGATATGATTAAATCCTCTTCTATCTCAGTCGTTCATGTCATATCTAACGAATCAGATACTCTAGAGGAGAACGGACCACTGCCACCAACTCCTAATTAGAAGTAGTAGAGATTGGAGATCCTTCTAGAAATCCTCATGTTAATAAAAAAATGCTAGAAATTCTCACGTTAATCTAAAACAATAAAAATTACTAGAAAATCCCACGTTATCCTAAAAAAATGAGAAAAACTTGGTTGTCCAATCTCCTTAATCGTTTTCATCCACGGCTTAGATCTATGTATCTATTCATAAGAGAGATATGGTAAATCAGAGAAGTACTATATAGAAGGAAAATTTTGCTTTTCTTATTTACTCGCCATCTTCAAGCGCCTAGTAAAGGAGCAATGAGTTGGAAATAGAAAGAAAGATAAGAAGATATTATTACTTGCATTACGGATTAGATCTATTTATAGAAATTACTAGCCATGCAGACGCATGGGTTGATGGCTAGTTATGATAAGAATTATTTTTTAAAATAATATTTGAAAAAAAATTACATAAATAATATGTCAAAATTAAAAATTATAAAAATACCTCCCTGTCGCCATTTGAAATGGCGATAGAGGCATATCGCCAAACCTCTCTTCCTTTCTCCCATGCTTTCTCGGTGGAAATATACCTCTCTGTCGATATTTCAAATGACGACAGAGAGTCTGTCGCCATTTGGAATGACTACAGGAAGGTATATTTGTAATTTTTAATTTTGACATATTATTTTTGTAAATTTTTATTTTTTATATTATTTAAAAAATAATCCATTATGATAATCACAAGCGCACGTGTCAATTGAGGTTTTTTACCTGAGTATTCTAGAGTTATCGAATCTATAATAAACCAACTACCTTGGTGCAAGGTTATAATTTCAAACACCATTAAATTGATTTTGGTGGTTAATGATAAATTTAAATGTGAGACTAACTATTTTGTTGATTATGATATCGATTAGTCTCATTTGGATGGAAAAATAAAAATCTGGAAGGCATGCATTTGAAGTCATACTATTATATCTAGTTGCATTCTTTGGATTTGAAATATTAGGTGAACTCCACAAATGTTTTACTGGATATGTACATATTGCTTCCAATTCATATATATGTATGTACAAATTTAGAGGGATTTCATTCTACATCTTGAGTTTTCACTGGTACCGATCCCTTTCTTTTTTCCACATATATCGAGAAACTTTATATTGAAACACATTCTTTGCATATACGAAGATTTTGTAGTTATAATATACTCGTGTTGATTTCAAATCAATTATTTGTAATTGTGTTGTCGTCAATCACAAAAGAGGTAGATCAAAGTATCTAGACTCTTCATTATGTGTTAATGGTGTACTTTGGTGATTAGTGACAACCGGATGTGATAGATTAATATTTTTTATAAGTTGGTAAAATAGGCTAAGTCCAATAATGATGAATACTTTGGATGACATCATGTGTTAATGGTCATCAAGTTAAGGTTCGGGATGAAAGATGTCATCATGTGTTAATGAGCATCAAGATAAGATTTTGAAGTGAAGGTAGTTCATTATGTGTTGATAAATAAGATATAGACCCGGACTTGGAGAGAAAATGATCAGCATCAAGGGAAAGC
Source organism: Otatea glauca (assembly GCA_036346275.1). Lineage (NCBI taxonomy): Eukaryota > Viridiplantae > Streptophyta > Magnoliopsida > Poales > Poaceae > Otatea > Otatea glauca. Next base: position 117,076 of record JAYEVK010000102.1, on the reverse strand, counting down.
TCCAAGTGGATACGCAAAGCAATTGTATAACTAGTATAGGCTAAGAATACGTCCCTAATCTTTTACCGATCTCGGTGTTTGGTTGGAAGACCAGATTACTAGTGTAAGTTGTCATATTATTAAGAGAGGTCTTGTCTAGTAGTTTGAGTCTCATCATATGTTGATACCTCAATCCCGTTTGCTCTAGCTCAATATTTGTACATGCTAGCTCTTGGATGCATTGAAAAAATTTCTTTGTGAAATCAACCTCTTTCTTTGGAACCAATACTACCGCAATGGAGAAGCTGGTACTACCATCGGTCAGTAGTACCGCCCCCATTTGAGAGCAGTAGATTTTTCAGAGCACGTGTTTTTGGATTTTTCTTGAGATTGAAAATACTGGCACTACCGCTGTTGAAATTCCGGTACTACCGCTGGTCGGTAGTACCACTGAACATGGCCGTTACATTTTTTTCTAGAATATGTGTTTTTGAATTTTACTGAGATTGAATATACCAGCACTACCACCAGTTGGTAGTACCACTGCATATGGCTAATAGATTTTTTTCCAGTGCAGGTGTTTTGGATTTACATCTAGAGTTAAAATTATTGGCACTACCATAGTTTGGTCATCGGCAGTAACGATGTCTATGGTAATAGCTAGTTTATGTGCATTTAATTCAACGAACTATGCATTACAACTGAGGCGAGTACTACCAAAATTTGCATATCAGTAGTATCGGATTTTGCTATTTCTTGTGAATTTCACCCCAACTACTAGTTTCTTTGATGGGCTATAAAAGAGGCCGAGTTTGGAGGTTTTTGTTGGTGCTCCAACAATAATTTGAGAGCAAAGCTTATTTGAGAGGCATTTAAGCTAAAGTTTCTTGTGTGAAATCTCTTAGCATCCTATTTTCACTCTCTTGAGCTAGTGCAAGCCTCTATACTCAATTTTGCATGTGTTGCACCTTATAAGTAAGGAGAGAAAAACTTTAGGTGCATGTGTTGCATCTAGAGGTGGATTGAGTATCCACTTGTGCATATGTTGCACTTGGTGAGAGAAGTAAGAGGCTTGGCTTGTTACTCTTGGTGTTTACTGACACCTAGATGATGTGGAGGTGTTGTGGTCTGGTGATCTTCTTAAGAAGCTTGTGGTAGGCCCGTTGTGTTGTGAAGGTTGAAGCTCACTTGCTTACCTCAATGTGGATTAGGGAAGACCGACAAGTCTCTGAACACTACGGTAAAAAGATTGTGTATCATCTCTTGATTTGCTTCTTATTGCTCATTTATATTCTTGCAATTTATATTCATAGAATTGAATTGCTTGCTTGTCACCCTATGATTGCAAACTTTGATTTAGACTTAGGTTGGTTGTGTACTTAGTAAGACTAGGTGATTTAGACCTTAATTGAGCAAAACCGTTTTGATTTACACTTTTGTATATAAAATCGGTTTTTGGTCAAAGAGAATTTCAAAACCACTATTCACCCTTCTAGTCGGCCTTCTCAACCTTACAAGCACTACTACAGAACAGCCAATCCTTGCCGGCATATCATTGCCGGTTAGGACCGAGCCGGCAGTGATAACGTATCTCTGCCGGTTCGAAAGTTAAGTTGGGAGAACTTATCACCGCCGGTTCATGCAACCAACCGGTAAAAAGCAAGATATCACCGCCGGTTTGAGACAATAACCGCAGAGATATATCTCTGCCGGTCGTTCTTAAACCGGCAGTGATATTTGCATTTTCACCGCCGGGTTAAAGCGAGAACCGGCAGTGATATTATCTTCCGCGTAATATGTTTTTCACACAAGATTCAAAGCTTATCACCGCCGTTCGCGCAGAACCGCAGCGATAAGTCTTTATATAATCGAGACCCGCCTCGACCGATCGAGCAAAGACAGAGAGCGCCTGCCTTTGCTCGATTTGTAGATTGCAACGATCCGGTGCCGAAAATTTGTTAAAATTTGTATTGTACTTCTTTTCGAGGTTAGTAATTTGATCTCTATTTTTGTAAATAATAAAAATTGCCACGTGGATTTTTACATAATGAAAAAGGTGTATTTTCAAATGTTGAAATAATAAAACTTGTTAGATGGATATTTACCTAATAAAAAATGTTGATATATTTTAATGTACTCAAGTATATCCTAAGTACTTACCATTTTTTCCAAATTTGTAAATAATAAGGAATTGCAAGATGGATATTGACGCAATGAAAAAGATTGATATATTTTGATATAGTCTAAATATATCCTAACTATTTACAATTATTTTCATTTTTACAATACTAAAAATTGCTATATGGATATTTACATAACGGAAAAGGTTGATGTATTTTAATATAGTCAAAATTGCTACATATGTTTTTAAATCTAATCGCTTACAATTATTTGTTATTTGCAATTATATGCGTATGTAATGTTTGATTTAATTAATTGTAGATGGACCGAAGGTGGATGTATGACACGGACCGCTGTGGGGCGAGTTTTTGATGGTGTGAGTTATTTTCTAAACGTGGCTGCGGCACACAAGTCGAAAAATCATGGACTACATGTGCTGTCCATGCGTTGATCGCAAAAATCAAGTCGCTTTTCTACCATAGAGTCGATCGCGCACACTTGCTTCAAGAGGTTTCAAGGTCGTCTATACCGCTGGACCAAGCACGGCGAAGATGAGATTGTACATGAAGGGCAACACATTTGTTGGCGTCAAAAACTTGAGGTAGGGTTTCGACAACAAAGACACCGCATTTAACACCGGTTCAGAGCGTGCGGTCGATTTGACTCAGAATCGACAAGGAAAAAACAATAAAATTCACTCAAGCCGATCGTCAAGATCAATCGGCTTAGACTTAATCAGCTTGAAGCCGATCAAGATCAAAGTAACAAGGCAAATTTAATTAGCCGATTAAGGCTAATCAGAGGATAAAGGCAGATCGATTCTGAAGAAGGCGATGCGCAACAAAATCAGAATAAATCGAACCTGTGGCGTAATTGACGAAGATCAACAATCGGCGATGCGCAACTTTATTGATCAAAATCGATTACAAAGGCTAAATTACAAGAACTACTCCTAGTCGACAGGAAAAATAGATGAAAAGTAAAGCTGATTGTTTGTATGTGTTTCTGATCCTTCTGCAGCTTGCTTTGGCTCTTCCTTTATACCCTTCGGCCGATCGTGTCCTATTCCAACACGCTTCAAAGTCCATATCCGTATCGGCCTTATCTTGAGAGGTTGTTTCCCTAAAAATCTTAGTTTTACCAAACATCTCGGATTCTTTCCAAACCTCCGTTAGTTTCCGTATCTTTAACTTTATTTGCCTGATTTAGATTAACTTGCCGAATTTTGGTGCAAACATATGCCCCCCATTTTTGAGAGATAACTTGTTATCTGTCAAAAATCACAATTATCGGCTTGTGCAATCGGCTAACGTTTGATCTTCACCTATTAACTGCTGCTTTATTCGCTACCGTATTTCTCGACATGCGCTTAGTGCGCTTTAACTACTCCCGCCCTTTGGGATTCACTTCGCGCCGCTTCAAATTTTTACCATGCTATAAAATGCGCCCCCACCTTGGTCATTTCTCACGCGCACAAGCTCTCGAGCTCGCATAATCGGCTTTTGTTTATCCATTGCTCGCCCATCACCGGCTTGCATACATCTTCTCCAATCGGCTTGCTAAGATCGGCTGAAATGGACGCGAGTCAGGTACTCATTCCGATTCCTAACAGTAAAGATCAGTATTTTCTTGGTCCGATAGGAAACCTAGACGCCAAAGACAAGAATTAGCCAATATATTCCCGCCTTCCTTTATCGCCATCGTGATTCAACATAGAGAGTCGGGATAAGAGCTTGGGGCATGGCCGATGACGCTTAAGGGATGGAAATCTTGGTATATCCGTGTGGCCGCCAAAAAGAGGGGAATGGGAAAAAATGGGTATAGCTGAGTATATCCTCTCTCACTAGCCGATCCGAAGCCAATGAGCCCTTGGTGGCCACGGCTGTTATTTACGGTCTGAGACCTTCAATGCCTTTTGTTTCATCTCGTCCCATCGCCCAACCTCATGGACATAGCCCAATTGTGTTGCCTCGCACTGCATGGTGAGCAGATATCGGCTTTTAGCGAAACCAAATACAAGTTTATTCAATCCAAAGGAGAAGGTTGGCGCAAGTATATTAATAACAATAATAAAGTGAACGGGCTGGTATCAGATGAAGAACATGTTGCTTTCCTGAACTTGTGGTTAGACCGATTTTTGTTTTGTGGTGCTGCTTTAGGACCAACACAAGTGTATCAGTTAATGGCAGAGCGGTTGGTAGAGGGCCGTCGGCTAGCATTGGGAAAGATGTTCCTTGGAGCAGTTTGTCAGATGATGCATGTAATTAGGAGTCGGCTTTTTACTGGTTTCGCTAAATTTTGCGTCGGCAACGTAGGAGGTCCTCTCTGGTTCATACATATATGGTTGTACTGTTATTTTAGCCAATCTTTCAAACTGGATCCATCTGACGACTCGGCATTTCCTCGAGAAAACACACCAGAAAATGCAGCACCAGAATTCAGAGCCAGCCGATCTTATGGTGAAAGATACATAATGTGCTCCGGCAGCAAGAATATTTCTCCGATTGGTCTGAAAAAATATTTATCTTTCTTCCTTAACTTGGATAATAATGATTTTAGCCAACAAGACTTCTTCGCTATACCAATGCAAACGATTTTGAATGGCCATCATTTCTTCATCCGATTCTCGACAAATTCGTAGATGCCCGAATCGACTCTAGATTTCTTCAAAGTTTTTATTTCTCCCAAAGATCTTACATGTCGGTTTTAATACAAGAAATCGTACCTTTCACCTTCCTATGAATTTTATCATCCTTCCATTTTTGCCGCATAACCGGTTTTCGCCAAGTGATCCCCGCCTCCCACTTCTCGACTTGGTTCACCAAGGACTAGAGTGAGATCTTTAGCCGCAGCCAATATGGTTTTGAATATAGCCGATGACTTGCGATCAAATCTTTGCCACATTTTGTCCCGAATAATCGCCGATCCAAATTGATTCTCTACATGGTGGTCTTCAATTGCAAATGCACTTCTCTTAGATCGCATCCATCGCCATTATTAACGCCTTTTCCTGACGCTCGAGCCGATGGTATCCTCTGATAACAGTTCAAGTGACGAATCGAGCTCCAGATATGATAATACGAGTCTTGTAGATATTACTGTCGAGGTATTTAGTCGATTTTACCTTTTCTTTATCGTAGCCCATATGAATGTCTCATTGGCTTTATCCTCTTTTCTTTGCAGACTAAAGCTGCTGGTAAGAAGCCGATCGACGTCCCTTCGGCTAGTAAAGAAAAACGACCATACAAGGCAACTGCACTTACTGGCTATACTTCTGGTTCCTTGGGCATTCAAAGCCCATCGTTGTCCGATTTAGAAAGACAACAACAACCAAGTAAGTTATGTTTAACCATCTCTTGTTTCTTTTTAGTTTCTTTATAAACTAACTTTCTAGCCGATGGACCTTCAGAGAAGAAGAAGCCGAAGTCCACTAAAGTTGCTGCCAAGAAAAAACACTCCAAGCCACAGGAACAAAGTGGCGAAAGTTCACCGCACGGATCGGCTACTGCTCAGGTATTTGTCTATCTCAAAATTTAAGGATCTCGATTTAGTCCATCGGTTTTCATTATATTCAATCTTCTTTCAGCCTACCGCATCGGCACAAGTGGCCAACATCTTGGCAAGCTTGCCAGATATATCGGCCAAAGAGCCGTTGCCTCTCAAACCGATGCTAGCGCCAACATCCGCCGCCGCTTCCAGAGACATCCGATCCATCCAACCTCCTTGGCTTCAACTTATCTCGATTTGGATGATCCAGAGATTTTGCACCGATGACTACATCTCGGCAATCCAAAATATCATTGCGTTTCCAAAGACGCTGTCATTCTTTGCCTCATCGGCTCCCTAATGCAAGATCGCCTCAACAGACTCTTTGATTTGGTGTCAAGGCCTCAATCAGAGATTCTGAATAATAATCAGCCGATTCGGGATGCTATGGCCGTAGTTGAAACTGATTTGCCACCAGAGGCCATGGTCATACGTCAAGTGTGCCACCTAGATGAGAAGAAGGCCTTAGTGGAAGCAAACCAGAGAGGAAAGAAAGAGAATGGCCCAAGAGGCCGATCGTAAAATCCTTGACAAAATGGTTGCTGAGACAAAGGCGAAGAAGAAAATTTTGATGCGACCATAGAATCTTTGAAGGCTAACAAATCAAATCTTCAAAAGTTAGAAACCACTAAAAAATTTCTTGAGGGTGAGTTGGCGAGGACGATAAAGCTCATTGTCAAGGTCAAGATTCCTTTGAAAAACATCATCGGCCGCCAAGGAGCAAAAGATTGAAATAGCATCAGCCGTGGCAGCCTTCAAGGAGCAGTCGGCTAAACTTGTACCTATCCTAGGCAATGCAGCAGAAGATGACAAAATCTTGGATGAGGTACAAGAAACAATTGCTAAGGCTGCTGGAGCATTATCGGCTTTAGGCGCACGACTCCTGTGCTCGGGATGTAACCTTTTCTTAATAGCTACAAAATACTAGTTCAAATATTTTGAATACTTGTAATCTTGCAATGTTTATAATCTACTGCTTAACCGATTTTATTTTGCTTATATCTTGAGTTTGCAATCCTTTCACCGATTAACAAGATCGTGTTAATCCCGGCTCAACAAGGTTTTAGTCGGCTAAGCTCGATCCAAATGCTAGGATAGTATTTCTTTAGGTATTTCCCATTAATTGCCTTAGGCAAGACATGCCCTTCCAAATTTCCGAGAAGTACGAGTTTCCACCGACCACCGATTAATTTTATATGGCCCTTCCCACGAGGCGACCATTTTCCAATCGGTTATCCTTAGAACCAACAGCAAGATAGTTTTCCACACTAAATCGGCTTGATCGAAAGATTTAGGCATGACCTTTTATTGTACGCCATCGCTACTCGATCTTGTTCTTCTTAAGCCGATCAAGTGTAAACAAACGTAACTCGCTAACTCGCCCAAGTTGTCTATCATTACGTCATTGTAATCTTGAGCCGACAAACCATTTTGTCCGCTATTCAGACGACTCAATGTTGATCTCCACAGTAGAACGGCTTCTGTCCGTACACCAACCGTAAGGTGAAAGCTTCGTCGCTCCATGATAAGATAGCCGATAGGCCCAAAGTGACTCCGATAGTGTTGAGTGCCAATTCCTCGGCTTTTCATCAATCTTTCTTTTGATTAACTTGATTAGTGTTTTATTAGACGACTCGGCCTGTCCATTGGCCTGAGCGTAATACGGCGAAGAGTTTAACAGTTTGATCCCCAAACTCGTAGCGTAACCCTGAAACTCATTAGACATGAATACCGTACCTTGATCGGTCGTGATTGTTTGTGGTATTCCAAACCGATGGACGATATGTTCATTCACAAAATTAATCGCCTCAACGCTAGTTACCTTTTTGAGTGGTATAGCTTCGACCCATTTTGAGAAATAATCGGTTGCGCCAAAATAAATTTATGGCCTTTACTCAAGCAGAAATATTTGGCCGATTATATCTATTCCCAACCTCCGAACGCCAAGGTTTGATAATTGGATGCAAAGCCGATGTCGGTGCTAGTTGTACGCTGCCAAACTTTTGACATGTCCGACATCCTTTGTAATATTTGAAGCAATCCTCTAGCATCGCCGGCCAAAAATAACTCGTCCGCCTAAGCATCCATTTCATTTTATGTGACGATTGGTGAGAACCACAAATGCCTTCATGCACTTCACCCATCGCCACTCGGGCTTCTTCACCTCAAGACATCTTAGCAACAAGCCTTCCATAGTCCGATAATACAAGATATCGTCCATGATAACGTATTTCAATGCTTGTTGCCGTATCCTTCGCTCCGTCGGCTTAGATGGATCGACTAGATAGTCTTTTATTTGCGTCCTCCAATCAAGCAATATCCGTGCACATTATTGCTTTATCTACCGATTCGCTTTCGACTTCGCCAACATCTTTATACCACGATGCTTGTTGGGCCAAAGCATTGGCTCTATTGTTCAATTCTCGAGGAACATGACCGATAGAAAATGATGCAAAAGAGTCGATGATTTCGTGCATTGCCCTAAATATTTTAATAGCACTTCATCTCGACATTGGTATTCTCCTTTATTTGTTGTACTACTAATAGTGAATCACCATATGCCTCAACAAAGACTTACTCCAATATTTTCCAACAACCGTAAGCCTTTGAGTAATGCTTCAGACTCGGCCCGTTGTTTGAACATCGGCTATTTAGCCGAATGCAAATTCAAGCAATGTCCTCTAGGTGAAGTGAGTACAATACCGATACCATATCCTTCCTCGCATACCGATCCATCAAAGAACAACCGCCATGGTGCCACCAAGACTAAGTTTGCATTTGTGTCATGTCCTGTTATGAAATCGGCTAGGACTTGTCCTTTGACCGCTGGCCGATTCGTATGATAAGTCGAACTCGACCAAGGCGTAAGCCCATTTGCCAAGTCGACTTCGCAAAATTGAGTGACAATATATATTTTATGATATCGGTTTTGCGATAACTCTACAAGCCGATGCTAGTATGTAGTGCCTTAGCTTTGTGCATGAGAAGTACAATGATAAACATAGTTTTTCGATAAAAGGGTACTGATTTACGATCTAGCAACCGTCGGCTTAAATAAAAGATAACCTTCTCTTTACCATGTACCTCTTGCGCCAAAACAGCTCCAATAGTATCTTCTTTAGCCGAGACATACAATCAAGGGAATACCTTTTTCTGCAACCAGATCGAGGGTTGGATAAATACCTTTTACTTCACAAAAGCTTTACGATCGGCTCCCCATATAAATTCCTCGCTTTCTTTCAACTTCAAGAATGGGGTAAAAGCACGGATCCTACCAGAGAGGTTCGAGATGAACCGACGGAGGTAGTTAATTTTGCCGATCAATTTTGTAATTGCTTTACATGTTGGTGGCTTAGTATTGGCTATGGCTTTGACCCTTGTTTGGCTAACTTCGATCCTCTTTCATGTACCATAAAGCCTAAGAATTGCCCAGCCGACACACCAAACGCGCACTTGTAAGGATTCATCTTCAAACCGTGCGATCTTATGTTTTTAAATACCCTTTCTAAGTCGGTCAGATGTTGGAGATCTTCTGCAGATTTTACCACTACATCATCTATATAAATTTCAACAATGTGGCCGATTAAATCGTGAAAGATCAGATTCATTGCTCGCGGTAGGTTGCTCCAGCGCTTTTCAAGCGAAAGTCATTATACCACTCGAATAGCCCTATTGCACCGGACATCCAAGGCTGTTTTTTGGTATATCGGCTTCGCCATGAGTATCCGTTATACCCGGCATTGCCATCCGTAAAGCTTATGATCTTGTTTCTGATGCGTCGATAAGCATATCGGCTATTGGCATGGGGTATTCGCTTTTGGCGCCGCTTTGTTCAAATCTCTCAAGTCGACGCACACTCGAAGTTTTCCATTTTTCTTCATTACGAACGATGTTGGAAACCCATTCAACAGATCGGCAAGGCCCGATAAACTTTGCTTCCAACAATCGTTCTATCTCTCTTTATGACTTGGTACAAGGCTGGATTGAAACGCCTAGGATATCGCTTAAACGGCCGATAACCCGATTTTATAGGTAACCGATGTTCCACAAGTCGACGGCTTAATCCGGCATTTCGTGATATTCCCAAGCAAAACAATCCTTGTAATCCTTAAGGATTTTTATTAGTTTTTCTTTGTATTTTACTCCTAAATTGGCACTAACAAAAGTTGGTCTTTTCTATCACCGCTACCTATATCGACTTCTTCAAGTAAATCGGTGGATGTGAACCCTTGACCTAACTTTTCGATTTCTTCAAGTCTTCTATGGCTTCATGGCTATCCGTTGTTTGCCGATAGCTTTGCATTTTGCCTCAGTAGCGCCTTCAATGTTTTTCTTGTCCCCATCTGCGCAATACTTCATTTGCCCGATCAAAGGTGCCAGCTTGACATCGATCGGCATAAGTCCGCTTTTGCTTACGATATGAAATCGCAATCGCCCAAAGACCTTGCCCGATATACACCAAATTTCTTCGTGTTGCCAATTCGCGCCGGAGCTAGCCATGGTAATATGGGCCGATGTATCGGTGTGATGACTTCAACTTCTTCTCCGCTCCATTGAACGAGCGCTGATGCATGGTCGACGGATACGAGAGCTTGCATGAATCCAATCCCGTCCGAGCAAAGACACTCGTAATTTCCTTTGGCATCAATTACAAAGAACGCCGCCGGCAAGGTCTTGCTACCGGCGGTCACTCGTGACCATGACACCTTTTGCTTCAGAGGGTCGCCGTGAAGTCATTCGTAACCATGTTAGTTTTGATTAAGTCTTCGCCGACTTACCCAATTTTTACATGTTGTGTATGGCATTAGATTCACTGTGGCGCCTCGTCTACCAAAGATCCTTGATATCGGCTTGCCATTTATATATCCTTTCGTGCACAGAGGTTTCGATGCCGTGATCGCCTTTGGGTTTTTCAAAGATGGCGCTCAGATCTCGAGCATAATCGAGCAATCGCTTCTTTGGCCGATTCACCCGACTTTGAGCTCGGCCGTAATGTGAACACCATGTTGACATCCATGGGAGGTGTGTCATCTCAATCATGGGAGAATCTGAAGTCGCCACCGATTCAAATCTTCTTCGGCTTGCTCTTTTCTTCTCCACTCTTTCTTGACGCATCTCATTGGACGAAGTTCATTAAACACTTCGCTCTCTCTTTCTCGGCATCGGCTTCACGAATTTCTTGCGCCCTTAGCCTCTGAAGCCGCTGTCGTTGTGATTTGCTCAGCCCGATGGGCACCACTGGGTTTAGGTTCCACCGGCCAGATCGCCACCAAGTCTCCTTGATCGAATCGGTCTTGTGTGTCTTGGCTTGGCTTTGCTCTTGATTCGCTTCGATAATCTTTCATGGACCGCCTTCGTGGCTTCGCCTTGCTCTCTAATCGCCCGGATAGCCTATGTCCGCCGATTGCGTTGGCCGATCGTCTCGGGGATAATGTTCCATCGGGCAGGTGTATGGTGATGGCAACGCTACTCCTCTTTCCCAGCAAAACTGCCAAAAGGGACATCTTCTATGTGCCCTTTCCACATTCTCGGTGCGGTACAAGTTATCCGACCGGCGGGTATGATACCGTGGTCGGCTGTTCATCCTTTCATATTTCTCCATTAATTGCGAGAACGTCGGACCTAACCTTTTCGCTGGCTGAATTGGAGATTTTTCCGCTTGTACCATTTACCCACTTGGGATTCCCTTGGGTTTAATGGTTCTTGAATTTTTCCTTCTCGGTCGGCTTCTATTTGTAAGGAGCCGATGGTAATCTTCGATGTCCGCCGCCGTCCGAGCTTGATCGCACGTCGACTTGTCGATCTTTTTCTACTCGCCTTGCATCGGCTCTTTCCTTTAGCCGAGTAATGCACCATATTGATAGGAAACGGATCGACATCCACCGCATGGTCGGCTCATCGGCAAACTTCAACCGACCGCCTTCAATAGCGCATCGGATCTGCTGACGGAAGATATTGCGCCATTAGTGTTATGTGAATAAGAATGATGCCACTTGCAATACTGCGTTTTTGATCTTATCGGCGCGACGGATCACATGTCCCTCCGCAATCGTATTATCTTTTCTTGCGTAAGTAAATCAAAAATACGATCGCACTTGGAAACATCGAAAGAGTACTTGACCTCCGATTTGTTCCTAGTCGGCTTAAGCCAAGAAACGTACTAAGGATTTTTGGATCCTTTTACCCATTCGCTATATTTATTTACGCTTCCTCGCCTTCCGACGAATCACTAGGACAATATTCAACCATATTGACCTTAGCCTTATCCTTTTCCTTGTTACTATTTTTAAATCTACCATTAAACACATTATTGTCGCTGAATCGGCTTTCTTGAGCCGATCTACGATGCAATAAGTGGCTATGGTCGGTGAATTCGCCCACCGAATTTCTCCTAAGAGGAGGGATCAAACCTTGAAATGCTAAATCAGCGAGTTGATTGTCAGGTAACGTAACGCTAAAACACCGATTCCTGATTTCTCTAAACCTTTTGATGTAATCTGCTACCGATTCTCCAAACTTTTGGCGACGTAACTCGGATCCAAATTTTAACTCTAAACCGCCTCAAAAGAAGTATTCGTGGAATCGGCTTTCCAAATCGCTCCATAAATGGACCGAATTCGAGGCAAACAAGTGAACCAAGTAAATGCTGCCCCAGATAAAGATAACGGAAATAACCTAATTTTTAACCCGTCGGACTGGGCCGCTTCACCGCATTGTGCGATAAAGCGTCCAACATGCTCCAGGGTAGTGATAGAATCATCCCCAGAGAATTTGGCAAAGTCCGGGACTCTGAAATTATGAGGGTAAGGCATGCGATCTATGTAATCGGGGTACGGCTTTCTATAGCCGATCACTTTTCCTTTTGGTTGTATGCCAAACTGATCCCTCAAAACGGTACAGATCTGATCGGTCCAATTGGCATTATCGCCACTGGCACAGCAGGCCCTTGATAATGTCGATCATAATCGCATCCCGCCCCGAGTGCAAGCTCAGTCGCCAATTATGCCGCGTCCGTCGGCATTCGATTATACTTGATCGTGCCGATTATGCCTAATTTGTGGTTCCGCACCGGATAAATGGTTCGAGTACGCATTACTCGTGTGGACCCGGTTTCTAAGCGGGTAGGCTCTTGGGGATATCTCGAGCCAATCGGCCGTGAAACCGATTGGGAAAGCGTAAAAGGAGCCGACGGTGGTAGATTGATGGATGGATCATACTTAGCGGCGCCGGTATAGGCGTGGTAATGGCTCACCCCACTTGACCGAGGATCCCTAGGCAATATGACCGTAGGTCGTGTGGGCATCATCGTGGGAGGTGAGGTCATAGCCGATGGTTTAGGATCGGCCGTGTGCTCTGCGTGTTTTGTGATATTGAAAAACAGGATAATTTGGCGAGCTTGTAGTGGGTCATGCAAAGCTTCTGACGAGGCTAACTCTGGGCTATAGATTTAACGCTATTTGCTATCATTGGCTTAAGAGTCGCTACAGAGCCGATGATTGGTTTATTAAAGCATGGTGCACATATTGGTTAATCATAGCCGATAATTCGCCCGAGCGGTAGATATCGACTTACCGCTTCTGCTGCACTGTGTCTCCTGTGTATTGACCGTCGGCAGGCGGATTTCGTAACGCGCCACGCCTAGTCTTTTGGTAGCAATTTAGCATCATCTCTTCTAACGCGCTTCCGATCTTCAATCTCTTGACGTTGTTCATGTTAAATCGCCCATTGTTGGGACGATTATAGCTTCGTGTTGAGATCGACGCGCGGAATCGATTTCCGACGTAGACATGGTCCCACCGGCGTGCCAAGAGTGTGTTGGCGCAAAAACTTGAGGTAGGGTTTCACAACAAAGACACCGCATTTAACACCGGTTCAGAGCGTGCGGTCGATTTGACTCAGAATCGACAAGGAAAAAACAATAAAATTCCTCAAGCCGATCGTCAAGATCAATCGGCTTAGACTTAATCACCTTGAAGCCGATCAATATCAAAGTAACAAGGCAAATTTAATTAGCCGATTAAGGCTAATCGAGGATAAAGGCGATCGATTACAAGAAGGCGATGCGCAACAAAATCGTAATAAATCGAACTCTGTGGCGAATTGACGAAGATCAACAATCGATGCGCAACTTTATTGATCAAAATCGATTACAAAGGCTAAATTACAAGAACTACTCCTAGTCGACAGGAAAAATAGATGAAAAGTAAAGCTGATTGTTTGTATGTGTTTCTGATCCTTCTGCAGCTTGCTTTGGCTCTTCCTTTATACCCTTCGGCCGATCGTGTCCTATTCCAACACGCTTCAAAGTCCATATCCGTATCGGCCTTATCTTGAGAGGTTGTTTCCCTAAAAATCTTAGTTTTACCAAACATCTCGGATTCTTTCCAAACCTCCGTTAGTTTCCGTATCTTTAACTTTATTTGCCTGATTTAGATTAACTTGCCGAATTTTGGTGCAAACAAAATTATTGAAGATGACGGAGACAACGGTATGACAGCAGTTGAAGATACGTTTGTCGACAGCCACGACGACGATCTGGATCAAATGTTGCGTGATGGGGAGGGAGACTTCACGAGTGAAAGAGAGTTTCAAAAGTTCCAACATATGGTACAGGACTCCACGACACCATTGTACCCAGGCTGCAAGGAGGAGCACAAAAAATTGCAGACCGTGCTTACACTACTATAGTTGAAGGCAAGCAATGGTTGGTCCGATAAGAGCTTCACTGAGCTCTTATGTCTCTTGAGGGATTTGCTTCTAGAGGGTAACGTGTTGCCTACAAGTACGTACCGGGCCAAGCAGGTTGTCTGCCCGTTGGGATTGGAAGTACAAAGGATACACGCATGTCCAAACGATTGCATGTTGTATCGCAATGAGTTTGCGGACTTGATGGTCGTCTTGCTTGCAAAGCAAAGCGGTATAAGGCAACGATGATGACATCGATAATGAAGATGTCGGGTGAAGCGTAAGAAAATGAGATCTCCCCGTAAGGTGGTGTGGTATTTTCCTATAATTCCCCGTCTGAATCGATTGTTTGCGAACAAAAGGCATGCCCAATTGCTACGATGGCACGCCGAAGAGCGTAAGAACGATGGAATGCTCAGACACCCTGCTGACTCTGTGCAATGGAGGAACATCGACAGAAAATATAAGAAGCACTTTGCATATGATGTAAGGAATATAAGGTTCGGGTTGAGTACGGATGGGATGAATCCTTTCGGTAACATGAGCAGTCGTCATAGCACTTGGCCGGTAACTCTATGTATCTACAACCTTCCTCCTTGGCTTTGTATGAAGCGGAAGTACATTATGATGCCACTACTGATCCAAGGGCCCAGGCAACCTGGCAACGATATCGATGTGTACCTCAAACCATTGGTTGAAGATCTTCTAATCTTGTGGAACGATGGAGTACGGGTATGGGATGAGTATAAAAGAGAGAACTTTATCCTACGCGCATTGTTGTTCATAACCATCAATGATTACCCCGCCTTGGTAACTTTGTCGGGCATTTACAAAAGGCTTCAATGGATGCGCCCAATGCTTAGATGGTACAAATAGTCGGTGGTCAAGAACTTTCGAAAAATGTCTTACATGCGGCATCGTAGGTTCCTCCGCAAGGATCACCCATACCGCAATAATAAGAAAGCTTTTGATGGGACAAAGGAGACCGCTTTAGCTCAAGAATCACACCGGGAGAGAGATATTTGCGGTGTAAGGATCTCAAAATTATCCACGGAAAGGGAGCAGCAAGACATCTATCCCGAGTTCCCGTGATAAGGCTCCTTTGTGGAAAAAGAGATCGTGATTTTGGGTCCTACCTTCTCGGCAAAGACTTAGAAGTGCGACACGACTCGACGACATGCACATAGAGAAGAACGTGTGTGATAGCTTGCTTGGTATCTTCTTCGATATACTGCAAAACAAAAGATACTCTCCAAGCACGGATGGACCTTGAAGATATGAAACTCGGAAGGAGCCGCATCACGTAGACATGGATACAGGAAAAAAAGTACCTTCCCGCACACCGCTACACTCGAGCAAGAAAGAAAAAATTAGCCTGTGCGAATGCTTGCACGGAGTGAAAGTTCCGTCCGGATACTCTGCCAACATAAAGAGACTAGTCTCAATGAAAGACTTAAAATTAATTGGTATGAAGTCTCACGATTGCCACGTGATGATGACGCAGATGCTTCCAATTGCAATTAGGGGTGTTCTGCCAGAGAAAGTCCGAGACCCAATTATAAAGTTGTGTTCATTCTTCAACGCGATTTCACAGAAGACCATCGATCCATTGAAACTAGATAAGTGAAGGGAAACGCGGTATGCTACGCTAGCACAAAAAAAAACTACCGCGCAACCAGAAAGCTACTCGCAAGAAGGGGATCATAGATAAGATTACCACTAGACGCGCAGTTGCGGAATCCTTCGCGTCGATATAGTGGTTCGCCCTCGCCGCAGCTCGTTGCGCCGATGTAGTGGATCGCCCTCGCCGCCGTGGATCGCCCTCCCACGCCGCAGCCGCAGCAGCGCCACCGCAGAGTCCACACGCCCAGAGATGGAACGCCGCGCGTCGTGTGCAAGCACCTAGTCGCTCGGCGGGGCAGCGAGAGGAGGAGGCTAGGGTTTCAAGTGAATCAAACCTAAACCGTGGAAAGCACACTCGCGCCTCCTCCTCCCTCCTTATATAGCCACGAGATGAAACCCAAACCAGGGCCCACCAAAGATGCTAAGCCCACGAGGTTCATTAATTACGGATCCAATCCAAATTAATGCGTCCCACCATTAAGTGTGTGACCTGCAGGTTCACATACGCTTGGACATGGATTCGAAAACTCCTTTTCAATCCAATAGTTGGTAGCGGCTTCTTGCAAAGTATGCCAACTCCCAAACATACCGTGATCAAATCGAATGTAACCTATCAAAAGAACTCATGTAATAATCCCTTTGCCAAGTATATGAAGATTGATCTCAAGGCAGAAGCATGTCATCCTTTGATGATTCAATCCATCTCTCGTATCCGTGATATATTAATAAGTTGTGATTGACTCTCAATCACGGCATGGCCATGCACTTTCTTAATCATATCACACGAGTGGCCTTGTCATATATCTCCGCTTTCATTGGAGTGGCAAATTCCATCTTGATCGCCACTTCCTCTCGCACGCTTCATAGTAAACATGAAAGCTACCTTTATAACTATCCGGTTAGGAAGTAGTGTTTGATAGCCCCAAGGAAAACTATTACACATGTAGGGATATGACAATCTCGTGTCTAAGGATCATACATCTTCTAGGTATGAGATACATCGATGACACATAAGAATGAAACATTATCGCAGTTGTCCCATAGCGGGTCTATCTAACCCATGTTCTTCAACATGGTCCACAATGTAGAGATGATATCTCCATATCCCATGATCTATGAAGCATGATCATCGATCACTACATGTGCCGATCTATTCATCGTAGTCCTATACGATGATATCCGATCGTAGATATTTATCGAATTACATCATTAAGTAAAGAGCTTCATAATCAAGTCACATACTTGTTGATCAATACAATGATATACATTCATTGGACCAATAATCATATTATTATTCATAAACATAGTCATGTTACAATCATCTAAATGATTGCCTCAAGGGCATAACACTAACAATCTCCCACTTGCACTTGAGCCAATCAATTAAGTATCTAATACCAATAGACCTTGTGTGCGCCTCATGCTTAGGTCGTGGCAAAGGGCTTTGTCAACGGATCGCCACATTGGCTTCCGTATGTACTTTGCATATTCTCGACGCCACCTCTATCCACAATCTCGCGAATAAGGTGAAAGCGACGGAGTATGTGTTTAGACTTTTGATGTGATCTAGGCTCTTTTGCTTGTGCAATGGCACCACTATTATCACAATAGATGTCCATTGACTAGAGACACTAGCGACCACACCAAGCTCTGTGATAAACTTGTTAATCCACACAGCCTCCTTTGCGGCCTCCGGCCGCAATGTACTCCGCTTCGTCGAGAGTCGGCCACCGTGTTTTGCTTGGAACTCTTCCACCATCGCTTCCTCCATTAAGTGTAAACACAAACCCGGATTGCGATCGAAAATCATCTTTGTCAGTTTGGAAGCTTGCATCGGTGTAACCCTTTGCAACCAGATCTTCCTCACCTCCAAAAACAAGGAACATACCCTTAGTTCTTCTCAAGTACTTCAGATATTTTTACGGCTATCCAATGACCATCACCAGGATCCGCTTGGTATCTGCTCGTGACACTTAGAGCATATGAGACATCTGGGCGTGTACAGATCATGGCATACATAATAGACCCAATAGCTGAAGCATATGGAATCTTGCTCATCCTGTCTCGCCATCGATGTCGAAGGACACCGATTCTTGCGAGATCGATGCCATGTGACGTTGGCATGAAACCTCTCTTGGATTCATGCATATTGAACCTTTTCAATATCTTGTCAATGTACGCTTCTGACTTAATCCAATTAACCTTTTGATCTATCTCTATAGATTTTTATGCCCAAGATATAGCATGCTTCTCCCAAGTCCTTCATTGAGAAACTCCTTTTCAATGAAGTCTTAACATCTTCAAGCATAAGAATGTCATTCCCGATTAATAATATGTCATCCACATACAAAATCGTAAATACAAGTGCGCTCCCACTAGCCTTCTTGTAAACACAAGGCTCTTCTTCATTTTTGATAAAGTCAAAACCTTTGACTACTTCATCAAAACGAATGTTCCAACTCCTAGATGCTTGCTTTAACCCATAAATAGATCTTTGAAGCTTGCATACCCTTTTAGCATATTTAGGATCAACAAAGCCTTGAGTTGTATCATGTATACATCCTCGTAAAGATTCCCATTAAGGAAGGTCGTTTTGACATCCATCCGCCATATTTCATAATCAAAATATGCAAAGAATAGCTAAAATGATCCGGACAGACTTGAGCATGGCTACCGGTGAGAAAGTTTCATCATAGTCAACTCCTTGAACTTGTTTGAAACCCTTTGCCACCAACCGTGCCTTATAGATCCGAACATTTCCATCTACGCCTATCTTTTCTTGAAAATCCATTTGCACTCAATGGTTTTTACACCATCAGTGAATCGACCAAGTTCCAAACTTGATTGTCATGCATGGATTGAATTTCGGATCTCATGGCTTCAAGCCATTTTTCGAGTTTGGGTCCATCATTGCTTCTTCATAAGTCGTGGGCTCATCATTGTCCAACAATAATATGTCATTCCCATATCTAATAGGTACATGACGTGACCTCCCGACCTACGTAATGGAGTCTCTTCCACAAAGTTGTACAACACTTTGTACATCTTGTGAAGGTTCAGAGGTAGCTTGAACATATTCATGTGATTCTCGAACTTCATCAAGATACACATCACTCCTATGATTTCTTTTGAAAGAAACTCTTTCTCCAAAAGACACCATTTCGAGCAACAAAACTTTGTTCTCGCTTTCTTTTATAAAAGTAATATCCTTTTGTTTCTTTAGGATACCCCACAAAAAACATTTTTCCGATTTAGGTGCGAGTTTATCCGATTGTAAACGTTTTACATAAGCCTCACATCCCCATATCTTGAGAAATGACAACATGGGTCTTCTCCCACCCATATCTCATATGGCGTCTTCTCAACGGATTTTGATGGGACCCTATTCAAAGTGAACGCAATTGTCTCTAGAGCGAAACCCCAAAAGGATAATGGCGATCTGCTTATGATCATTGACCGAACCATATCTAATAAAGTCCTATTCGTCGTTCGGACACACCATTCCATTGAGGCGTTCTGGCGGAGTAAGTTGCGAACGATTCCACATTGCTTTAAATGATCACCAAACTCTTGGCTCAAGTATTCGCCACCACGATCGGATCGTAAGTGTTTTATTGTTTTGCCAAGTTGATTTTGTACTTCGCTCAAACTCTTTGAACCTTTCAAAAGTTTCAGATTTATGCCCATTAAATAGATATATCCATATCTATCAAGTCATCGGTAAAAGTTACAAAGCATCAAACCCACCCCTAGCAATGAGCTCATTGGTCCACATACATCCGTATGTACTAGGGCCAATAATTCACTTGCTCTCTCACTAAAACTCGTGAAAGGGGCTTTTGTCATCTTGCCAAGTAAACAAGATTCACATGTTTCAAATGATTCAAAATCAAATGAGGTTAGAAGTCCATCACCATGGAGCTTCTTCATGCGCTTCTCATTTATATGACCTAAGCGACAATGCCACAAAAGGTAGGGTTCAAATCATTAGGCCGTGCCTTTTACATTAATATTATAGACAGGTTTTTCTTCGAGTTCAAGGACGCACAACCCATCCACCATGGGGCAACGACCATAATACATATCATTCAAAAATATTGAACAAACAAAGTTCTTTATTCTCAAATCATAACCTTCATGTTCCAAACAAGAAGATGAAATAATGTTTCTACTCAAAGATGGAACAAAATAACAATTATTGAGTTCTAAAACTAATCCTCAAGGCAAATGCAATGGGTATGTGCCAACGGCAAGACCAAAGAACTCTTGCTTTATTCCCCACGCCAAGATCCACTTCTCCTTTTGCCAAGTCTCTACTCTTTATCACCGCAACGAATTGCAAATGTGAGCAACCGAATCGGTATCATATACCCATGAGCTGAGTGAAGAAGTAGCAAGATTAATTTCTATAACATTAATACCAAGTGGAAACCACATTTCCATTCTTCTTATCCGCTGTACTTTTCGCAGCCCGCTTCCAATGCCCCGATTTCTTGCAATAGAAGCATTGGGTATCGTGTTGAGGGCCAACTTTAAGCTTCAAGCTTAGTTTTGAGGCTCGCGATCTCATCTTGAGCCTTGCCCTTGCCCTTGCCCTTGCTCTTTCCCTGCTCCCCACCTTTAGCCTTTCTCTTTTTGAAAGCGGTTGTTTTCAACCATCATCACATGATTGGGTTTTTCTTAATGCTTTCTCCGCAGCCTTGAGCATCCCATGTAGCTCTGTTAGGCTCTTCTCCATGCTATTCATATGAAAATTCATAATGAATGGCTCAAAGCTCGAGGCGTAGACCGAGAATAACATCTGTGGCCAAACCGAGGCTAAGGGAAACTCAAGTTTTTCCAATCTCCCAATGTAACCAATCATCTTGATCACATGAGGATCGACCGATCGCCTTCACCAACTTTACAAGCAAATAAAAGCTTTGAGATACCATACCTCTCAGCTCTTGCTTGATTCCCAAACATGCCCTTCAAGCCCACAATCATATTGTAAGCATCCTGGTCCTCATATTGCTTTTGAAGCTCAGAGTCCATTGTGACTAGCATGAGACAAATGACTTCTCTGTAAGCATTAACATGCTTTTCATATTCAACCTCAAATTGCGAGCAAGATTTTCGGTGGTTCATCAGAATTGGATTCTCTAGAACATAGTCCTTCTTTTCATGCTTGAGAACAATTCTCAAAGTTGCGATACCAATCAACAAAATTAGTTCCATTCAGTTTTTCCTTTCCAAACCGATCTCAAAGCAAAACCAGTGTAGCAGAGTAGGAGAAGGTGCCATTGAACTACAACAAAAATATGCAAAGATTCTAAGCACTATGTTTATGTAAAACTTTATTAAACTTTTAATTAAAGACACTCCTATTTTATGTCCTTTTATAGACACATAGTGAGTATTCAAGATCCATATTCATTAAACACTAGTGAGCTTTGGCATCACCGCTAGAAATTTAATGACATAGGTAAGCAACACCTTTGCTAATTACATCATATGTAACTCTTGTTTGTTGAGTATGAAAACAAGTAATGAATGCCTCCATCAACTTGACTCATGGCCAGTCAACTCGCCCCAAGGGCTCATATGAGGGAGGAGCACTTCCGTATTCGGTGCCAATTAAGAAACCTGCCTCATGTGTGTTTTCCTAGACACCAATTGTCTTGTATAGGTTCCTTCATTATCAAATCAAATCCCAACCACTTATGTCCTCAAGCCCAAAACCGCTTTGATAGCTCGTTTAAATCTGCCATTGTTATGCGTGATGTGTCCAACACATCCCTATCATCTATTGAGATAGCCATTGATATACTACTTTGGCAATCATATCAATAACGATCTAAATTCTTGATAGGTGCAACAATTGGATGGACAATTTGATTTAAGATTTTTAACTATAAGGATGAACAAAGATTACTATGAACATAGCATCACATGCAATGAGCATAAAGAAAATAGCAAGGATAAAATACACATCCACGTAAAATCAAAATAAGTCGTGAAATAGCATGGCCCTTAGCATTAAGATCTCCATCATCATGCTTGGTTGTTCACCTAGCCACCTTGCTTGATTTGTTCACCTAGCCATCGTCTTCATCATTATGGATGCAACTCCTTACAACTTTTGATAATGAATTTTACATGAGGGTTTGAAGCATCACAAGTCGACACGTAGGTCGTTATACAATTTAAATAGCCTTATGGCTTAACACGCACGCAGCCATGTGGAAATTACATGCATCACATACACATAGGCCATACTATTTCACATAATTCCTCGCAAAACGAAGTTAAACAAAAGCAACCCTACGACTCGGGGTCCGAGGGGCAATACGGGGTCCAGGGGGCGCACAGCGGCGTCCTACCGGCGGTCAACGGGCGGGTCCGAGGCGCGCCTGGCGGGTCCAAGGGGCGAGCCACGGCGGCGGTCCCACGGCGGGCCAATGGCGGTCGAGGTAGCGCCTTGAAATTTTTTAGAGGCATGTCTTCCGCCATGGAAAACACCTCAAAATTTCCACGGATCAACCAGATTGACCCAATCCGATCTAATATAATTGGCTTGGTCCCATATGGATACGCTTGAAACCACGATGGCGGTAACCCGACCGGTAAGGGCAACGTCGCATCATGAACGGACTCACCCAAATTAATATTGAATCTGCTTGCGCTACCATGGATCAACCAGATTGACCCAATCCAACTCGATCCGATTGGCTTGGTCCCATATGGATACGCTTTGAAACCCCGATGGCGGTAACCCGACCGTAAGGGTAACGCTGCATCATGAACGGACTCACCCAAATCAAGATTGAGTCGGTTTGCACTTTCTCAAACCCTAAATCGATCGATCTCATCGATGGTCGCCGTCACCAATTCATCACATGAACCGGCCAACATGTAATAGATCCAATCTACTAACCTCACACATCATATGTGCAACATCCGATCACAAAACTATACGAGATGGCTCGATACCATCGAAGGGAAACGCGGTATGCTACGCTAGCACAAAAAAACTACCGCGCAACCGTAAAGCTACTCGCAAGAAGGGGATCATAGATAAGATTACCACTAGACGCGCAGCCATGCGGAATCCTTCGCGCCGATGTAGTGGTTCGCCCTCGCCGCAATCGTTGCGCCGATGTAGTGGATCGCCCTCGCCTCACCGTGGATCGCCCTCCCACGCCGCAGCCGCAGCAGCGTCACCGCAGAGTCCACACGCCCGAGATGGAACGCCGTGCGTGTGTGCAAGCACCTAGTCGCTCGGTAGGGGCGGCGAGAGGAGGAGGCTAGGGTTTCAAGTGAATCAAACCTAAACCGTGGAAAGCACACTCGCGCCTCCTCCTCCCTCCTTATATAGCCACGAGATGAAACCCTAAACCAGGCCCACCAAAGATGCTAAGCCCACGAGGTTCATTAATTACGGATCCAATCCAAATTAATGCGCCCCACCATTAAGTGTGTGACCGCAGTTCACATACGCTTGGACATGGATTCGAAAACTCCTTTTCAATCTAATAGTTGGTAGCGGCTTCTTGCAAAGTATGCCAATTCCCAAACATACTGTGATCAAATCGAATGTAACCTATCAAAAGAACTCATGTAATAATCCCTTTGCCAAGTATATGAAGATTGATCTCAAGGCAGAAGCATGTCATCCTTTGATGATTCAATCCATCTCTCGTATCCGTGATATATTAATAAGTTGTGATTGACTCTCAATCACGGCATGGCCATGCACTTTCTTAATCATATCACACGAGTGGCCTTGTCATATATCTCCGTTTCATTGGAGTGGCAA
The DNA here is from genome assembly GCA_036346275.1 of Otatea glauca. NCBI lineage: Eukaryota > Viridiplantae > Streptophyta > Magnoliopsida > Poales > Poaceae > Otatea > Otatea glauca. The sequence continues at coordinate 93,324 of JAYEVK010000102.1, read as the reverse complement.
ATTCCATCTTGATCGCCACTTCCTCTCGCACGCTTCATAGTAAACATGAAAGCTACCTTTATAACTATCCGGTTAGGAAGTAGTGTTTGATAGCCCCAAGGAAAACTATTACACATGTAGGGAATATGACAATCTCAGTGTCTAAGGATCATACATCTTCTAGGTATGAGATACATCGATGACACATAAGAATGAAACATTCTCGCAGTTGTCCCATAGCGGGTCTATCTAACCCATGTTCTTCAACATGGTCCACAATGTAGAGATGATATCTCCATATCCCATGATCTATGAAGCATGATCATCGATCACTACATGTGCCGATCTATTCATCGTAGTCCTATAATGATGATATCCGATCGTAGATATTTATCGAATTACATCATTAAGTAAAGAGCTTCATAATCAAGTCACATACTTGTTGATCAATACAATGATATACATTCATTGGACCAATAATCATATTATTATTCATAAACATAGTCATGTTACAATCATCTAAATGATTGCCTCAAGGGCATAACACTAACAATAAGCTGCAGGAGGACGTGGTCCACACTCTCTGCAGGCTCGAGATGTGTTTCCCTCCATCTTTTTTTGATATTATGGTCCATCTCATTGTTCACATCGTGAAAGAGATACGGATTCTCGGTCCCGTGTTTCTACATCAGATGTATCCTTTTGAGAGGTTCATGGGGGTCATAAAGAAATATGTTCAGAATCGACATCGCCGGAAGGTTGCATTGCGATGGTTGGGGAACCGAGGAGGTCATTGAGTTCTGCGTTGATTACATGGATCTCAAACCGATTGGTGTGCCTACATCACGACATGAGGGTAGGCTACGGGGAAAAGGGACATCAAGCGAGAAATCACTCGTACAAACAATCTAGCTTCATTCACACAAGCACATTTCGCAGCCTGGGACAATCGGTTGTGGTGGCCCCGTATGTCAACATGCACAAGAGCATGCTATCTAGAACAAACCCAACGGTCGAGGGTTGGATCGCGAGAGCATAGACATAACTTCGGCGATTGGTTGCGTGAGGCACATGATGCATACGGAGACAGAGTGCGCCGCTTGAAAGTGTTGGCTCGTGGACCGCCCACTACAATTCGGACATTCCAAGGATACGATATAAATGGTTTTACTTTTTATACAAGAGCACAAGATAAAAAGAGCACCAACCAAAACAATGGTATCCGTATGTGATGCTCACGACAAAGAACGGAGATAGGAAAACCTACTACGGATTCATAGAAGAGATTTGGGAGCTTGATTACGGACCTTTGAAGGTCCCTCTCTTCGGTACCAATGGGTAAGACTTCCAAGGGCATGAACATCGACAAGTACGGTATCACCACCGTGGACCTAAAACTGGCCTGACATCTGTGAAGAACCATTCGTATTTGCTAATTGTGTTATACAAATCTTTTTGTAACCGATCCAACTAAGAAGGAGCGCCACGTGGTTATTCAAGGAAAAGAAGGATTGTCGGGTTGAGAATGTTGTCGACGAGGAAGAGTACAACCAATTCGATGAGCTTCCTCCTTTCGGAGAGGACGTTGACCTCGGTCTCATGGAAGAGAGTGAGGACGGTTACATACATACGCCGCGATCATAACGAAGGTCGAATCGTAGCTTAGTTGTCCTAATTAAATACATTTTATTTTCTCATATGTAACAATTAATGTATTCTTTTGTCATATGTATCAATTTGTGTGAATTCAACTTCATCTGTGTTTTTTTGTATTTGTGTGAATTTTTGAAGCGATGGTTGGTCTCATCGATTTGTTTGAATTTAAATCAAATATTACATGTCCTCAAGTATTCTTCCAAAAATTTCGAGAAAATTTGGATAAAAATTGATAGGATTTCAAAACAAGGGCAATTTGAATTTTTTATTTTAAAATATTAAAACTATGAAAACAAAGTGAGCAACTGATAATGTATTATTATCACGGGTTGAGATTGAACCGCAAGGATAATGTATTATTACCGTCGGGTTGAGATTGAACCCAAGTGATATAAAACTTTCACCGCCGGTTGAGCTTGAACCGGCAGCGATAAATACTTTCACCGCCGGTTGAGCTTGAACCGCAAGTGATAATTCAACTATCACCGCCGGTCTTTATTATCCGGCGGTGATAGTATCACCGCCGGTTTTTGTGGTGACCCGGCGCGATACTCTAACCCTATAAATTCAACGCCGCCACTCACTCGGCCGTCATTTCCACTTCAACTCGACGCCGCCACTTCCGCCTCCTCGCATCGCCCGCCGCCGCCCGCACGCCCGCCGTCGCCTCGACCTCACCGCCGGATCTCACCGCCCGCCGCCGCTTCAAATCGGAGGTGACTTTCTTTTCATTTTTTTCGCTTCAAATCGAGGTGACTAGATCTCGAATGCCATGGCCGTCGGCGTCTGGCGCCCTCCCGCCGCCGTTGGGGTGCGCCGATGGCAAGGAATGGGTGGCAACGGCTTCATCGCGGTGAGACGCCGCGAATCTGCTTCGTCGGGCATCCAATGCGAGTGGCATGGTGTTTGGACTCGAATCGACGCGTGCGTGGCTTTAATTAGGTTAAGATTGGAGTTTGGTGTCTGGAATCACATGCGATTAGTTTTTCATTAGCCTTCAGACTGGAGTTTGAGCGACCAGAGCTCATGTAAGTAGCCTAAGGTCCTGAGGCTTAAAGTCAGTTTTAACTTATGAAAAACTAGTAAACTCTTCTAAACAGTTCAGTTTTTAAGCAACTTTTGATATAAATAGGGAAAATTTGGCTGAGGGTGGTTGCTGGGTAGGTCGATGTGTGTATGTGCATGTGATTTAGGGAAAATTTGTCCATATATTTTTATGCACAATTATTTGTCCATATATTTCTATGCACAATTTAACCATTTTTATGCACAATTATTTGAATTTGAATTAACCAAACCATAACACCAACGGCACGTACTCGTGAGGCCATACATAATTATAAACATGTAGTGTATTCGAATGACATTCATGTGAAGACTTTATTCTTTAGACATTGTGGAGAAGTCACGACTTTATTCTTTGTATTGCATTTTAATAAATTTCATTGTATAATTTTTTCCTTTCATGTGAGAAGCATGCTAAATGTATGTATATGTGTATGGTTACTGGATGTATATGTGTATGGTTACTCGGATCAGTATGTAACGTGCATATGTTTATTGTCAGATGTTTGATTTGTGCCGTGAGACATAATGTGCATATGCGCTTATTCGAAAATATGTGCTAACACATCGACAAAGTATATATGTATGTGTACATCTCCGCAGATGTGTATATATGTTGTGTACGTGTATGCTTATATTTGTGTTCATGGTCAAAATATTCTAGAGAATGCGATTCAAAAAAGATGTATATGTGTATGTATCCTACAATATTAAAGAAAAATGAAAGAGGGCAACACTTCAACTGACCATTCTTGCGTAACACGTACGATGTGGGAGTAATTGACTACGTTGACATATATGTGCAGTGTTTCACTGGTCCTCCTCGTCATCCAGCTTAGATGCTAGCGGGATTTTTGTCTTGGACTCGTGAGAAAACAAACTAACTGTACCAAGACCTTTGGGACATGTCAATGTAAACTCGATCGCTATGCTATTACTCTAGCAAAATTCCATTCTATTGCATTTAAGTTTAATTACTATTCAAAATCATTCACAGGGCTTTCGCACTGCATCGCAAGAAAAGTGTTCGGTATCGCCCATACAGAAAAATTTTGAAATAATAAATGACTTTCCATACATGAAGCAGAACCCGAAACAATTTATGTGCATTCTATGTATGTACAAATATGCATTCAATTGTCACGGAGAGTGTCGGCTATAACGGCTATGGTACGTAATTACACTTTGATGCCCTTTTTATTTAACAAATATCATCATTAAGTAACTTCCTTTTTGTTCAAAAACAGCGCCCAAACGAGAACCAATAAGTTATTCGATGTAAATTATAGCAATTCAAGAACAGATCATTGATTCATTCATGATGAGATCATCAATCCAAACGGCGAAGTTCCACGAGTAGCCTCATCGCCCTCATTTCTACGGCCTAGACGCTGACATGTCTACTTCACTTTTGTAAAATCAAAGCGAACGGGATGACATGTAGTCGAGCTACATTTGTAAATAAATCATTGTAAAACAAATTATGTGATGCGTAATTTAATATATTTGAATTATGATTTTAACGATGCTTAGTCGATACATGCATATATTTGAATTATGATTTGAACGATGCTTTATATACTACATATGGACATCAGAATAATTATATAAATATATATATATATATATATATTGTACAAAAAATATGCAAGCTTGTCACTGTCGGTTCTTGGAGAAAACCGGCAGTGATATGTGTCTATCACTGTCGGATTATGGTACAACCCGGCAGTGCTAGTACAATATCACTGCCGGTTTTATATATAACCGGCAGTGATAATTATCATCACTGCCGGTTGTAGATAGAACCGGCAGTGATAATCCTTATCACTGCCGGATTTTGGTTTGATTCGGCAGTGATAGTCCAGTATCACTGCCGGTTGTAGGTAGAACCGGCAAGTGATAATCCTTATCACCGCCGGTTCCTCGAGCCGCAGTGATAATCTCGAGTATCACTGCCGACCAATCACTGCCGGCGCCAATGACCGGCAGTGATGGGGTTTTGGAACCGGCAGTGATGTGCTGTTCTGTAGTAGTGAAGGGTTTTATATTATAAAATTACACAAGTGATAAAGATACTGCACAAAATGTTTTATCCTTATCCTAAGTCCTGATAAATAGTTGGTGATAAATATTCCTAGTTTCGGCTACTAATCGACAACTCTACTCAAGAGCTAATAAAACTACCTAATTGATGTGAATAGACTTCTCATGAATATTGCAATGCCTTTTAGCCATCATGCGCGCTCAGACCTGCCTCTTGACAGAATATATAATTGCATCATAAATAAATTATCTCCCAACACATTAAACTTCACATCGCTCGCCGAACTCCATGCATACTTCATGTTGCCCATGAAAGCTGCATGACTGAAAGATTTCGACGAGTGTACCTTTGCCAGAGCCATCCACTTGGATTCAGCCTTCAGTACTTCTCAATGCTTTCCTCCAGCACGATATCACTCTTCTCCTCATCGATTAGATCTAGGGTGATACTAGCAATCGGACGTCTGATCACTGTTCATTTTCTCAGACGCATCGTGTAATATTTTTTTCTTACATTTACAATTTTTTTCTCAATGTCTGAAATATTTTGTTTCGCGCAGATATTTCTGCTGTTATCGAAGGAAAATATTGCACGCGTAAAAATAAAATGTTTCACACGTGAAAAAAAATGTTGTAAACGTCCGAAAAAAACACTCCCAAATACAAGTCATTCCGTTAGATCTAACTTCTGCGGCAGTGCATCAAGATCTTCCCGTTGATCCACATCCTCACCACGCCCCGCCTCAACCGCTGTCCTCCATACCACCACCTCTCCCGCCTCCGATCGCTGCTCGAGCACTCCCAACAGGGAAAACCGATCTGAAAGGAAAACAAGACTCGTGACTAGGATCAAAACCCTAGCGGAGGAGGCCAGAACCTAGAATCGCCCGAGAACACTTCCCAGTCTATTTGTTTCCCTTCTCTCTTTCACCTTTTTTCCGAGAACACTTCCCTCTTTCAACTTTGAGAATGCCTGCGGGGCCTAGCTCTAAGCCGGGGCTCTGCTTGGACCCTTCAGTATTATATAGAGGAATCCCAAGTCAACAAGACTATAAATAAATTCAGTATTAGATTCATATACATGGAATGACTTTTGAATCACTCATATTATGTACAAATTGATAGTCAAACGGTCTATGTAAAAAAGTTCTCATAAAAAATTTATGCGGCAACTGATAGTAGGCGGAAAGGCTTGCAAAAAACCATTGATTGATTCTAAACCATTTGACTCTGAGGAATCAAATTTAACTCCTCTTCCCTTTAAGGCAGACCACACTCCCCTGGGAACCAATCAAGAACATCAAAAGAACCTCCGTTAGCAAATCAGCACAACCAGCACATGAGAGACTCTGACTACAGCCCTTAAAAACAAGCAAACTTGATAAACAAGGCACCAAGATAGCAACTATATCCCATAATAACACCACCATAATATCATCCGTGCAACAGCTACAGGCATAACATCTACTACTGCCTCCAAAAACATCTACTACTGCATCCAAATCAGTCAAACAAAACAGATGAAGAAATAAGGACTAAGGAGGCAGTGTACCCAATGGAACAGAGTAACAATATGGCAACAGTATGCACTAAAACCAAACCCTTAACAAAATGAGCCAATAGGATTCGACGCAAGTTCACTGCAAATTACTTACATAGGATCTGACTTAAAAGACAAGGACTTCTCTTGAAACAGGCGCAGAGGGCTAACTGAGTGTACTCAATCGTAGCTACCTATATACAGCATAGCAAAAGAGAGTTCTAAGACTCAACCAATCGAACCAATTCGAGCCGATCATGAACCATATACATGAGAGTTTGAACCAAATAAAAGGAAAAGACCAAGCTTCAGCGCACCCTAAACAAAATCAAGCAGAGGAGAAGCACAAGGAATTAATATATCAGCATGCACGGCACACATCAGACATACGATTTTTAGCAACATCAACTACTAGTACGATGCCAGATAAATACATGTTTCTTGAGTGCACCAAGATCAACAGGCAAGAACATATAGGTAACGATAAATTAAAGGAGTCCTTAACATGCACACTAGACTTTCATGGCGGCGGCGGCGGCAAAACAAAGCCCAGAAGTGAGCTTGGCAAAACGAAGCAACGGCCCTCAGGACATGATCCCTAACAAGTAAGTAGCCTGGATAAACGAAGTCCAGCTAGAGCAACACAGTGTACTACTGTGGTCTTGTCTTTGCACATGCTCCGCTCCAATCCCTCCATTTGCTGTCAAACAAAACAATCTAAAATTGAGATGGATAACATTGACATGCTATGTTGCTAGAGATATCATAAACAAGGCAATTGGTGCATTAAGTCACAAATTCAGAAAGTACGTACAGCACAGTTCTAAAGAAGCTAAGAAATTGACGCAGCACTTCACTTCCGGTTATCATGGCGGCAACTTCCCTTGGGCGGGATGGCAAGAGGAGCCTGATGCTGACAGGTACATGGAGAAATCGGAACCAAAGAGAGTGGGATTGAAGAGATGCTGCCAGGAAGGGAGAAGCATGGAGGACAGGAGACGCTCGCTGAGCATATCGAAGCGGACCACGTACTGGCCATGGCAACGCATGACATTCTTTTCCACATCGGGGCGGTAATCACTGAACACCAAGTAGAGGACACCATCGTCCCGTGAGTTCAGGATGGGGTTTACGGGCGGTGCACACGTCGGAAGCCTGTCCCTCTTGAACTCCTGCTGCTCCCAGAGGTCTCCCACGCGGAGCTCGCCGTCTTTCGTCCAGTACCCCCGGAGATCCTTCAGAGTCCAAATGGTCATCTTGAAGTCTTCCGGGCCCTTGTTGTCGTCGGCGCTGTGGGAGACAAACTTGATGGAGTCTCCGACGCAGCCCATGGTCCGGTACCACCCGACGGAAACCTCTCGATGAAGTCGCTGGTGTGGTCAGGCAGGCACCCTCCGGGTAGGTCCATGAAGTGGAACCGCACGCGATTGCAGTCGTCGGAGAGCAGGTCGCTGTGCTTGCAGAACAGGACGCCTGTTGAGAGGTCGGCCCAGAGGGCCATCCCTTGGAACGAGAACACCTCGTCCGCGCCCATAAGGGGTAAAGATTCAGGAAGATGGGCTCCTTGAGCTGCCACCGCGTGGCCCTGGACGACGACGAGGAGGCCGGCGACGGGGCCACAGGCAGAGAACATACCGGACGCAACTCTCCGTTCCGTCCAACACCTGTGTGTCGCCAGGACGACCAGGGCGTAGCTTCCATCGGCACGGTGCACGGGAGAGGCCGCGGCGTAAAGGGAAGCCCCAACGAAAGGTACCGATTGGAAATAGATACCTCGGGGATCATGGTGAGCGACGCGTCGGTGGCGTCGTAGATGAGGTAGTAATTGGAGATGGGGACGCCGAAGTCGTCATAAGGGGGATCGATGAAGCACAGTTCGAGGATGACGAGGTTCTTGTCCGCGGTGAGCACGTTGGCGCACATCCTTCGCCCTTTCGCTCGAAGCACGAAGTCGTTGACGCGGATGGACAGGGCGGAGAGGTCCGGGGGATCGGCGACGCGCGCGAGGAGCGTCAGGCCCTCCGCCAGCGCGTCGCCCTCGACCCCGCACCCGTAGGACTTCCTTCTCGCGCACTCCAAGATCGCCCACCCGACTCGTCAACATCTACGAGGTCATCGTTGAGGAACACGAAGCGGTCCAGCACGACCCAGGATGGCAAAGACCGAGCCATAGCCATGGCTGGCCGACTATGTGGTGGACGAGGAGGCGGGGATCGATTCTCTGCTGTATGTACCGTATGTAGGCAGATTAGATGGAGGAAGAGTAGAAGGCAGGCACGCCCAATTCAATCTCGATTTCCTTCTACACGCCGTCGCCGGATGATCCAATCCAAAGACTTAGAGAGGGCCAAACGGGCGGTATAGTATAGCCCGGCCCATTAAATAGGTGGCACGGTCAGTTTCGGTTCGACTACTAAACGGGTCGTCTTTGTGTTGCATTTGCTTCATGGTCCCGATAGTCTGTTAGCGTAAAAAATTTTAAAAAAATAGAAAAATACGAAGAAATACAAAAATAAAAAAATCAAAAATAGGAAAATTTTAGAATAATTAAAAACTTGAAGTATGTAGAATTTAAAAAATATATACAAATTAAGAAAAAGCTAAAATATGAGATAAATTCTAAAATAAAACAAATAATTGAAATTAAATTATGAGCTTTATTAATGTTTGATCACACGTTAAAAACTTTGTCAAGTAAAACTCATCACGAGAAAACCTTGACAAAGAAAAAGAGTACAACCTATATCTTAGTGATACAGAAAAAGTGAAGATTAAAATTATTTCTCCCGATTATCTAGATAAAATTTTCGAACGCCTCATGAGCTCATTTTTCTATAGTATGTTGAGCTCGTTGATCACCTTGTTCCCAATCTTTCACAAAGTGAGAAGTATTTCCACCATCTCACTTATCGATTTGCTCTTCTCTCGCTTCGATTATTCTTCCGAATATAATAAAAGCGGACTCTAAAGAAACCGTGGAGACAGGATCGTTAACACACACCATAGTAATATAGAAAGCACCTGATATGTTATCTTGTACTCGTGCCACCACCGCAAAATGTTGAAGTCCTCCTCTTGCTACTCTTGGTAGTTGATGATGTCATCATTGAGACAGCGACTAGCTCCCCATCACTTGTTGTATCCACACTTGTCGTTGTTGTAGATGAACTCCTAGAGGAAGAGCCACCTGCACCCCATATCTTTTCCACGTAGTTTTCTTCTTACCTGTTATGGGTACTAGTGGAGGTCGCTGCATGCGAACTCCAGTAAACTTATGATCATAGTTAGCATAAACTTCAAATAAGTTAGCACGAACATTTGAAAAATAACTAGAATAATCAGTACATACAATATCACTTAGAAGTGAGAGAACGTTAGAGAATCCTTGAACTTTAGCTTTAGGATCCAAAATAAATGCAAATGCATATAACATATGAATTTCTCGCCAATATTTCAAAAATTTAGTTTTCATAACATAAACAGATTCACGCAAGATATTATTATTTTCATGGGTCCTTAAGTGGGTAGAAATTTCTAAAATATGATGCACAATTAAAGGAGAGGTTGAGTAATAAACTCTAGATAAAGCAACAGTGGAATCATAAAAAAGTTCTAAAAATAACGGCAAGTATTTAGCAACATACCAATGTTGCTCATTAGTAGAGGTTGACCATCCTGCTCTACGATAGTGTGTGTTAATAAAAAGTAAAATGTGCTCTCATATGGTACGAGACTTAAGCATCAAGTAAGTAGAGTTCCATCTAACAGGCATATCCAAACCAAACTTACGCAGGTGCACATTCATTACAATACAATAAGTCTTATATTCTGCTACTCGTTGATTAGAATTATTTAAGAAATATATTGCAGTGCGAAAAGGTTCAATATACTGATTTAACCTCTTCAAACCACATTTAACTATATGATTAATAATATGGCAAGCACAACGATGTAATAAGAAAGATTCAATATACTGAATTGAAAAGCGGAGCAAGAATGTTCATGGTAGAAGTATTTGCGTAGCATTATCTAATGTTATTGCAAAATCTTATCACTAAGGCCAAAATCTTCCACAACTTTTATAATACAATGAGCAATATTTTCACCAAAGGTGTGCTACATCAATTAATTTGAATCCTATAATTCTCTTTTCTAGTTGTCATTCATTGTTTACATAATGAGCAACTACACTAAGATAATCCTCTTTAGCTCTATCACTCCATATATCAGATATCAAAGACAGAGAAAAAATACTGGTACTAAATTTTTCGCTTAGATTATTGTGACAATTATTATAATATTTAATCAAATCTCTACTTGTTGTCCGCTAGAAACTACGTAAAATCTAGAATTATGAGCGGTCCTAATATACTTTTCAAACGCAGCTGACTCACCAAAGTTTAAAAGAAGATCTTAAAAAGCGATTAAACGACAAAGAGATTCACGAGCTACCTCAGAATTGTACTCCTAGTTATGTACCATACTGTCCGAGTTGTACTGCAGCTGCGTCTGTCTGAAAGCCATCTCCGCTTTTTTTCTATAGCACTCAGCATGCCACTTCAAGCGCCTCGTTCCACCTAAAGATTTCGCAGTTAATTTGATCTTACAGTATTTACAAATAGCATACCTACTCGACGCCGCCTATGTCTCAAAAATCGCTCAAATCTTCCTATACTCCCGATGTAATCGCGCCTTGATCTTTTCGCCAAAGGCTTGCCGACGTAGTAGCACTTGTAGAGCATGAGAATGACGTAGCTCGGTAGCTTCTTGCACTTCATAGGATGCGACAAGTAGCTCCTCGGTGAAATCTCAAATCGAAGCTCGAAAGACGGAAAATCCCCGTGCTCCATAAAGCAAACTGCAAGAAATAATTACGCTATTAGTACTAAAATATGATTTAAAATACTAACAAAATAAAAAATAAATCACAATTATTACCTTGATTTCTTAATAGAATCAGAAGCTTAATTTCGGATTTTTGAATTTTTGGAAAAACTATTTTGAATTTTACCAAATTACCAAAAAGAGCAAAAGAATTTGCACAAGAGAATGAATATAAGAGAATGCAAGATTGCTGGTGTGAAAATGAGGGGGGGACAGCCACCTATTTATAGGAAAAAATTCAGGATTTTTTGAATTTTTTAATCCTCCAACAACTATAAAACGGCAATTTTTCAAACTAAACGGGCTAAACAAGCTGTGCCTCACTTAAACGTGCCGGGCCGCTCACGGGCCGTGCCGGGCCGCCGTGTCGGGGTGCCGACCTAAGCACGATACAAATTCGTGGGCCGTGTCAGCATAACCTGTTTACGACTGAATCGTGCCGTACTCGGACCGAACCAATAATATCGTGTCTCAGATTGGCCCGTTTAACCATCTCTAATCCAAACAAGGAGCAGGTCGCTGTGCTTGCAGAACAGGACGCCTCGGGAGAGGTCTGCCCAGAGGGCCATCCCTTGGAACGAAAACACCTCGTCGGCGCCCATAAGGGGTAAAGATTCAGGGAAGATGGGCTCCTTGAGCTGCCACCGCGTGGCCCTGGACGACGACGAGGAGGCCGGCGACGGGGGCCACAGGCAGAGAACATTCCGGACGCAGTACTCCGTTCCGTCGAACACCATGTGTGTCGCCACGATGACCAGGGCGTAGCTTCCATCGGCACGGTGCACGGGGAGAGGCCGCGGCGTAAGGGGAAGCCCCAACGACTCAAGGTTCGGATTGGAAATAGATACCTCGGGGATCATGGTGAGCGACGCGTCGGTGGCGTCGTAGATGAGGTAGTAATTGGAGATGGGGAGGCCGAAGCCGTCACAAGGGGGATCGATGAAGCACAGTTCGAGGATGACGAGGTTCTTGTCCGCGGTGAGCACGTTGGCGCACATCCTTCGCCCTCTCGCTCGAAGCACGAAGTCGTTGACGCGGATGGACAGGGCGGAGAGGTCCGGGGGATCGGCGACGCGCGCGAGGAGCGTCAGGCCCTCCACCAACGCGTCGCCCTCGACCCCGCACCCGTAGGACTTCCTTCTCGCGCACTCCAAGATCGCCCACTCCGACTCGTCAACATCTACGAGGTCATCGTTGAGGAACACGAAGCGGTCCAGCACGATCCAGGATGGCAAAGACCGAGCCATAGATGGAGGAAGAGTAGAAGGCAGATTAGATGGTGGACGAGGAGGTGGGGATCGATTCTCTGCTGTATCGTATCGTGTTTATACTCCTATCTAAGCAATTTTTTCTATGTCCACCCTAAATAATACACCTCATAGATGGTCAATGTTCGTGTCCCCAACAAAATGTTCTCAGAAACTTGCATTCATCAAAATGAACGTCTCAGATTTTCCTCAATCTTACTCACCCACATCTGATGGCCGTTGTTTAATGTGTCTAACTCATTCATTCATGTGGCCCACAACAGGAGAGCCCACACATATATATTTTAATTGAACTATATATATGTAATTTATGTTGCAAATCTAAACCCATTTGATTTCGATTCAATATTTACCATACCAGTCAGTACCATGAATCGCGCACTTAATTTTCTTCCATTCATGCATGTGCACCACATCCTATACAAGGCGCTCACGTACTGCCGCCATAATCTATACCCCTTTATAATGCACGTAAGCAATTTTTGCTACGTCCACCCTAAATAATGCATCTCACTAGAAATGGCCTAACGTTCGTGCACCCAACAAAATGTCCCCCAAAACTTGCATTCATCAAAATGAACATCTCGAATCTTTCCTCAGCTTTACTCACCCACATCCGATGGCCATTATTTAGTGTGTCTAATCATCCTGTGGCCTGCAATGCACTCTCCCCACCTATATATTTGGAAGAAGAGCGAATCAAACAAGGAAATAAATAAGGAGGATCCGCATGCAAGGAAACCAGACTTGAATTTTTTATTGGTTAAAATTGTACGTACTACATATTTGGAAAGAGGGCGAATCAAACAAGGAAATAATCAAGGAGGATCCGCATGCAAGGAAACAAGACTTGAATTTTTATTGTCTTGGCATTGTGATCGTATTTTTTCTCGAATATAACTCTTCTCGAGACTTTTTACTGATCTAACCCCATAGAGTTTAATTTCAAATAGCACGAGAGCGCCAATTTTTGTTTTCATTTTTATCTAAGGAACCAACTGTTCAGTGAGTGTTGCTTAATTTTTTCAATTTTTTCTCACTAAACCAATGTCGACGAGCATTGTTTAATTTTTATCATTTTTCCTTGCGGATCCGTGACTCGACGAGCACGCTTTATTTTTCCATATTTTTCCGAAATCATCCTCGTGGCCCACAAATGCACCTTCCTCACCTCCAAAGATCAACATGGAAAAGGAAACAAACGCCTTGGAAAAGGAAAGGACCATACATTATGTGCCGGGAAAAGGAAATCGGAGATGGGCAGCATGGCCGGAGATTACACGCGCGCCGGCGGGCGGCCACGGAGAACGCAGTCCGCAATGGCTCCACTGGCCGCCATCGGTGGCTTTGCCGACGCGGCGAGAAGATCGGCGACCTGACCACGGCGCCGTGCTCTCAGAATTTATAATTTAATTTTTTTTAAAAAAAAATTTATTAAGTACAAAATAATCGAAAGTTTTTTGAGAATTTTTCTAGAATTTTTTAACATAATGTGCTATCTTTTCAAAAATCCTTCTATATTTTAAAAAAATGAAGGCAACCCACCTGTAGCTTCTTCTAATCATAATTGCACTGCAGAAGTTTCTTCTCTTCCTTCCCTCTATTAAAGCAAGAAAGAAGCTCCAAAGCTTCATCAATCCCGCACCAAATCTCTTCTTTCCATCTATGATGTTAATTCCCTAAATTTCGTGCTCTATTGTCAAAATTTTCTCCCAATATGATTTGATACTAAATTATGGATTCCATAAATATGCTTGTTTCAGGGCTATAAAAGCCAGCGAGCTCTCCTCCACCACATCGCATTGCGTAAATCCCCAAGTGCTCCCTCTTGTAAAGATCGCTGGATTTTGGAGGTAACCCAAGCCATCACCGTCATATTTCCCGGTGGAATTCACCGCAACCGTGACTCCTCCCTCAGTGTCGGTCGGCGATCTCGCACGCACTGCCGACCATCATCATGCGGCCGCCACCACCCACTTCCTCCTCCTTGCGCGGTTAAGCCAAGAGAGCACGCTGTTGTGCTCTCTGTGGAAGCCGCAAAAAAATCTAAAATCGTAAAATTCTTTTTCTTTTTCTTTCTTGATTTAAAATCTTTTGGGAGCCCGCTACCATTCGACCTCTATTTAGTTCCGTTTTTCTTTTTAAATTCATTTAAAATTCTAAATTTCTCTTTTATTATTAAGTGTTGTATCCATACTTATCTTCTTATTTAATTGATAAGCGGGTGTACTACCGTCATAACGTTAGCACAGGCACTATACTATGTATTGTAGGCAGATTAGATGGAGGAAGAGTAGAAGGCAGGCACACCCAATTCAATCTCGATTTCCTTCTAGACGCCGTCGCCGGATGATCCAATCCAAACAAGGAGCAGCGGGGTTCGTTCGTTGGATGCGGGCGACGCGGATCGTGGGACTAGTGGACGGTGGATATGTTCTAGTTCCAACAAACACGCGGGGAGAAGACCGCATGGAATAGGTGCACGGCGGACTGCTCTTCTCTCTCTTTCTTTGGTCCTTTTCTTCCGTTGATGACGGTGGTGGACCACCCGTATGGATGGGTGCATCGTTTCTTTCAAATGTACGAAATGAACGGTAGCGTTTGGCACAAGGTTTCACATTTCGTTTTCGGATAAAACACCGTCGTTGGTCGGATACCGAGATTTCGGCAAAATTCGGTAATTTCGGATTAATTTCGTCCGGAATGTCAAATTCAAAATTTGAATTCGGCTTGCTTGCTACCGGTAAGTACCGAAATTCAGCGGAATTGGGCGAAAAGATTTCGGCCATTTTGAACAGGCTGGAAAGTGGTCGAAACGATGGCAAAATTTTTTCAGATTTTTTGTGGAGAGTTCCGACATATTGTTAATGTTTTCATAAAAATTTCATATTTTTATGAAGCCTATGGAATGTTTAAAAATTCAAACATTGGGACTGTCCTAATAAAACGCTGACAGACAGTTTTGAATTGAATGAAAAATGGTACAAAGCATGTTAGAAAATTTTGAAATTTTGTTAGCATGATTCTGACATGTGAATAATATTTCCATAAAATTTTTAGTTGTTGCTGAAGCTCGAGGAATTTTTGAAAATTCCGGTATCGGTGATGTCCGGGCGAAAAATGGTTTAAAGTACGTTAGAAAATTTCAAAAAATTTATTAGATGGTCGTGATGCATCATTAACCTTGTCGTAAATTATTTAGATGATTAGCAATGCGTGAAGGTAGAAATTTCGGCAGCATTTTGACTGAAATTCGAAGATTGAGAGTCACAATTCAAAACAATTAATGTATATTGGCATGACAATTAATAAGCATAAAATAAAATCGATACATATAACAATTCTGCATATATTTGCACATGACAATTAAATGAATGTATATTTGCATCATGTACCTACGAGTAGTAGAACACTTGTGGTGCAAACTCCACCTCTGTGTTATCAACAATGACCTCGTGATACCTCCTCTCGTGTGATTGTGGCTGTGGACGGGGCTGGAGGGAGTACCGGTCAGCTTCCGTCCCGTCATCGCCGGAGAGTCTATCGCTGTCGCTGAGCTACTATTGAGGTACTGCACATTATCAGAAGGTGTTGCCGTGTCGTCGTCGCTGCCGATAATAGGCTCATCATCACTTCGGGCTTTTCCTTTTTCCTTTGCACTCTGGCTGCCCGATAACTCCTGCAACCCGCCTAAAGCTCCTGCTAGGTGAAGGATCGAGATGGCCTAGAGAGGGGTGAATAGGCAATTTTAACAATTTCTAATTATTTTAAATAACTAATTAAATTTAACAGAGAGCAACTTATTGCAAGAATGATACAGAATTCAAACAACTAAAAGTAACAGCGAAAGCAATAAACGAAATGACACAGGAGAGACAAAGATTTATCCCGTGGTTCGGAGCCGCACTCCTAATCCACGTTGAAGCACTTCTTTCGAAGTTCTGCTCCTCCAAAGCTAGTCGCAGTAGCTCTGGCGATCACTCAGGTAACTCTTTCACTACTCCAGTGAGGTGAGTTCCAAACCTCTCACAAATACAGATGCCTTCCACAAACACCTTTGGATAGGTCACACTGTTTACTTCCTCCAAGCTGTCTAGGATTATCAAGATCCAAGAGTAATAAACTTTGCACAAGTTCTGTCTCTTGGTTCACTTTGCAATTCACACAACTAGACACTGGCTTGGAGCTAACACACTTAGAGATGTATGAGAATTTTTGTGTGAAGATGAAGCACAGACTTCTTTTGAGAATGAGAGCTATATTTCAATACCAAAGTGTAAGGAGTTCATCTATCTACTTGGTAGATGGCTTAGGAAATGCTTATATAGCCATTTTGAGTGAAAGTAGCCGTTACACCTGCTATAGTAGCGGTTGGACGTGTCAGATGTCAGAAACAACAGAAATATACACGTACAACGGACTAAGTATCGCTGCTTAGCGACATCGATATGTGTATAATGCATCAAATTTGAGAGTTCACGACGGACCAAATATTTTGGTCCGTAGTACATGGGTTGATCATAGAAGATGGTCTGGCATACAACTGAGAGACATATATGAGCATCAGACCAAATTGTTTGGTCCGTTACACATGGATTTTAAAAGATTAGTTTAGGCATAGAGACCTATGTATGTCGGACCGAATTTTTGGTCCGTCATATATGGACATTGCAAGAGTTTTGCCAGGAATAGAGACACATGTACTTCGGACCAAATTTTTGGTCCGTCATACATGGTCTTTTCAGAAGATTTGTGCCAAGGACCTTTTTCAACAAAGATAAATTTTATCAAAGCTTTTTATTTTAGCAACAGACTGAAAATATTTAAACACAAATGCTTGGTCCGTTTCCTGAGTAAAACTTCTTTTGAAGTTAGGGAATATTCATTTTAGGTTTCGATTAAAAGGACATCAAAGATTTAGTCCAGCCAAAGACTTATAAAATGGAAAGAGTGCCGGATCAAATATTTGGTCTGCTGAAGATGGGAAACCTAAGATATTTTGGTCCGACACAGAGAAGTGAATTTTTGCATGTATGCCGGACTAAATATTTTGGTCTGTCATACATAGGCAATCCTTTGGCTTATCAATATGATTTTCAAGGAATGTTTTGATCAAGGAAAAGTGAATATGAAAGCGAATGTATTTTAATTCTGATGATCAAATATTCAAAGGGAGTTTTGACGAAGAATAGTTTCAAGGTATGCAACGGACTGAAGAAATAGATAGATAAAGATTGGTCCGTTGTACTAAGAGTTATGATTTCATAAGGGTAAAGACTAAGTGTCTTTTGCTCCGAGTGATCTAGTTTTGCCTTTGCCTAACAAACTATTTTCTTGTGCAAAGTCCCTCTTTTAGACAATTAAAAAGAAAAACAAACCTAGGTTATTTGACTTGAAACATCTCCCAAGTCATAAACTATAAACTGAAAGCCTTAATCTTGTTATCCCAACTTGTTCCATCATAGATTCCAGCTTACTTTCTTCAAAGCTTTGAGTATTACTAACTTAGTCATCAATACCAAAACCAATATAATACAGAAATAAAATTGAGGGGTGCCTAGATGCTATCACTAGGGTGTCATCATCGTCGACGTCGATAGCACGCTTTCTCTTCCCTGTGTGTGTCACCGATGTTTCATACCTGTGAAATACGGGCAGTCCACCTTCCTTCCTGGGATTGCATTAGCATGTAACCACTTTGACCATCCCCTCCCTAGCTTCTCCCGCGCCCCCTTCTTGAATGTAGTGTCAATACGAGGTTGCTGCGGGGCACCACTCCGTGCAAGGTCAACATCTATGGAGGCATGGCTTTCCCTCGTCAATTTAGCCCGACCGAACATTTTGCTTATAGTCGATTGGATCGAGTACGTCCTTGCACCACTCCCAGACCCCGAACCTTACATCAAACCTTGCCTCCTGAGGTAGGCCTCTTCTTTGGAGGCCTTGATGGCCATCTTAAGCTGCTCCTCCTCTGTGGCCATGGTGGCCCACTCGCTGCAAGCCTCCACCTTACGGAGGCGAATCGTCTGCTTATCCTTCTTCTTGGCTTGATTTCCACGGAGGTCCACGAGCATAGCCTGCCTAACCACTTTCGGCACGTAGGGGCAGGCCTTCACATCACCGGCGCGGCCAGCCAAATGTTCCTTAAGACGGGTCGCCCCTCCACCCTTCATAACATGGGTGCAGTAGTTGCATTTCGACCCTGAGCCGATGCGCTCCCCGTGATCCCATACGGTACCCTGACACTCTGCCATCACGACTCACAAGAGCCTACAATAGAACAAAAAATATGCCAACAAAACACAACGAGTTAATTTCAGTACTAAGAGTGAAACACATGAGCATGTCCTTGTATGGAGGGCTTCAAATTTCTTAACTCACTGATGTTTGCTTCTACGCATGATATATGAGCATGTGCTTGTATGTAGGGTTACATTTTCTTCAACTCACTAATGTTTGAGTGGCATATAACCATGAGCATGTTTGAGTGAAACATATATGAGCATAAGCATGTTTCACTGATATATGAGCATGAGCATGTTGGCATAACTCACTGATGATTTTTTTCCTACACAACATATATGAGCATGAGCTTCAAGATAACTCCTAATTACAATGCCTACAACCATATACACCTTGTAAACTTCACTACATACCAATGTTTTTGCATATGAACCAAAATCCAACCAAAAAATAAATGCATACCGAAATTTGTGTTGCCCGAAATTTCGCCTGTCCACCCAGAGATTTCGGTGCTGTGACCCGAAATCTCACCCTCCACGGCCGAGATTTGGTCGTCGGCGGCCGGATTTGGCCGGAGTTCGCCAGAGCACAGAGGGAAGCTGGCTCTTGTCGCAGGGGAAGGTGAAGTTGGCAGAGAAGCAGCTCTGTGAACTTGTGAAGCCAGATCAATGATTGAGGATATTAAAACCAGTGCGCTCTAAACATATAAAGTAAGTTATTTGTGAACCCTAATACACATAAGCGCCCATAGCTCAGCGGTGAAGCTCACCTCTACCAAACAAGAGGTCTTGAGTTCAAATCTCCAGATTGGCATTTTTTTGCAATTTTTTTGCATAGTTTTGAGCATGTAAAAATTATAAGAAATTTTGTACACAGTTGGAAAGCATCAATTATGTTGTCATAAAATTTTGAGTTCATGATAAATCATGAAAAATTCCCAAAAATTATGGAAGTGTTACTTCACAGTAGCTTTTTTTGGCATAGTTTCAAACATGTAAAAATTATAAAAAAAAGTGTGCATAGCTGGAAAGCATCAATTATATTCTCACAAAATTTTGAGATCATGATCAATCATAAAAAATTCCAAAAATGTTAATGTAGTACTTCACAGATCTTGAACTGTACAACACGTACAGGTACCATATGCAATTTTTGGTTGAATAGTCAAAATAGTTAAATTTTTTTGAAACTTTTAAAAAGGTTTATGAGAGAGTTTTAAAGCTCCCATAAAAAATTCAGGTGATGATCAAACATGATAAAATTTATAAAATTCTAACACTGTCACTGCCTCGTTTATCCTAATTCTATTTTCTATTTTTAAAACATAACAAATAATGTTAACATATTTTAATAAATTTTTTGTATTATCCTATATATCTCATGATAGTCCCATAAATTTTTCATACCATGAAAATGCTTGCTCAATTTTCTAAAATTCGGAGAGTGTTTCTACCGAACTGCTAAAAAGTCTCAAAAATTAACTTTTTTGGCAAATTATCATTGAAGATCACTTGATTATATCTTATTGATGTCATTCCGGTCAAATCCGCCAAAAATTACAAAATCCGGTTTTGATGGTGAAATCTCGCGGTATTAAGTAAATCTCGCCGTAAAAAATGAAATCACTGTAGCATTTTCAAATTTTTTACCCGGCCGGTCTGGTGAAACTCGTTGGCCTCCAAAATCCGAGATTTTGGCAAAATTTCACCGAATTTTGTTTCCTTGGTTTGGAAATAGCTTTGTAATTCACATTGCGTAGGCTAATAGCTCTAAACTGCCTTTTCTGCTACTTAGATATATTCGAACTCTTGTTCTAGTTATTGAGAGAGATAAATGTAGACTCTTGCTTTGATTATTGAGATATATCCGGACTCTTTGTTTTGATAGACGAATTTCGAAACTATCCCTAAGGGCTATGTATATAAATATAGCACCCTATCGTGCAAGAGAATTAATCTATCCATCAATAAAGAGAGAAAATAGTCGATCTCCATATGTGTTCATCTATTGCGATTGTTCTTTGTCTATTATTGATTAGTATTAGAATTGATTTACGGCAATCATCATCGTTTTACAACACGTTATCAGCACGAAGCTCTCCTAGGCTGAACAAGATTGTCTGCCTGCATCAATCCACATTGCATCGATTTTCGACCGTCATCAAGTGATTAATCTTCTACAAGTTGTACATAAGTTCAAAGCAAGTAAGTTAATCATATATAAATAGTCTGTCTGCAGATTAATTTTCCTAGTTAGCTAGATTACTTGATTAATCTAATCGGGCAATTAGGTTTTCAATACTATTCTTCAAACCAATAAAAAGATGTCGCCAGAAGCTGCGCCGTGGCACCCTACAACACGTCGTGCCCTCGACGAGAGCCGCATGCCCCGGTTGCTGCACCCCGACGGGACCTGCAAGCGCCGACCACATCCTGCCCTACCGCGTCGCACACGCCATGCCGTGTCGTGCATGTCGTTGCAGCCTCAAAGCTCGGAGCCGGATCCATCGCCGCACGTCGACCCCCCGAAGCAGTCGTCGCCGCCGTACTCCCACCGAAGCCCACAGTTGCGTGCTCACGCTACGTGTCACTTGCCGCTGCTTGGGACAGGATGGTTGGACTCGATGAGTTTGGGCAAGCTAGGGTTTTGACCCTAGCTTGCCAAATCGGACCAGACCAAGAGCGCGCATGGGTTGGCCCACAATAGTAGAGGTGGTGGGCCAGCTCCATGAGCGGCCCTTGGTCGACGAGGCCTGCTAGCCATCACGAGTCGAGCGACCCAAAGACCAAAATTATTTTGGGTTACGACACTTTTGCGCTTTAACCCTTGAAGTTTTAGTTAATTAGCATATTATTTTGCGACGTGGTAATTTTGTGAAAAAGACCCTAAGGTTTTGCATAATTACATATATTTTTTGGGATAAAGAAATTTTACATTCTAGATCCTGAAGTTTCTAGTACTCCTCAAAAAATAAATGCTAAATTCTAAAAAATATATTAAATCCTAGAAATTGAATTTTTAGGTATGTGAGCTTACATAAATTTTTTACCTTAGACTTAGCACACATTAGAAGTTTCATTTCTCTGGGTTTATTTTTCCTGACATGATTCCATGTTTATTCATGTTGAATTTATTTTCTATTTTTCGATAATTAGCATAAAATTATGAAAATTCTGTGAAATTTTAGATAATTATCTACTGAATAGATATTGACCAAGATTTACTGATTCAAGAGTGAGCATGTAATATATTGATTTTACCAATAGTAAAATTCATTTTTACATGAATATAAATAGGATATATTGGACATCACAAGAGGGAATTTGTAGAGCCTGCCCACAATGGCATCAATTACCTGACCTAGACAATGAATGCAAAGATTGACCTGACAGCTGTAGTATCAAGGATAACTGACTTGACAGGGGTGAATAGGAAGTTTTTGAAGTTCTTTTGGCTTATGTTCAATAATTGAGCAAATATGATAAGAATTATAATTTTAAACAATCAAAGGCAACCTGGGGATGATGACGCTCTCGCCGTGGGGAGCAACGCGGATGCGAGGTGGGAGGCACCTAGGCAGCCATGGGATGGGAGCTAAAGCGAATCGAAGCGAGTGGGTGGGGAAGGACAATGTTTGGGTTAGGTTATCCGATTGTACTTTTGTGGTCGATTAGGATCGGATATCCGAATAAGTTTTACTGGATATATCCAAGAAAAGGTTCGGAATATCCCGATTTGACGGATAGTCATCTCCTGAATCAGAATCAGAATCTGAAATAAATTATCCGAATCCGATCCGAACCCATCCGGTCGGTCGGTCGGTCAGAAAATATCCGATCCAATTACACCCCTACCTAAATCCACTAGGGTTAGCTCTTTCCTGTTCAGAATAGGTGAGCTCCAACCTTTACACCAACACAAGGCCTCTTCACAATCTTCTTGAAGATATCACTAGTTTCTCCTCCGAGCCGTCTAGGAGTTGTCAAACTCCAAGAGAATAGACCCATGACGCTTGCTTGAAAATGATCTAGTGTTCTAATGGCTCAAATTGAATGCACACACTTGAATAGTCTCGACAACCTCAAATGCAAATTCAATGCTCAAATATTGAAGAGAGGCTTGCAAGGGCTCACAAGGTATTAAATGAGATTTCTAACTTTACCCTTGGTGTAGGAGATTGGGTATTTATAGTCCTCATCCACCAATTTGGCCGTTGGGGCCAAATTGCGTGAATTTCAACAAAGTCTACTACTGCCATGCATGGACCAGTAGTACCAGCCTCTAAGGCAATGGTTGATTTTAGGCAATTAATACATAGGTACTAGCTGTTGCTATAGAACCCTCGGTAGTAACGCCAACTAAGGGTCGGTAGTGCCGCAATTTGAATATCAGGAAACTCACCCAAAATCACCTATCTGGAAAAAATGTACTGCATGCAGTAGTACTGACCAAAAACAGCAGTAGTGCTGGTTTTGAAAAATGCAAAATATACTGACTCTAGGAAATAACTACCGCCATCTGAGGGGCGGTACTACCAGACTTACGGTAGTATCGCTCCCCGAGCACCGGTAGTTCCAGCTATACTAATCCCTCAAAAACTACCTTTCTGAAATATAACTATCAAGACTTTAAGGCGGTACTACAGGCCTCTAATTGCCGGTAGTGCCGATTCCAAGAGTTCAATATGATGTTCAAAGGAATTTTCAACGCATATACACAACCAAGTATGAGCATAATTTGAGCCATGATTTTTAAGCATGTTCAAGCTACTCGACAATAATCCCTCTTAATAGTACGGCACCTATTATAGCAATCTGATCTTTCCTCCAAACACCAAAGATCGGTAAAAGCTGTGAAGAAATCCTTAAATTTTTTATACCTTAGCCTTGAGCTTGAATCATCGTTAGACATGTTTGTTCACAATTTTACCTTTTCCATGTGGAATGGCAAAGACAAGCCTTTTCTCATACACTTAAAAGAAAATGTTAGTCCTTTAATCTCAATTTTCATTAATCACTAAAATCTAAATTAAATTGGGGGCCTAGATGATTCAATCTCCCCCTTTTTGGTAATTGATGACAACCTTAACAAAGATAATGGAATGAATTTGTTTTTGAGTATACATCAAGTCAAAAAATGTTGTATACTCTAGGATTTTGCTTTTAATAGCATTTCATTTCTTTTGAAAGAGAATGATTGAATTTTGAAATAAAATGCTATCAAAGCAACATTGTATAGTTGAAACTTCTTCTAGAGGTATGTATAGAGATAATGAGTTGAAATCATGAACTTGTGGATTTTTGAAAATTTTGGCAAAGTTTCTTCTAAATATTGGATCCGAGGAAGCATTATATATAATACGAGAATAATTTGACAAAGAATAATATGCATGCCTGGAGTTTCGCATAATTACATATATTTATTGGGATAAAGAAATTTTACATTATGGATCCTTAAGTTTTTGGTTCTCATGAAAAAATAAATAGTAAATTCTAAAAATTTATATTAAATCCTACAAACTGGATTTAGAGGTATGTGAGCTTACATAATTTTTGACCTTAGCACACATTAGAATCTTCATATCCTCGGGTTTATTTTTCTGACAAAAATTTCAGATGATTATCAAATTTGAGAATTTTTAAAAATTCAAACATTGCTACTATCCTGATAAAACATTGACCCATAAATTTGAACCGAATGAAAAAAAAGGAACAAACGAGGTGAGAAAATTTTGAAATTTTTTGTGCATAGTTATGATATATCACTAATATTCCTATAAAATTTTCAGGTCATGATCAAACTTTATGAATTTTTAAAAATTTGGACAGTGCTACTATCCTATTAAAAGCCTTACCCGCAAACTTGAATAAAATGAAAAATAGTTCAAACCATTTAGAAATTTTTGAAAATTTTTGCGGATGGTCTAGTTAGAAAATTTTGAAAATTTTAGAAAATAGTTCGAACTTGATTTTGCATTATTGATGGACAAGAGGAGAAAATCAGCTCTAGCTTAACCGGGCAAACATCCTTGCTCCGACGCATGACTGCCTCTTGGCTGTTGCTGTTTCCGTCAAAGGACACGTAGCTAGAAAAATGCGTCCAACAGTCGGTCGACACGGCGACACAGCGCACTGCTCTAGGATATAAATATGCTTGACAGCAAAAGCAAAAGAACATATCTCTCCGCTACACTGCCCCGGCATCTGCTGCTCGTTTGCTTTTCTCGTACACGTACAGGGCAACACAAAGTTGGAAAAGCAAGTTGTGTGGCAAATTGGTAACTCAATAGTCGGGTCAAGTTAAATCAGAGGATATTTCTCCGAGAATAAAAAGAAAACTAGAGATGAGTAGCGATATACATTTGGACAGAATATACAAACTCATATTATCTATGTATACTACGTTAGTTTAAGATCACACTAATATACACAGTGACAATATAGATATAATATTAACAACATGCATAGTGAAGTAATAATAAATGACCAGATTTGATAAATAAATAGATAGTGTGATAGTCTTATGGTCGACTTTACATTTATTATGTCTCGCAAGACTTAATCACTAACTAAACTGCAGTGGAACAGAAACATCAGCTAACAACTCATCGACCTGTCATATGCAATCGACGAGGCTTAACTCCTAATAACTTGCTTCCTCCTGATCTCCTCTAAAGCTGGTATTGGTTCCTCTTCAATTAATTTATTTATTGATGCAATGGTGAGTATATAAAGCACTCAATAAGTTGTGCACAGAATGCAAGTCTATTATAACTATATGCAAGTCTTAATTCAAAGAATGACTGATATGGCTATTTTGCAATAAAGCAGTATTTGCAGCTCGGTTTTACTCCTGAGATATCATATTCAAAACTCGGTAACTTACTAAGCTAGGTCTGTCCTATAACAGACATGTGATTATATGATTAGCTCGGTTCAATGTCTTACAAGGTTAAGTTCTTACATGACCGAGGTGAGACTTCCAATTATTCTCAATAACCAATATCAACCGATTCACACAGAATCTCCAACTCAATATCACACAATCTCCACATTGGCACACAGCCTCTTGCCACCTGTTTTAGT
Source organism: Otatea glauca (assembly GCA_036346275.1). Taxonomy (NCBI): domain Eukaryota; kingdom Viridiplantae; phylum Streptophyta; class Magnoliopsida; order Poales; family Poaceae; genus Otatea; species Otatea glauca. The sequence goes on along the minus strand of JAYEVK010000102.1, from coordinate 67,561 downwards.
TGATTATTGTGTAACACATGCCATCAACAACTCAATATAATTATGTGACAACACGTAAAACACCCTTTTGAAAAGATATTCCATAGACTATTAGTCAAGATTGAATTTGCACTTTCAAAAGGTATCAATTATTCATGGCATAGTTATGTGATATAATGATATAAGTTTTATATAGCCAAAATAGATAATTTTAAACCTATTGACAAGTTTGATTGGGCGGATCTTATGATGCCATGTAAAAGATGGAGTATCTTTTATGTTTTTGTAATTAGCATTTGCACATCGGCGAAACAAACCATCGGCGACGAAATGGCGGAGGTGGGAATTGAAGCGGGGTGCTAGAGATGGTCTGCCGGGAAGGAGCGGAGATGGCTGGGCGGGAAGAGGTGAAGCATTGAGGCAAAATCATCGATCGGATAGTGGCAGATCCGAAGGGCGCAACATCGATGGGCGGCACAGGTGGCCGTGGCACGTGCAAGGATGAGCCGGTGGGAGCCGAAGAGCGACTCGTGGTCGCCGAGTGGACGAGGTGGCCGAGGCTAGCGGCGGGTAGCCGCAGAGTTGGAGCTATCGAAAGATGGCCGGGCCGGCAGCGGGAGACGACACTGGTCGTTGGTCCGGTGGCTAGAGACCGAGCGGGCAAAGGTGCATCTACAGCGGGGCCGATCGTGTCAGATGAGGTTGGTCGGAGATCCCAAAGGTGGCGCCAATGGAGAACGAGTCCGAGCAGAGTAGACCAAAGCGGATGACGGAGACGTTGTCGCGCGCAGAGTAGATCAGAACCAGGCACGCATTGTTACTGTGCGAGTGCTGCCCCAGGAGTCTCTTCCTCCCGGGGCAGCGGCTTAGATCAAAACCCTAAAATTCTGATACCACTTTTTAGGATCCACGTTAAATCTTGTCTCCCATTCCGTCGTGCTTCTAACACTAACTCAGTCCATGACATAACTTTTTTATAGGGTTTCATTTTGCATAAAAATTATAAATATTTTGTGATTCATGTTTGAAATTTCAAAGCAAGTTTCAACAAAAATGTTCCATACAAGTTCAAACAAGATTCAGAAAAGTTTCATCGGGCTAAGCAAAGTTTCACCAAAAACTTTTAAAAACTAAATAACGCTACAATCAGAATAAATTGAATTCACCTCAAAAGACAACCACCGCAACGGCAAATTCCTCCGTACGCCACCACCATCCTCCGTTGTCGGCCACGTTCCACTGCCTTCGATCCACCCCGATGTACCACGCGTAGCTCGACATGGACCTCTCCGCATCCGAGCTCTCACAAACCTTTGTAACCACGGACGTCAGCTGGTCAGATTAAGTCAGGCCTCCTGCCATGCAAAAACCAGCTCTAGCTTAACCGGGCAAGCATCTTTTGCTCTATCGCATGATGGCCTGTTGGCTGTTAGTGTTTCCGCGAAAGAACATGTAGCTAGAAAAATGCGTCCAACAGTTGGTCAACACGATGACACAGCGCTCTACCGCATGATATAAACGTGCCTGATAGCAAAAGCAAAAGAACGATCTCTCCGCCGCATTGCCCGGCCTCTGCGCTCGCTTGATTTTCTCATACACGCATGGGCAACACAAAGTTGGAAAAGCATGTTATGTGGCAAATTGGTAACTCAATAGCCAGGTCAAGTTAAATCAGAGGTTATTTCTCCGAGATTAAAAAAGAAAACTAGAGATGAGTAGCGATATACTTTTGGATCGAATATACAAATTCATATTATCTATGTATACTACATTTGTTTAAGATCACACTTGTATACATAGTGATAATATAGATGAAATATTAACTCCATGCACAATGAAGTAATAATAAATGACCAGATTTGATAGATAAATATATAGTGTGATGGTCTTATGGTCGACTTTACATTTATTACGTCTCTCAAGACTTAAATCACTAACTAAATCAGAGTGGAACGTAAACATCAGCTAACAACCCATCTACCTGTCATAGGCAATCGACAAGGCTTAACTCCTAATAACTCGCTTCCTCCTGATCTCCTCTAAAGCTGGTATCAATTATTCATAGCATGGTTAGGTATACTTATCATGTTGTAACCAACCCACGTTTTCATATATTAGCAGCCAACTAATAATAATCTATCGTAGGGTGACAAATGAATATGGCATAGCAAATGACAAGGTAGGTATAATTCAAATACGTTTAAAAACAAAATTTTAAACTATTTGAAAACAAATATAATTTGAAATAACATGCAATAGATTAAAATAAAATAGTATTTGTAAAATTGGGTTCAATATGATCAAAGCACAATTTGCCTTGGAATAACACTTGGTCTTGATCTTAGATCAACTCTTCACTTTCGAATGCTCCTGGCATTTTAACATCTAAGTGAAATGAAGGAAAAAAACAAAAATAAATATAAAAAATTCTAAAAAGAAAATAAAATAAACCAGGTAGACCTTGAATTGCCCAAGACAAATATGCTAGATGGAAATGCTGTTCCAGGTAGTACTAGTATTGTGCGCGTAACGGTACCTTCTAATGTTGTACAACGAAAATGTGATAATGAAACCATTTCATACAGTAATGGTACTGGGAGCATTTACATGCAACAGGTTATGGATTGCAATACGACTCTTTTCATACCTATATATGAGAAATAATGATGGAAAAATAGCTTCTAAACGGAGTTATCTTTTCCTCCCAATTTCGCATATGTGGATAAAGATTAATTAATATAAAAGAACCATAACTTCCTTGCTTATACATGCTCCCAATACAATTACTGCTGTGAAATCATGTGCTGAAAAATTGGCTGAGTAATGAAATTGGTATTGCAAAGTGGTTGTGATTATGGCATGTGTGGTGCTTGTGCATGTGCTATGTCTGATGATTATTTGATATGCTGGTGATAGCATGATATTGGTTTTACTTGATACAATGCGCTCGTGTGAGTGTTTGCATGGATTGACGTTGAGTCAAGTCGTGGACTTGTGCTCGGATTTGTTTTCTTGTTTATTCATGTGCAGTTTTCTTGTTTATTCATGTGCAGGTGTTGCTCGAGGGCGAACGTGGTCGATGACGGACCGAACTAGGTTCATGGAGGAACGAGGTTCGGACTAGATTCGAGAATGAATCGAGGTCTTGGTGGTCAAGGATGTCATGCGAACGCTCGCCAGAGAACATGCACATGGAGGTTGGTTAGTCACGTATTTACAAAGATGTGGGCCGTATATACGCAAGAGTTGTTTTTGGCCATGTTGGGTCAGTTGAGATGTATATGACTCTTTCCATGTTGGAAGTGGAGTTGTATTCAATCTCTTTATGTTTGCTCGAGATAAACAGGGGAGGTGTCTCTGCTTATTTTTAGCGCTAAGATTTTAAGGTTTGTACTCTTTTGTTTGGAGTACTGTAATCAGATTAGACAAAGAGAAATAAAAAGAAAACTTTTATGGTCAGAGTGCTTCTCGCGGTGTGACTGCTAGCCCTTTCCGCCGCCTCTGTGATTTCATTTTCCTTGCGGTCAGAGAATTTCTTTTCTCCCTAGCGCCAAGTCTGGGGGTCCTGTGTTGTGAAGAAAAATTCAGGTGACTAGAAGTTTTGACGTTGGTGTTGGCGACTAGAAGTTGCATCGATTGATGCATGCATGTTTGGAGGTGTATGCATGCAAAGATAACATCCAGTAACTAGAAGATTGGCTATTTTTCTTTGAGCTGGAGTATTTGAAGATTGATCCGTGGTAGCTAAAGTATCTGAAGGTTGGTCCGTGGTAGCTGAAGTTCTGAAGATTGGTCCGGCGTAGCCTTGGAAATCAATTTCCGTCATCACCTGATTCAGTCATTTTGCGAAAGTAATATCTTTTGATCCGTAGATCCGATCGAGTTGTTTTTTATTGGGTTAGATTCATAATTGAATATAGTTTCTACAGTTAAAATTTCATATCAATCTAACTGTTGGATCTTAGGTAATATTGTTTCTTAAGATAGGTCCGTTGTTACCTTTGAAATCAGTTTCCATCATTATTTGATGTAGATTTGTTTCAGCCGTCTTGCGAAGGACATTACTCTCGATCCACAGGTCTGATTGAGTTGATTCTTTTTGGGTTAGCTTTAGAATCAAATATAGTTTCTACAGTTAAAATTTCACATCGATCCAACGGTTGGATCTTCAGTAATTCCTGTTTTAGAGGCTATTTTCATGTGGTCCTACAGAACCGACTTTACTCGCTATGAGAAATTTGGTCCGCAGACACGTGAAAATCTCGGTCCAACTCGCGCGAAGTTTGGTCCGCATACATGTTCAAATTTGGTCCGTGCAATAAGGTTCTTGTTGAATACAACTCAAGTGATCTGAGGTTGTTTGGGTATTTCAAAAGTTGAAAAATTGATTTTAGCTTCTGCGCAATCATTCACCCCCTCTGTTTGCTAGATTAGTACATTTCGATCCTACAAGTGGTATCAGAGCAAGTTTTTTCTAATTAATCTTAACCGGTGATTAGAAATCAGAAGCAATGGATAGATATTCGACAAAACCTTGTGTTTTCGATGGTGTTGATTTTCAGTTTTGGAAAGCCAAAATGGAGGCATACATTCAAGCTCAGGGCTTTGCAATTTGGGAGAAGGTCTACAAACCATATGAAGTGCCCGAGAACGACAACGTCAACGACGCCAATCGCGCACATGTTGAAGCAAACAGCAAGGCGCGCAACTTGATCATCAAGGGCTTGGGAGTTGGGACGCAGCGACTTCGACCGAGTGGTTCATCTTTGTTCCGCATATGAGGTATGAAAATCTCTTTGTGACTATCATGAAGGATCAAACACTGATCAAAGAGGTTCGCAAAGATATTTACAAAAAAGAATATATGCGTTTCGAGATGAAACCTGGTGAGTCTGTGGATGACTTTTTTGCACGCTTTAATAAAATTCTTAGCAATTTGCGTGCTGTTGGTGTTAGTTTCTGACATCGCTAATGCTAGACAAATGCTTAGTGCTTTGGACATGTCGATGTGGGAGATGAAAGTAACATCTATACAAGAATCTACTATCATGAGCACACTCACATTAGATGTTCTTTATTCTAAGTTGAAGACTCATGAATTAGATGTTCTTGCTAGAAAGGGTAATTCTAAATCGATTGCTTTGATCTCTAACCCTAACATGTCAAATGCTAATTCTTCTTCAAGTTTTGCTTTGTCTTCCTTGTCTTCACTAACTGATGAACAGATCGAGAAATTTCCTGAAGAAGACTTGGCACTACTCTCTCTCGCTTTAATAAAGCTTTGCGTAATGTGAGAATGAGGAAGAGAGTTGGTGGTAGCCTCTAAGATGCTATGAGTGTGGTGATCTCAACCACATTCGTTCAAATTATCCTAAACTTGCAGGTAAAGCATCAATGGAGGAGAAGGACAATGACAAAAGAAAAGAAAAGAAGAAGTTCTCTCCAATTGATAGAAAGAAGAGGAACTTCATCAACCGCAAAGTTGTCCACCGGGTTCTTTCCGCTCTTGAACAAGTAAATTTGAGCGATGTGGACTTGGAGAGCAGTGAAGATAACACAACAATTCCAAGCAAGCATGAATTGACAGGGTTGTGTCTCATGGCTAGAAGCAACGACAGCTTCACCGAGGATGGTCATGACAGCGACTTCAATGAGGCTTCTTGCGCGAGGAAGGAGAACATATGGCTAGTGGATTCCGGATGCTCACGCCACATGTCCGGTGATGAAAATTGGTTCTCCTCCCTCACTCATGCATCTCGTGCTGAAAGTGTAACTTTTGGAGATGCTTCTTCATGCTCGGCCAGGCAAAAGGTACAGTCAGGTGTAAATGACAAGTTTATGTTTAAAGATGTGGCTCTTGTTGAAAACTCAAATATAACTTGTCATTCAGATCTCAAATGATTGATGAAGATCTTGAGGTATGCTTTAAGAAAAATGAACTTGCTTTCCGAATTTCTCGATTTGGAAGAGTGTTTAAAGCTGATTTTGATGTATCACCTTCTTCTAAGCATAGGTGCCTTGTTGCCAATGTTTCTAAAGATTTTTTCTTTTGGCATCGTAGACTTGGTCACGTTGGTTTTGATCATCTAACACGTGTTAGTGGTTTAGACCTCATTCGTGGTTTGCCTAAGCTTAAGGGTGATTGCGATATAGTATGCTCTTCTTGTAGACATGGTAAAATGATTGCAGGTTCACATCCACCTCTTACTATGGTGATGACAAACGCGCCTGACAACTACTACATCTTGACACGGTTGGACCTTCTCGAGTTCATCTTATGGAGGTAAATGGTACGTTCTTGTGATTGTTGATGATTATTCAAGATACTCTTGGGTTTATTTTATGGCATGTAAAGATGAGGCTTTTAGTCATTTTAGAAGTCTTGTCCTTAGATTATCTATTGATCACCTGTGGTCTCTTAGAGCAATTAGAAGTGATAATGGAACTGAATTTAAAAATTCTTCATTTGATCACTTTTGTGCCAAAAAGGAATTGATCATCAATTTTCATCTCCTAGAGTACCTCAACAAAACGGTGTAGTTGAACGGAAAAATAGAACTTTGGTGGAAATGGCTAGACCATGCTAGATTTAATATCAAACTCCTAGAAAGTTTTGGGTGAAGCGATATCAATCGCATGTTATGTTTCAAATCGTGTTTAGTTAAGATCAAAATTGGGTAAAACCGCTTATGAACTTCGGTTTGGACATAGGCCTAGCGCTTCTCATTTCGTAGTTTTTGGATGCAAATGCTTTGTCTTGAAATCGGAAATCTTGATAAATTTGAGGCTAGATCGTTGGATGGCATTTTTCTTGGATACCCCGCTCATACACGTGGCTACCGTGCACTTGTTTTGGAAACTAACAAAATTGTAGAAACCTGTGAAGTTTCTTTTGATGAGGCTAGTCCAGGTACTAGACCTGACAATGCAGGTACAGGTACATATGTTCAGGGGGAGAGTATCTTTGTTCATGAGGACGATGATGATGATGTTGAGGATGAATTATTGATTCCTACTGTGCAACCAGCTGTAGCACCTTTGGCACCTACCACTACATCACATACAGCTGAGCATCCTCAAGCTACAACATCATCTGTACATGTTGAAAATGAAGATGAAGAAGGAGAAGTTTCTGAAATTACAGCTCCTTTGCACATTCAGAGGAGGCATCCACCTAAACAGATGATTGGAGATTTAAATGAGAGAGTCACCCGGTCCAGGTTTATTGCTTCTGATTCTCATGCTCATTCTGCTTTTGTTGCTTCTTTTGAACCCAAAGATATATCTCATGCATTAACTGACGGATCTTGGATCAATGCCATGCATGAGGAATTAGAGAATTTTGAACGTAATAAAGTCTGGAAACTTGTTTCACCTCCACTTGATTTTAATATTATTGGAACAAGATGGGTTTTCAAAAATAAACAAAGTGAGGATGCTGTTGTTATTAGAAACAAAGCTAGATTGGTTGCTCAAGGTTTTTCACAAATTGAAGGTCTAGATTTTGATGAAACCTTTGCTCCTGTTGCTAGAATTGAAGCCATTAGAATTCTTTTAGCATTTGCTGCATCTAAAGGTTTTAGATTGTATCAAATGGATGTGAAAAGTGCTTTTCTAAATGGCTATATCAATGAGGAAGTTTATGTTAAGAAACCACCTGGTTTTGAAAATCCAAAGTTTCCAGATCATGTTTACAAATTGTCAAAAGCTTTGTATGGTTTAAAACAAGCCCCTAGAGCATGGTATGATAGGCTAAAAACCTTTTTACTTGAAAAGGGGTTTACAATTGGAAAAATTGACAAAACTCTCTTTTTACTCAAGCAAGGCAATGATCAATTATTTGTTCAGATTTATGTTGATGATATTATCTTTGGTGGTTCCTCTCATGTTTTAGTGTCTGAGTTTTCAGAAATCATGAAGAAGGAATTTGTGATGAGTATGATGGGTGAATTAACTTACTTTTTGGAACTGCAAATCAAACAAGCAAAGGAAGGTACTTTTTTCATCAAAGTAAGTACACAAAAGATTTGCTTCGTCTCTTTGGGATGGAAAACTGCAAGCCGATCATGACACCTATGGGAGGCACTTGCACACTTAATCCAAATGAAGATGGTGAGCCGGTTGATCAAAAGGAATATAGAAGCATGATAGGTTCACTTTTGTACCTCATTGCATCAAGGCCAAATATACAATTTGCTGTGTGCTTGTGTGCTCGTTTTCAAGCTTTCCCACGTGCTTCACATCGACAAGCCGTCAAGAGGATTTTCAGGTATCTTCATGGTACTCAGGACTTTGGCATATGGCTTTCTGCTTCCTCATGCATTAGCTTAAGAGCATTTTCTGATGTTGATTTTGGAGTTGTAGAATTGATAGAAAAAGTACATCTGGTTCATGTCACTTCTTGGGTAATTCTCTTATCGCATGGTCATCTAGAAAACAATCTTCTGTTGCACAATCAATCTATGAATCAATATGTTGTCGCTAATTGTTGTTCTCAAATTCTTTGGATAGTAGCTACACTTAAAGATTATGGGGTTAATTTGGATAGTGTTCCTCTTTTGTGTGATAACACTAGTGCAATATGCATTGCTAAGAACCCTGTGCAACATTCTAGAACAAAACATATTGAGATCAGATTTCACTTTCTTAGAGATAATGTAGAAAAGGGAAATATTGTGCTTCATCATGTGGATACTGAACATCGCTATGACATTTTCACAAAACCTTTATCCTCTTCTCGTTTTGCTTTTATTCGGGGAGAACTTGGGTTGGTTCATCCGATTGGATATTTTTGAGGGGAGTTTTTTTTAAGTTTCTGTAATATTTTGTAACATATTTTTATTTTGTGTGTTTCTTAAATGAAAAACAAAAAAATAATAAAAAGTACTGAGCATTGAATTTCATACACATATGTTTATTTTGAAGCCATATTTATGTTTCAAGGTTTTTGCAACTTCTTGTCTATACATATATGGTGTAGTTTATAACATGACTATTTAACTGGTATGACAACTTGAATTAAATCTTGTCATGATTGAACTTTCTTGGCAATCTTGATCCGGTTCAAAATGTGCTCAATATGCAAGTTAAGTGCTAAAGCTAAAAGAGTGATTGTTGATAAATGCAAGAACAAGGTTATGTACTGTCGCACTTCTTCTTTACGAGACAGCTTATTATTGCACTTTGATATGAACTTGGAAGAGGTTGTGTATGACCGAAACCATGAAACCTTAAGCTTGTGACTGCTTGGCATGGTTGAAAAGTAAGGCTGATGGTGCATGTAATTCCTTGCAATTGTTATTGTTGCAATCAATTAATGAATCAGTTTTTTAAGCACAAATAAAGTGCACAAAAATTCAATGTTTTCATGTCTTAAGATTGTTGAGAAAGGGAGATCATGCCATGCAAAAAAAAATCATTAATAGTACTTGATTTCTAGTTATGCTTACTCTACATTGTTTATGTGTAGATTTGAAGGTGCAAGTACTTTTGATAGCATGACTTGGTGATCAATTAGTTACATTTGTGAAAGGATCAAGATGGCCTAGAGGGGGGGTGAATAGGCAACTTGTACAAATTTATAATAAGATTGAAAAACTTTTCTCAATAAAAATAGGTGCAAAAACAATTAGCAAGAGTTTCCAGCACAACACTTGTTCAAGGGAAAGGAATACGAAAAAGAAACAGTAAACCAAGCAAGCAATAACAAAAAGAAACAGGGGAACTCAGGAAATTTTCACCGAGGTTCAGAGATCACTCCTACGTCCCCGTTAGAGCACTTCCTTGAAATTTTGCTCCACCAAACAGCTAATTTCAAATAGCTTTTGGTTATTCACTATCTTGACTCTTTCACTACTCCAGTGAGGTGAGTCTCAACCTTTCACAGAACTGGTGGCCTTTCACAATCATTATTGGATAGGTTGCACCAACAACTTCTCCAACCGTCTAGGAACAGCTAGTTCCAAGAGTAATAGACTATTCACAAGTCCTTTCTCTTGGTTCAGTAGTTAGACTCAACTAGATTTAACTTGGAGCAAGAACTCTAATAATTCAGAATGATGGTTTGTGATTTTCTGAGTTAAAGCTCAAAACTCTTTGATGGAATGAAGCTCAGGAATTCTAAAGATCAAAGAGTTGTATGCGATTGAAAAGATGTTCAGGATGTGAAAGTGTAAAAGCCCTATACTTCTTGTGAATACAGGCAATCTATAAATAGCCCCTGAACAGAAATAACCGTTACACCTTTCTTTTGCCCGTTGGGAGTTGGTAGGGTAGATGGGTAGGTCAACAGCTACCTTTTGGTAAGATTTTAGACAAAGTGAATCGGAAGTCAAACTACACACACGCCGGACCGAAAATTTTGGTCCGGGTATATAATTTTGAGAGGCACAACTGAACATCAGAGAGACCTATTTGCGCCAGACCGTAAAAAGCGGTCCGTCGTAAGAGTGAAAAAAACAGATGTTTATACTGGCATATAGAGGATTTGAGTCGGACCAATAAACTTAGTCCGTCGAACAGGATTTTACTTAGCCAGGCAAGCTATGTTAGCGCAGGATCGAAAAAGATGGTCTGGCGTACAAGTGATTTGGTCTAACTTAGTAGCTGCGAACAATGTTTGCACCGGACCGAAAAAGGTAGTCCGGCGTACAAGTAAAAAGCAACTGGTTTTAACAGAGAAGAACCTGTTTGCGCTGGACCAATAAAGATGGTCCAGCGTACACATAGAATTCAGATCTTTATCATACTTCATTCTTTTGACATTTTAGTATAGACCGGAATGTTATTTGAAGTGAAAAACTTGTGTCGGACTAAAATAGAAGGAATTTAGATTTGTCCGTTGGACACTTGTTATATGTGATTGAAAAGGATTCTTAACGCCGGACCCAAAGGGTTGGTCCGGCGTACAAGGTGTGCGCTCGATAGGGATATTTCTTCAGCGTCGGACCGAAAAAGTCGGTCTGGCGTACATGACGTACGCTCGTTTGAAGTTTAGAACAAAGGATCTTTGAACGTCTGAACCAGAAAGAAGTTTTGGTCCTGAAAGAACTGTTTTGGCTAAGATAGAATTATGATTTTAGGAGAGAGATACGAAAAGAGTCCTATGCTCCAAGAAATCTTTAGTGATTTTGTACATGAACCAAGATCATTTCTTATGAATAGACCCTCTTAATAGTACGATGATCTAACTAAGTTGCTTGAATCAACTCCCAAGCCAAAAACTAAAACAAACACCTTAACCTTGACCATCAGATCTAACTTCTTTTGATTTTCACTAAGTAACCTTTTTAGTCATCAACACCAAAACCTATATACTAAGCACAATTTACACAAATAGGGAGCCTGGATGCTCTCAATCTTCCCCTTTTTGGTGTTTGATGACAAAATCTTTGATGTACTGCTCAGGGCTGTAAAGGATTATTTATCCTGCAGATACAAGTTAGTCTGATAGAACAATTAAATATTTTCAATAACTTGAGTAAATAGTACTCCCCCTGAATGAATGCGTGAGAAGAGATATAATTTAAAACACATGAAGAAGTATCAGAAACATTTAGGATAGGCTTTTCAGATATCATGGTTTTACGAAAAGAATGCATAAAAAATGTAGTCAATATAGCAAACTTTATTAAATCATAGACTTAGAATAGAGTTTCAATAACTTTTAGACTACTTTAAAAACCAGACTATACTAAAGACTGTTCTTCTCCCCCTTTGGCATCAACAGCCAAAAAGGTTACTTCTTGCATTTTGAAAAAGTTCTTTTCAGCATGCTTGCCATCCTTGAACTTGTGCTTCTTCTTGGAGGAGAAGGAGGTGACTGCTCTTGGTCTCTGTCAGAATGAGGAGAATCCATTGCTTGATTATGCCAGCTGGGATAATCAGGATCTCCAGGCTGAGGATTGAATGTAAGTGCACTGAAGTCATGCTGGACATCTCTGACAAGTTCCTGAGTTTCATCAGTCTTATCCAACAATAGCTAGGCAATTTGCTCCTGATTAGAAGTCAGGTTATTTCGAGTGTCTACAATATAATCCCAAAATAATCTAATTGATCTGCTTGTGAGTCCAAACAGCTTCCAATCTTTTCAAAGTTCTTGTAGACAGTTGAGCAAACTTGTCAATCTGTGCATTTTGAGAATTTTGCTTCTTGTTGAGATCATACATTCTATCTTTGATGACCAGTTGTTCAGTTTTAATTTCACCAATCCATTTTCTTATGTCCCACTGATTTCCTCTGATCATATCAAACCTTTTGTAAGTTTCATTTCTGAGATTTTCTTGTTCTTGATAGATCTTTTGCATTAGTTCTTGTTGTTGGTGAATTGCTGCCATTTGTTCATCATGTCTCTGGGCAGCCAATCTCCTTTCTTCTTCAATATTTTCTTGAGCATTTCTGAGATCAGTATTGTATTGTTGTTCGAATGATGTGAACCATCCTGGCTGTGAGTTCCACCAAGATGGTTGATGACTGTAATCAGGAACAGGTTCAGGCTCAGAATGATGAGAATAGTGGGAGTCATCATTTGAATGCTGAGAGAAGATTGGCGTGTGACCCTGAGGAGGTCTAGAACCGCCTGCTTCATGCTCATGGGCTGTAGATGGAAATCTTTGACCTTCCATGAACCTGGTTGTGGCTGCTAGTTCTTGTAATCTATTTATTTCCTCATCTTCATGATGAGACTCTGAGCTGACATATACTACAGGATGTTCAGGCTGTTCAAACCTTTGCTGACTGAAATGTTCTGAGCTATAGTTCAAGATTTCTGTTGGAGTATATGAAAGGTCAGGGGCTGGGAAAGAGTATTCCGGAGTGTGATAGCTATGACTTGGAACTCTTCCATCATCATCTGAAGTTTCAAGTATCTCTGTACCCTCTTGAGCACTAGGCTCATGAATTGCTGGTGGAGGAGTGGAAATTCTTACTGGTCTTTCTTCTTGTACAGCTGGCTTGGACATTTTGTATTGCTTAGGGCCAGAATTAAACTCTTTGTCCCTCTCAGTCTGGGAGAGGATCCCTTGAGCCAGTAGCATTTGAGTGATTTGCATGGCAAAAGGAAGAGGACTACCCATCTTTCTGTAAATAGCTTCTTCCATTTCTCCAAAGATGTAGTCTGTCAGATCAATGGGTTGTCTTGATAATATCAGGAGCAGCAGCCAAGCAAGACATGGGGTTACTCCTTCTTTGTAACCAGTTTTAGGGTAGATAGTGTGTCTGAGAATTAGGAGTAGAGCCTTGGCTTCTGTAGTTAAGCAATGAACCCTATTTGCATTAAACCCATCCTCATGAATATTTTTGTAGATGTGAGCAGATATTTGTAGGTCACGCATGTCACTAATCTGTCTCCATCTATTTCCAGGAAACATCCTATCATGAATCCTAGTTCTGTTCAGCAGAGGACATGAGGCTCCAATGGCAGCTTCAAATTGAGGTGTTCTTACTTTTCTTTTAATTCCATCAATAGTAAACAAAATGTAGTGTCTATTCTTGTTTACTAACAGAGTTGCATAAAATTCCATAATCCTACTTTCACTCCAAGTTGGTCTGACTGAGGACATGAGAGTTGCAAGCCCAGGAGTTGATCTCACACAATCTAGAATTCTATCTGATTCTAGCACAGAACTGATCTGATCCCAGTCAACATATTGATGCTTGCACAGAGCTGACAGGAGCTTGCCATTCCTATTTCTCCTATTTCTGTAACCCATATAAATGTTTCTCTGAAATGTGGTAATGAATTGCTCATTAAGGGTAGGTCTATCAAAAGGAAACCAGATTCTTTCAGGTACTAGTTTGGCAGCTCTTAGTTTCTTTCCTCCTAAAACAGCTAGCTCATGTCCACAAATTATGTCCACTTCACCACTTAATTCTATTTCTTCATTAGATGATATATCTACACTAGGCTGATAGTCACTGTCATTTAAAGAGGAGGTTGAGTCATATTGTACTGGTATTCTTGGTGGTTTAGTTGTTACTTTCTTTACCACACCACTGGACTGCTGAGATTTGTCTGTTTTGGCTTTCTTTTTCCCTTTAACTTTATCAACAATTTTTCCAAAAAGACCTCTTTTGTCTGGATTTTGTGAGCTCATCTTGACTAGGGATTCTTTTCAGAATTCTGAGTTGACTTGATGGAAAAAGCAGAGGCTAATACTGACAATGCCAAGCGCAAGAAATTGAAGAACAACCTAAGAAACAGAAAAGAGGACCTTAAGAGATGAGTTCTAACTAGGGTTTCGATCTAAAAAGAAGAGATAACATTAAAGAACTTACAAGACCCTAGTAGCAGAGGCTGAGCAGATTGAGTGCCGTTGACAAACACCCGTTCGGGATGAGCTTCGGCGGAAAAGAAAAGTGCTAAGGAGGTTTTTGCGAGAAGCTTGAGGAAGATGAACTTTTGGTCAAAAGGGTTTAAGCCAGAAAGCATGAAAGACTTCTGAAGAAGAAGGCGTTGTAAATAGCACGGATTTTTAGGAGCAAAAGCTGCGAAACGGACAACACATGGGAAAGTAACGTCTGCAACTGCAGTACTTTGAGGAGGACTCTTTATGAAGGAGTAGATGAGTTTTAACCAGGGAATCCAAGACTTTTAGTTACCATAAACGAACACGTTTGGCAGAGATAAGCCCTAAGGGAATAGGTCTCTGACGAATAGCAAAGATAAGAGACATAAAGCTAAGATTATCAACCAAAAACAAACGCAGCATAAAGAGACAACAATTTGAGTTTTCAAGGAATGTTTGAGTCTGATATCCGGATGAGCATAAGTATTTTCAATTTAGGCTCACTTGAAAAACTCAAATGTTCACTATGGACATTTAGCTGAATACTGCCACTAGATTTTATAAGAAAAGAGATTTTATTTTTGACTTAGTTTTTATATTTTGGATTGGATAAGAAAGAAGCATGGAAAGGTAAGTTTTACAGCAGCATCTTCTTATTTAAGAAATTTATTTAAAGAATTATTTCATTCTAAAAACAGCTCCTATGAATTCATTTATTCACACCGTCAGTCGGATCAGAATGTTGTTCGCGCCAGATTTAAAGTGATGAGTCACGCGTCAAAGCCTAAGATACAAATTGCGACAGACGGGTGTGAATATCATTCAAACGCAAAAACATGCAAGGCAAGGAACATTCAAAAGAAAATCATTTCAGATAGATATTTCTTTATTTATATATCAATTCCTCGGTCATTATGCTCGGGAGATATTTTTACAGAAGAGAAAGAAAAAGGGGGGTTTATGCTTCTCCTCGACGCACACGCCCGGGAGCCTCTACAAGGGCCTCCCTAGCCCTGTGAAGGCCAGGGAAGATTTCGAGGAATGCGTCGATGGTGGCATGGTCTCGAGCGACCGCCCTCTCCTCGTTCCACTCTTCCAAGGCATGATCAAGGTCCCTCCAGAGCTCCGCAATCCAAGGATCATCCTCGTCGTCTTTGGAAGCTCCTTTCGGCATGATGAAGAGAAGAGTTTTGAGGCAGAAGGAGAAAAGCTAAGCAAAGAATTACATTCCTAGTCCTCTGGTTCCCCTTTTTATAGCCATGTCGGCGAGGATGGAGTAAAGTCATCATAATCCGAAGAGACTTGAAGTTAGAGAAGTTTTGGAAGTCAGAGGATTTTTCGGAAAATGAATTGACTCGAAAAACCAAAGTAGACTTAAAAACCATTCAGCGATAGATCTTATCAACGGAGGATAAAGATCAGTCGAAGCAAGAAATCAAGGGCTATGTGTATTAAGAGATGCATAGCAAACAAACCAACTTCATTTAAGAGAGACATCATCGAACAATATTTGAGTAGGTAATGATGTTTAGTTCATTTCTTAATTTTGAAAACCTAGCCTCATCAAGAGGTTTAGTGAAAATATCAGCCAACTGATCTTCGGTCCTTACATGGCTAAGCATAATGTCACCTTTAGCAACATGATCACGTATAAAGTGATGTCTGATTTCAATATGCTTAGTTCTAAAATGCTGGACTGGATTGTTGGCAATTTTTACTGCACTTTCATTATCACACAGTAGAGGCACATTTTTAAATATAACACCATAGTCCAGAAAGGTTTGTTTTATAAAGAGAATTTGAGCACAACAACTGCCTGCAGCTACATATTCAGCCTCAGCAGTTGAGAGTGCTACTGAATTTTGCTTTTTAGGACACCAAGATACTAAAGATCTTCGAAGTAAATGACATCCCCCAGAAGTGCTTTTTCGATCAACTTTACAACCGGCATAGTCAGAATCTGAATAGCGAAGAAGTTCAAAAGGAGCACCTTTAGGGTACCACAAACTAAAACAGGGAGTGTACTTCAAGTATCTGAAGATTCTTTTTACTGCACTAAGATGTACTTCTTTAGGTGCAACTTGAAATCTAGCACACATGCATACACTAAACATGATGTCTGGCCTAGATGCTGTTAAATATAGTAAGGAACCTATCATAGACCTGAACAACTTTTGGTCAACAGACTTACCTCCCACATCTTGATCAAGATGTGTATTGGTTGCCATAGGAGTTTTGATAGGCTTGCATTCTTCAAGATTAAATCGCTTGAAAAGGTCTTTAATATATTTTTCTTGAGAAATAAAAGTCCCTTCCTTTAATTGCTTGACTTGAAACCCCGTAAAGAATGTAAGTTCTCCCATCATTGACATTTCAAATTCTCTGCCATTTGATTACTAAATTCCTTACATAAAGCCAAATTAGTACTTCCAAAGATAATGTCATCAACATAAATTTGGCAAATCATTAATGTACCATTGAAGTCTTTTAAAAATAGTGTTGGATCAACCTTGCCAATTTTGAAGTTCTTTTCTAGTAAGGAGTCTCTAAGACGCTCATACCAGGCCCTAGGGGCTTGTTTTAGACCATATAGAGCCTTAGACAACTTATATACATGATTGGGAAGCTTTATATCTTCAAAACCAGGAGGTTGTTCAACAAAAATAGTTTCTTCAATGATTCCATTAAGAAAAGCACTTTTAATATCCATTTGAAAAAGAGTAATATTGAAATGACATGCAAAGGCTAGAAGAAACCGTATGGCCTCAAGTCGTGCTACAGGTGCATAAGTTTCTCCATAATCCAAACCTTCAATTTGAGAATATCCTTGAGCTACCAGTCTTGCTTTATTTCGTGTGACCACACCATTTTCATCTTGTTTATTTCTGAAAACCCATTTTGTTCCAATAACATTATGATCTGAGGGTCTTTCCACTAAGTTTCAGACTTTGTTTCTTTCAAAATTGTTGAGCTCTTCTTCCATTGCCACAATCCAGTCTGCATCTTTTAAAGTTTCATCAATTGTCCTGGGCTCAACACATGAAACAAAGGAGTAATGTTCACAGAAGGTTGCTTGTCTAGAACGAGTTTGAACCCCTTAGTAAATTCACCAATGATTTGATCCACAGGGTGATCTTTTGTAATTGTATGATGACTCTTTATGAAGCTGGGTCCTTCATCCTTCTTTTCTTCTTCTTCGAGTTGAGATCCATTTTGAGGTACTTTAGATATTGTCGGTTGATCATCCTTGTTTTCTTCAGGCTTGATATCACCAATTTTCATTTTGTTCATGGATTCTATAAGAGCTTCTTCACCTACATCAGCTAGATTCTCATGCTCACCTTGTGAGCCATTAGATTCATCAAATTTAACATCATAGATTTCTTCTACTAACCTGGTTGAGTTATTAAATACTCTATAAGCTTTAGATTTAGAAGAATATCCTAGCATAATACCAGTGTCACATCTCTTTTGGAATTTACCCAAATGTGTCCTCTTTTTATAGATATATGCCTGGCATCCAAACACACGAAAGTATGATATATTAGGTTTTCTTCCTACCAGAAACTCATATGAAGTTTTCCTGAGAAGTCGGTGAAGTTAGAGCCTTTTAATGACATGACATGCAGTGTTGATAGCTTCTACCTAGAAGGCGTCAGAGGTATTATATTCATCCAGCATTGTCCTTGCCATCTCTATGAGAGTTCTATTTTTCCTTTCAACCACACTATTCTGTTGAGGAGTGTATGTGGCTGAAAGTTCATGCTTTATACCTAACTCATCACAGTATTCAATAATGTTAGTATTGACAAATTCAGAACCATTGTCACTTCTGATCTTCTTAAT
The DNA here is from genome assembly GCA_036346275.1 of Otatea glauca. Classification (NCBI taxonomy): domain Eukaryota; kingdom Viridiplantae; phylum Streptophyta; class Magnoliopsida; order Poales; family Poaceae; genus Otatea; species Otatea glauca. Next base: position 49,451 of record JAYEVK010000102.1, on the reverse strand, counting down.
GGAACAGTCAAATTCATTTTGAGCTCTTTTTGCAAAATTCTTAAAAATTGTTCCAACTTCACTTTTATTCGGCAAAAAGAATACCCAAGTAAATCTAGAGAAATCATCCACTATTACAAGACAGTATGAGTTGCCACCTATACTTGCATATGAGGTAGGGCCAAATACATCCATATGCAAAAGTTCTAGGGGCCTAGTAGTGGACATAACATTTTTAGCAGGATGAGAGTTAGCTACTTGCGTGCCTGCTTGACAGGCACTGCATAGTTTATCTTTTTCACTAACATCTTTTAAGCCCACTATTAGCTCATTTTTGAAAAGCTTTTTAAGATTAGACATACCTACATGCCCAAGTCTTCTGTACAAAGCCACCATGTGAAACTTTAGCAAGGCAAGTTGAGATGCATGAGGAATTAGAGTTAAAATCAACAAGGTAGAGATTCTGAAATCTGAAACCCTTAAAAATAAGCTTATCATTTTTGTCAAGAACTGTTACTCCATTACTTGAAAATATACAATGAAAACCTAGATCACAGAGCTGAGCAACAAACAAAAGATTAAAAATTAGAGAATCAACAAGTAATACATTCTCAATGGAGTGATCATTTGAGATAGCAACTTTACCATTTCTCTTTACCTTTCTTTTGCTGTTATCTCCAAATGTAATCTTATGACTTGGATCATTCTCTTTTTCAACTGAGGTGAACATCCTTGGTGTGCCGATCATATGTTGTGTGCAACCACTGTCAATGACCCAATGCCGGCCACCACTCTGGTAGTTCACCTACAAAGTAGTTATTTTCTTGATTTTAGGTACCCAAATACTTTTGGGTCCATTAGTGTTAGTCTGAATGATTTTTGGTCCAAAAGGATTAGTAAGTAAAGACTTAGGCATCCAAATGGCCTTAAGATTTTTATCCAGATTAGAGGGGCCAACATATCTAACATTCATTTTACCCCTAAAATCCTTAAACAGCATATAATGAGTATCAACCATGCACCTCCTATTAACCTTAGCAGATGGAGCACAGGCAAGTTTACAATTTATAGAAGCATGATTGTGGTTATGACAATAGCAGCATTGGGCCCTACTCTTGACAAAATTTATTTTGGATTTTGGCTGTTCATTCCTTTTGGGCATAGACTTGATTTTATAACCTAATCCCTTTTACCTAGAACAACATTTTGTTCCCCAAGAATTTTATCAAGAGTGGCACTACCAAGAAAGCATTTTTCCAAACCTTTGTCAAACTTTGCAACCTTGATTTTTAGCTCATTGTTTTCTATCATGAGCTCCTTAGCATACAAGGTATTTTTGCAATTTTCATTACACATGTTTGGTAAGCTAGGAGTAATTATATCATCAGATAGCAAGTAACAACTGATTGAAATATTGCAAGAAGAAATATTTTCATATTTTCTGCCTTTCATTTCGTCATCAATTTCTAGCTCATAGTATTTGTTGAGTAATTCATCATGATCTTTAACAAGTTGTATGTGAGTGGTTTTCAAAGATTCATGAGAGACAGTAAGACATGCATGGTCAGTGGTTAGATCAGAATAAGCACTTGAGAGTTTCTCATGTTCTTTTATAAGCTCATTCTGACTAATTTTTAGCATGTCATATTTTTCGTGTAAAACCTTAATGTCAGATTCAAGAATTTCAGTTTTAGCAGTAAGCATATCATTTTTACCCATTAAGCTAGAAGCATCTTTCTTAAGAGCTTTATCTTTAGTTGTTTTGATATATAAAGCATTATTCAGCTCTTTAATGATTTCTACTAGCTCTTCATAAGAGGGAGAATCATTTACCTTCTCTTCATCATTTCTGGCCATGAGGCATAAAGGTTGAGAAGGTGAGGGTGGTGTAGACTCATCCAGAGTAAGCCCTGCTAGTCCCTTGGATTTTGACTCTTCTTCATCTGATGAGGAGGAGGAGTCTTCACTTGAATTTTCTTCATCAGTGGCCCATTCACCAATGTGTGCCTCCTTCTTTCCTTTCCTCCAATGTTTCTTGGAGTAGCTCTTCTTGTGATGACTTCTCTTGTAGCTTCCTTGAGCTTTTTCTTCGTCATAGTCATCCTTGTTCTTGCTTTTGCCCTTCTTGATACTTTTGTTTGGGCAACGGGCAGATATGTGTCATTTCTCATTACACTCAAAACAAGTAATGTTAGAGAAAAGGTTTCTTTTTGAGGAATAATTTGAGGATTTACCCTTGGCATTTACCCTTCTCATGATTTTGTTTACCGATCTCATGAGTAATGCCAATTTTCTTACATCTTCGTCCTCTTCATAGCTTGTATCTTCTTCTTCTTCATCATCAGATGAGTCTTGATCTTTTTCCTTGGCCTTGAGAGCAATGGATTTCTTTTTGGTCCCAATTTCATCACCCAAGGTGAGCTCATGAGCTGAAATTGTGCCCAGTAGCTCAGTGGGTGTGAGCTTCTTCAGATCACCACTGTTTGACAGGTAGGTGATCAGACTATGATATGCTCGTGGTAAAACTCTGATCATTTTCCTGCACACTTCAACATCATCAACTTTAGTTCCCAGTCCTTCAACCTCATTTACAATAGGGTTTAATCTAGAGAACATATCATTTGCATTTTCATGAGGGAGCATCTTAAATTGATCAAATTTTTCTCTGATAACAAAATATTTTTCCTCTTTTACATCAGAAGTTCCCTTATGAATTTCTTGAAGAGTAGTCCAAATATCATAAGCAGTTGACAAATTACTGACTCTATCAAAAACTTCAATGCTAAGGCAAGAAAAGATAGCATTCCTAGCCTGAGCATCATATTGTAAATTTTTTATTTCTCCAGGTGTAGGTTCTGAGGATGAGGATTGCCCTTCGGGTATGACACGTGGAGGCAAAGGTCTTTCTGTAACCCTCCACACATCATAACCTACGGCTTCAAGATAACACCTCATTCTAATTTTTCAATAGGTATAATTTGTGCCATCAAAAATAGGAACCCTTCCTACACTAACTGTAGCTGATCCTATACCCTCGGCCATTTCAACCCAAGCTGTTAAGCTATAGAGGGTGACCTTGCTTTGATACCACTTGAAAGGATCAAGATGGCCTAGAGGGGGGTGAATAGGCAACTTTTACAAATTTCTAATAAGATTGAAAAACTTTTCTCAATAAAAATAGGTGCAAAAACAATTAGCAAGAGTTTCCAGCACAACACTTGTTCAAGGGAAAGGAATACAAAAAAAGAAACAGTAAACCAAGCAAGCAATAACAAAAAGAAACAGGGGAACTCAGGAAATTTTCACCGAGGTTCAGAGATCACTCCGACGTCCCCGTTAGAGCACTTCCTTGGAAGTTTTGCTCCACCAAACAGCTAATTTCAAATAGCTTTTGGTTATTCACTATCTTGACTCTTTCACTACTCCAGTGAGGTGAGTCTCAACCTTTCACAGAACTGGTGGCCTTCCACAATCACTATTGGACAGGTCGCACCAACAACTTCTCCAACCGTCTAGGAACAGCTAGTTCCAAGAGTAATAGACTATCCACAAGTCCTGTCTCTTGGTTCAGTAGCTAGACTCAACTAGATTTAACTTGAAGCAAGAACTCTAACAATTCAGAATGATGGTTTGTGATTTTCTGAGTTGAAGCTCAAAACTCTTTGATGGAATGAAGCTCAGGAATTCTAAAGATCAAAGAGTTGTATGCGATTGAAAAGATGTTCAGGATGTGAAAGTGTAAAAGCCCTCTATATATAGCCCCTGAATAGAAATAACCATTACACCTGTCTTTTGCCCGTTGGGAGTTGGTAGGGTAGATGGGTAGGTCAACAGCTACCTTTTGGTAAGATTTTTGATAGAGTGAATCGGAAGTCAAACTACACACACGCCGGACCGAAAATTTTGGTCCGGGGTATATAGTTTTGAGAGGCACAGCTGAACATCAGAGAGACCTATTTGCGCCAGACCGTAAAAAGCGGTCCGTCGTAAGACTGAAAAAAAAATAGATGTTTATACTGGCATATAGAGGATTTGAGTCGGACCAATAAACTTAGTCCGTCGAACAGGATTTTACTTAGCCAGGCAAGCTATGTTAGCGCAGGACCGAAAAAGATGGTCCGGCGTACAAGTGATTTGGTCTAACTTATTAGCAGCGAACAATGTTTGCGCCGGACCGAAAAAGGTGGTCCGGCGTACAATTAAAAAGCAACTGGTTTTAACAGAGAAGAACCTGTTTGCGCCGGACCAATAAGGATGGTTCGACGTACACATAGAATTCAGATCTTTATCATGCTTCATTCTTTTGACATTTTAGTATAGACCGGAATGTTATTTGAAGTGAAAAACTTGTGTCGGACTAAAATAGAAGAAGGAATTTAGATTTGTCCGATGGACACTTGTTATATGTGATTGAAAAGGATTCTTAACGTCAGACCCAAAGGGTTGGTCCGGCGTACAAGGTGTGCGCTCGGTAGGGATATTTCTTCAGCGCCGGACCGAAAAAGTCGGTCCGGCGTACATGACGTACGCTCGTTTGAAGTTTAGAACAAAGGATCTTTGAACGTCTGAACCAGAAAGAAGTTTTGATCCTGAAAGAACTGTTTTGGCTAAGATAGAATTATGATTTTAGGAAAGAGATAAGAAAAGAGTCCTATGCTCCAAGAAATCTTTAGTGACTTTGTATATGAACCAAGATCATTTCTTATGAATAGACCCTCTTAATAGTACGGTGATCTAACTAAGTTGCTTGAATCAACTCCCAAGCCAAAAACTAAAAGAAACACCTTAACCTTGACCATCAGATCTGACTTTTTTTTATTTTCACTAAGTAACCTTTTTAGTCATCAACACCAAAACCTATATGCTAAGCACAATTTACACAAATAGGGAGCCTAGATGCTCTCAATTTGTGCATGACTCATAATGCTCTGTACATGTAAAAAAACATAAAGGGGGAGAATTTTGCTCTCTTTCTGCATTCTTGATGAATCCATTGTCAAAGGGGAAGAATTTTGGAGTCAAAGGGAGAAATTTTTGGACACACATTGCACATTCACACACATTTTTCCTCTTTCATTTTTCTTCTTTTGAGGGGGAGATTATTTCTTCTTTTTAGTGGAAGATTTTTCAATTTTTTTTGGTTTCACAAATAAAATTTCTTTAAATTTTCTTGTATGGTGAATGCCAATGTTCAGTTCTAAATGGTGTTGCCAATGTTTTCATCAAGGGGGAGATTGTGAAATCATGTGCTGAAAAATTGGCTGAGTAATGAAATTGGCATTGCAAAGTGGTTGTGATTATGGCATGTATGGTGCTTGTGCATGTGCTATGTCTGCTGATTATTTGATATGCTGGTGATAGCATGATATTGGTTTTGCTTGATGCAATGCGCTCGTGTGAGTGTTTGCATGGATTGACATTGAGTCAAGTCGTGGACTTGTGCTCAGATTTCTTTTCTTGTTTATTCATGTGCAGGTGTTGCTCGAGGGCGAACGTGGTCGATGACGGAACCGGAACTAGGTTCATGGAGGAACTGAGGTTCGGGACTAGATTCAGAGAAGGAATCGAGGTCTTGGTGGTCAAGGATGTCATGCGGAACGTTCGGGCTAGAGAACATGCACATGAAGGCTAGTTAGTCACGTATTTACAGCATGTGGGCTGTACATGCGTGCAAGAGTTGTTTTTGGCCATATTGGGTCAGGTTGAGATGTATACATACTCTTTCCATGTTGGAAGTGGAGTTGTATTCAATCTCTTTATGTTTGCTCAGTATAAATAGGGGGAGGTGTCTCCAGTTTATTTTTTAGCGCTAAGATTTTAGGGTTTTTACTCTTTTGTTTGGAGTATCAGAATCGATTAGACAAAGAGAAATAAAAGAGAACTTTTATGGTCGAGTGCTTCTCATGGCGTGATCGCTAGCTCTTTCCGCCTCTGTGATTTCGTTTTCCTTGCGGTCAGAGAATTTCTTTTCTCCCTAGCGCCAAGTCTGGAGGTCCTGTGTTGTGAAGAAAAATTCAGGTGACTAGAAGTTTTCACGTTGGTGTTGGCGACTAGAAGTTGCATCGATTGATGCATGCATGTTTGGAGGTTTATGCATGCAAAGATAACATCCAGTAACTAGAAGATTGGCTATTTTTCTTTAAGCTGGAGTATCTGAAGATTGATCCGTGGTAGCTGAAGTATCTGAAGATTGGTCCGTGGTAGCTGAAGTTCTAAAGATTGGTCCGGCGTAGCCTTGGAAATCAATTTCCGTCATCACCTGATTCAGTCATCTTGCAAAGGTAGTATCTTTTGATCCGTAGATTCGATCGAGTTGATTTTTATTGGGTTAGATTCATAATTGAATCTAGTTTCTACAGTTAAAATTTTATGTCAATCTAACGGTTGGATCTTTGGTTATATTGTTTTTAAAGATAGGTCCGTTGTAGCCCTTGAAATCAGTTTCCATCATTATTTGATCTAGATTTGTTTCAGCCGTCTTGCGAAGGACATAACTCTTGATACACAGGTCTGATTGAGTTGATTCTTTTTGGGTTAGGTTCGGAATCGAATATAGTTTCTACAAATAAAATTTCACATCGATCCAACGGTTGGATCGTCAGTAATTTCTATTTTAGTGAATATGTGTTAGGCTGTTTTCATGTAGTCTGGCGTAAACTGACTTTCCCTGCTACAGTAGAAATTTGGTCCGGCGTACACATGAAAATCTCTGTATGAACTCCGAAGTGAAGTTTGGTCTGGCATACATGTGCAAATTTGGTCTGGTGCAATAAGGTTCTTGTTGAATACAACTCAAGTGATCTGAGGTTGTTTGGGGTATTTCAAAAGTCGAAAAATTGATTTTAGCTTCCGCGCAATCATTCACCCCCCTCTGTTTGCCAGATTAGTACATTTCGATCCTACAAGTGGTATCAGAGCAAGTTTTTTCTAATTAATCTTAACCGGTGATTAGAAATCATAAGCAATGGATAGATATTCGACAAAACCTTGTGTTTTCGATGGTGTTGATTTTCAGTTTTGGAAAGCCAGGATGGAGGCATACATTCAAGCTCAGGGCTTTGCAATTTGGGAGAAGGTCTACAAACCATATGAAGTGCCCGAGAACGACAACGTCAACGACGCCAATCGCGCACATGTTGAAGCAAACAGCAAGGCGCGCAACTTGATCATCTAGGGCTTGGGACGCAGCGACTTCGACCGAGTGGTTCATCTCCGATCCGCATATGAGGTATGAAAATCTCTTTGTGACTATCATGAAGGATCAAACACTGTCAAAGAGGTTCGCCAAGATATTTACAAAAAAAGAATATATGCGTTTCAAGATGAAACCTGGTGAGTCTATGGATGACTTTTTTGCACATTTTAATAAAATTCTTAGCAATTTGCGTGCTGTTGGTGTTAGTTTCTCGGATACTGCTAATGCTAGACAAATGCTTAGTGCTTTGGACATGTCGATGTGGGAGATGAAAGTAACATCTATACAAGAATCTACTATCATGAGCACACTCACATTAGATGTTCTTTATTCTAAGTTGAAGACTCATGAATTAGATGTTCTTGCTAGAAAGGGTAATTCTAAATCGATTGCTTTGATCTCTAACCCTAACATGTCAAATGCTAATTCTTCTTCAAGTTTTGCTTTGTCTTCCTTGTCTTCACTAACTGATGAACAGATCGAGGAATTTCCTGAAGAAGACTTGGCACTACTCTCCTCTCACTTTAATAAAGCTTTGCAGAATGTGAGAATGAGGAAGAGAGTTGGTGGTGGCCCTCTAAGATGCTATGAGTGTAGTGATCTCAACCACATTCGTTCAAATTGTCCTAAACTTGCACGTAAAGCATCAAGGGAGGAGAAGGACAATGACAAAAGAAAAGAAAAGAAGAAGTTCTCTCCAATTGATAGAAAGAAGAGGAACTTCATCAATCGCAAAGTTGTCCACCGGGTTCTTTCCGCTTTTGAACAAGTCAATTTGAGCGATGTGGACTCGGAGAGCAGTGAGGATAACACAACAATTCCAAGCAAGCATGAATTGACAGGGTTGTGTCTCATGGCTAGAAGCAACGACAGCTTCACCGAGGACGGTCATGACAGCGACTTCAATGAGGCTTCTCGCGCGAGGAAGGAGAACTTATGGCTAGTGGATTCTGGATGCTCACGCCACATGTCCGGTGATGAAAATTGGTTCTCCTCCCTCACTCGTGCATCTCGTGCTGAAAGTGTAACTTTTGGAGATGCTTCTTCAAGCTCAGTTGTGGCAAAAGATACAGTGCAGGTAAATGACAAGTTTATGTTTAAAGATGTGGCTCTTGTTGAAAACCTGAAATATAACTTGCTGTCTGTATTTCAAATGATTGATGAAGATCTTGAGGTATGCTTTAAGAAAAATGAATGCAAAGTGTTAGATGCTTCAGGTGAACTTGTTTTCCGGATTTCTCGATTTGGAAGAGTTTAAAGCTGATTTTGATGTATCACCTTCTTCTAAGCATAGGTGTCTAGTTGCCAATGTTTCTAAAGATTTATTCTTTTGGCATCGTAGACTTGGTCACGTTGGTTTTGATCATCTAACACGTGTTAGTGGTTTAGACCTCATTCGTGGTTTGCCTAGGCTTAAGGGTGATAGCGATATAGTATGCTCTTCTTGTAGACATGGTAAAATGATTGTAGGTTCACATCCACCTCTTACTATGGTGATGACAAACGCGCCCGGACAACTACTACATCTTGACACGGTTGGACCTTCTCGAGTTCAGTCTTATGGAGGTAAATGGTACGTTCTTGTGATTATTGATGATTATTTAAGATACTCTTGGGTTTATTTTATGGCATGTAAAGATGAGGCTTTTAGTCATTTTAGAAGTCTTGTTCTTAGATTATCTATTGATCACCCAGGGTCTCTTAGAGCAATTAGAAGTGATAATGGAACTGAATTTAAAAATTCTTCATTTGATCACTTTTGTGCTGAAAAAGGAATTGATCATCAATTTTCATCTCCTAGAGTACCTCAACAAAACGGTGTAGTTGAACGGAAAAATAGAAGTTTGGTGGAAATGGCTAGGACCATGCTAGACGAATATCAAACTCCTAGAAAGTTTTGGGCTGAAGCGATATCAACTGCATGTTATGTTTCAAATCATGTTTACTTAAGATCAAAATTGGGTAAAACTTCTTATGAACTTCGGTTTGGACATAGGCCTAGCGTTTCTCATTTCAGAGTTTTTGGATGCAAATGCTTTGTCTTGAAATCTGGAAATCTTGATAAATTTGAGGCTAGATCGTTGGATGGCATTTTTCTTGGATACCTCGCTCATACACGTGGCCACCGTGCACTTGTTTTGGAAACTAACAAAATTGTAGAAACCTGTGAAGTTTCTTTTGATGAGGCTAGTCCAGGTACTAGACCTGACAATGCAGGTACAGGTACATATGTTCAGGGGGAGAGTATCTTTGTTCATGAGGACGATGATGATGATGTTGAGGATGAAGTATTGATTCCTACTGTGCAACCAGCTGTAGCACCTTTGGCACCTACCACTACATCAAATACAGCTGAGCATCCTCAAGCTACAACATCATCTGTACATACTGAAAATGAAGATGAAGAAGGAGAAGTTTCTGAAATTACAGCTCCTTTGCACATTCAGAGGAGGCATCCACCTGAACATATGATTGGAGATTTAAATGAGAGAGTCACCCGGTCCAGGTTTATTGCTTCTGATTCTCATGCTCATTCTGCTTTTGTTGCTTCTTTTGAACCCAAAGATATATCTCATGCATTAACGATTTAATCTTGGATCAATGCCATGCATGAGGAATTAGAGAATTTTGAACGTAATAAAGTCTGAAAACTTGTTTCACCTCCTCTTGATTTTAATATTATTGGAACAAGATGGGTTTTCAAAAATAAACAAAGTGAGGATGCTGTTGTTGTTAGAAACAAAGCTAGATTGGTTGCTAAAGATTTTTCACAAATTGAAGGTCTAGATTTTGATGAAACCTTTGCTCCTGTTGCTAGAATTGAAGCCATTAGAATTCTTTTAGCATTTGCTGCATCTAAAGGTTTTAGATTGTATCAAATGGATGTGAAAAGTGCTTTTCTAAATGGCTATATCAATGAGGAAGTTTATGTTAAGCAACCACCTGGTTTTGAAAATCCGAAGTTTCCAGATCATGTTTACAAATTGTCAAAAGCTTTGCATGGTTTAAAACAAGCCCCTAGAGTATGGTATGATAGGCTAAAAACCTTTTTACTTGAAAAGGTGTTTACAATGGGAAAAGTTGACAAAACTCTCTTTTTACTCAAGCATGGCAATGATCAATTATTTGTTCAGATTTATGTTGATGATATTATCTTTGGTGGTTCCTCTCATGTTTTAGTGTTTGAGTTTTCAGAAATCATGAAGAAGGAATTTGAAATGAGTATAATGGGTGAATTAACTTACTTTTTGGGATTGCAAATCAAACAAGCAAAGGAAGGTACTTTTGTTCATCAATGTAAGAACACAAAAGATTTGCTTCGTCTCTTTGGGATGGAAAACTGCAAGCCGATCATGACACCCATGGGAGGCACTTGCACACTTAATCCAAATGAAGATGGTGAGCCGGTTGATCAAAAGGAATATAGAAGCATGATAGGTTCACTTTTGTACCTCACTGCATCAAGGCCAGATATACAATTTGTTGTGTGCTTGTTTGCTCGTTTTCAAGCTTCCCCACGTGCTTGACATCGACAAGCCGTCAAGAGGATTTTCAGGTATCTTCATGGTACTCAAGACTTTGGCATATGGCTTTCTGCTTCCTCATGCATTAGTTTAAGAGCATTTTCTGATGCTGATTTTGGAGGTTGTAGAATTGATAGAAAAAGTACATCTGGTTCATGTCACTTCTTGGGTAATTCTCTTATCGAATGGTCATCTAGAAAACAATCTTACATTGCACAATCAATCTTTGAATCAATATGTTGTTCTTGCTAGTTGTTGTTCTCAAATTCTTTGGATAGTAGCTACACTTAAAGATTATGGGGTTAATTTGGATAGTGTTCCTCTTTTGTGTGATAACACTAGTGCAATATGCATTGCTAAGAACCCTGTGCAACATTCTAGAATAAAACACATTGAGATCAGATTTCACTTTCTTAGAGATAATGTAGAAAAGGGAAATATTGTGCTTCATCATGTGGATACTGAACATCAGTTGACAGACATTTTCACAAAACCTTTATCCTCTTCTCGTTTTGCTTTTATTCGGGGAGAACTTGGGTTGGTTCATTCAATGGGATATTTTTGAGGGGGAGTTTTTTTGAAGTTTCTGTAATATTTTGTAACATATTTTTATTTTGTGTGTTTCTTAAATGAAAAACAAAAAAATAATAAAAAGTACTGAGCATTGAATTTCATACACATATGTTTATTTTGAAGCCATGTTTATGTTTCAAGGTTTTTGCAACTTCTTGTCTATACATATATGGTGTAGTTTATGACATGACTATTTAACTGGTATGACAACTTGAATTAAATCTTGTCATGATTGAACTTTCTTGGCAATCTTGATCCGGTTCAAAATGTGCTCAATATGCAAGTTAAGTGCTAAAGCTAAAAGAGTGATTGTTGATAAATGCAAGAACAAGGTTATGTACTGTCGCACTTCTTCTTTACGAGACTGCTTATCATTGCACTTTGATATGAACTTGGAAGAGGTTGTGTATGACCGAAACCATGAAACCTTAAGCTTGTGACTGCTTGGCATGGTTGAAAAGTAAGGCTGATGGTGCATGTAATTCCTTGCAATTGTTATTGTTGTAATCAATTAATGAATCAGTTTTTTAAGTACAAATAAAGTGCACAAAAATTCAATGTTTTCAGGTCTTAAGATTGTTGAGAAAGGGAGATCATGCCATGCAAAAAAAATCATTAATAGTACTTGATTTCTAGTTATGCTTACTCTACATTGTTTATGTGTAGATTTGAAGGTGCAAGTACTTCTACAGTTAAAATTTCACATCGATCCAATAGTTGGATCTTCAGTAATTTCTGTTTTAGTGAATATTTGTCAGACTGTTTTCATGTGGTCCGACGTAAACCGACTTTCCTCGCTACTGAGAAATTTGGTCCGCGTACACGTGAAAATCTCTGTCCAACTCGAGCGAAGTTTGGTTTGGCATACATGTGCAAATTTGGTCCGTGCAATAAGGTTATTGTTGAATACAACTCAAGTGATCTGAGGTGTTTGGGGTATTTCAAAAGTCGAAAAATTGATTTTAGCTTCCACGCAATCATTCACCCCCTCTGCTTGCTAGATTAGTACATTTCGATCCTACATAAATGTTAGGCACTATAGAAAAACTGAGAAAATGAAGGTATATTTACTTAGCATCATACATGCACTAGCTTCAGTACCATGGCATGTTCCTTGAGGCGAAAACCAGTGCTGATAGTGCTCTCTTTACCATTGCAAATATATATATAAAGAAAAACTACTTGGCCACAGAGAAATTTATATACGGTGTATAAATGGCGACAAATAAGTTAATTTTATGCACAGGTCTATCAGTACAATCGGGTAGCCGCATGCACATGGCTCTCTTTGCCTTACGAAGTCAGCCACAAATGGTCGAGGCTGCTCTACTGGGTGCAAGCAGCAAGAGGAATACCGATGCAGGCCAGTCTTCTATCTTTTACCTTTATTTTTTCCGATTGCCATCGAGTGGATTGATATTGATTTCATTTCTGAGCTAAATTCTTTTTTAAAATTTCTTCCATTGGTCCATTGCCCCTGAGAGGTGTCGATAGAGTATGGTATCGATTGTGTTTGGTCTGTTGATTCTCCAGGAAAACAGAAATTACAGTTATTTTTGGAGGTCTCTACTACTATGGCATCACTAATCAACCATCTTCTCCTACCTCCATACTGAGAGAGGTTAGCTCTCCTTCTCAAAACGTGGAAATTTATGTGTTTCACTGTAAATACGTTTTACCGCCTTTGCCTTATGCTAAGAAAACACTAATTGGTTTCTTATGTTCTCCTGTTGTCCATGTTACTTTTTTTTTTACTTTCACAAAATTTATAAGTTGGATCTTTCTTTGAAAGCTGGATTCTTCCTTATCCAATTTCTTTAAAGTTACGCTTTGAAATCTTATTTGCATACACTTTTTGTTTGCAGGTGGTTTTTACGCCTGGATAGCAGGGCGAATGCTTCTTGTGTGGTCACGTGGGATATCAATCAGCAGATTGTGAAGGAAAGGTGAAGGACCAGGTAGAGGTTTATCCATGTTTTTGATGAGTATTTGACTTTATGTGATCTAGGATATCTCAGATTTGAGTTTGGATTTAAAATAGATTTCAAGTTGGAAATAAGAAACAGAGAGTTTCCCATTTGCGCTGAACCAAATGTTGCATGAGTTGCATTTGCGTCGGACCGGGGTAGAAATGATTTGCTTTTGCGCCGGACCGATTTAGGATAGTCTTCCCATTTGCGTCGGACCAATGGAAATGAGAAACAGAGAGTTTTTCATTTGCGCCGGACCAAGGGAAATGACAAACAGAGCGTTTTTCATTTGCGCCGGACCAAGAGAAGAGGGAAACAGAGAGTTTCCCATTTGCGCCGGACTGATTTTTTTGCGCCGGACTGAGTCTCAGTGAATTTCACGTTTACGCCGGACCGGTTTTGATAGCCAGCAGTAATAAGCATTTTTGACGGTCTTCCCTTGCTCAAAAAACTATGTGTTCTACATGAAAGTTGTAGAGAATTTCAAGACGCATCTTTTTCATGTTGACAAGTTTTTCATTTGAGCAACAAAATAATCATAAAAAATCGAGAAGGTTAATAGAGAATTTCACGTTCGCGCTGGACAAAGTCATAGTGAGTTTCACGTGTACGCCTGACCGGTTTTGACAGCCGACAGTATTTAGCATTTTTTATGGTCTTCCCGTACTTAAAAATTTATTTGGTCTACATTAAAGTTGTAGAGAATTTCAAGACGCATCTTTTTCATGTTGACAAGTTTTTCATCTGAGCAACATAAAAAATCATAAAAATTTGAAAAGATTACTGCTGTATTGAAAACGAAGTGTTTTGGTCCGTTTTGATCTCTTCTAACCCAATTCATGATCTGAGCTCGTTCCATACACCTCGGTGCTCATTTGCATTGTCTTGTGCAAGATGGCATATGATCTGAGCGTCTCGGGCGGCCGGTTCTTAGGCAATGGCGGATGAAGGCGGGTCGAGCCGGCGTCAAGCGACCGGTTGGAGCAGCGCGAGCGGCCGGAGGGCGTGGCCTGGAAGGCCGCGGGAGATGGCAGTTCGGCAGGATGGCGACGGAGCCGAGGCACGGGAGACGGCCCGCGCGGCGGTCGGCCGAGGCAGCGGATCTGAGACGGTCGTCGTCAAGGCAGGCCGAAGACGAGCAGGCGGCCGGCGCAGATGCGTCGGGAACGGCGGCGGCGGACTGGAGGATGGCGTGGTGGCGGCATCGGGCCACCGTGAACTGAAAGGGCACTGGCTAACGGTGGGAGCCGAAGTGCACCGAGGGGGATAGCCGAGGGGCGCCGGTGGTAGACGGGCGACGGAGGTGCGCCAAGGACGGTGTCAACGAATGGCGCGACAGTACATCAATCCCAGGTGCGTATGCTATGGTCTAATAGCATTTGTCAGGGTAGATATATGGCAAAATATTAGAGACACAATTTAACGCGAAAAAATCCTTAAAAAAAACCAATGGAAACAATCCACTGTAATGTTTCAATATTTACATGTATAGAGGGATTAGCTTATATAACTAAAAAAGTTCTAATTGTAAAAGATTTGGATTAACAACCTATTTAAATAAAACCAAAAAGATATTTAAGTTATCTATGACATGTTGGAATCTTCGTTTCTTGCTGAGAGCCTATGCAAGCAGGCCCATGCAGATATCAGGATGCAGTGAAGTATGTATCGTCAAATTAGATCTGTACCAAAATGAAAACACGAAGAAGCACAATCTGGTGGTTTTGCCTCCATGAAAACTTCTGTTTTGTGAGCAAGTGGAGTTGTAAACAGATGCGAAGTTGCAATGTGCAAAGATCCGTTTGGTTCTGGAATCTTGATGACCATTTTGGAGACAATCTAAAGTCCAAAGCCATGAGCCACTTTGAAGACAAGTGGCTTCTGTTTGGACTTGATCACCAAATGTCCAGAACCAAATAGGTCCTACCCAATTCCAACATAATCCAGATGAAGCCAAAAAATCATCCAAGAGTTGAGGTTACATTTTGCACTTGAGTCAGAAGAGCAGAATAGCAGAGAACAAAAAGAGTAACCAACAAGCCATTTGGGAACTTAAAAGTACTTAATTAGTTTCAAACAGAGTTAACGGCCTTGAATGCCAACAAGCTCAGTCACAATATGGCCAATTGGAATGACACAAGAAACTACGAGCAACCAGCTCAATAGGAAAAAAGTCATAAAAAAAAAACTAGCAGAATCGCAATCAACCGACTCAGGCCCTCACCACCATCTCATCATCTAGCAACAATAAGTATGTAGGTCAAACATGACATTCTTGACTATTCCTTATCTTTGGGAGTAGCATGCATGGAATGCATGCAAGGTGGGCATAGTAGGCTGCTGTGACTGCACAGAAAGGAAAACAAATTTAGTTAAAGTGGTGATTGATTAAACCAATTTAGCTTTTAGAAATAAATGGTGTAATATGTAAAAAAATATCTCAGTTATTCATTTACTAGTTCCAGAAAGTAACTTGATATATATCATGCAAATGGTAGTGCATGAATCCAGACTACATACTAATTTAGACCTCAACACAGCTTTGTTAAGAAACCAGCTTACATCACAAAGAGCACAAACAGCTACAGGCAAAACCTTACAGAAAGCACTCCAACCACTGCAATTACTAGGACTACCATGATCAGAAACATTGCTGTCTTCCAAGAACCTAGTTTAATAGAAGAAAACAAATCAATCAATAGCAAAAGAGATAAACTACATGCAAGTAAGATAATCCTGTCCAGTTTACAATAAAAGCATACCACAGCACTTGCCAGAATATCCTTTTGCATGCTCACAGAAAAAGAGACACATCAACAGATCAAACTTAAACTAAGTAAATTAAGGCAGCAAACAGAAGAAACAGGACGCAAAGAAACTCACCCACAGACACTGACCCCAATGAGCATTACTGATGGTCCATAAACTGCACACCGTCTAGCCGATGACCAAACTTTTCTCGCCACCCAAGCACCTGGTTGATATCCATATTGCGGGCGCTGATATGCGGGACATAGATGTGCAGAAGCTCCCTTAGCAAATGTGGAAGCTGGTTTTCACACATCAAAGGCAATAACGCTTCAGCTTCCTCAATACTTACCTACAAAGTGAATGTAAAAATTAAAATTAGGTGGTTACAGAAAGAAAAAAAAAAGAACAAAAGACAAATAGATCATATACCTGTCCAGCGATCAAAGCGTGTGTCAAGTAACACCTGCTATGGTCTAGATGCGATATTGGACAAGTTGATACATATGATTTTCGTGATCGCAGTCCTGTCCTTCGATCATATACTAGAAATATATAAACAGCATTCATGGCCACTGAGAGTTTCACTTGTTTAGTCCAATCCGGCATCGCTGGTGTCAATGTCAGTTTCAATTGAACTTTACCATTATGAGTAAGTCCCTTGCAATACGCCATCAGTATGAGATACAACATTGCTCTTTGACAAGAAGTCATCAGCGAGCAATGATTAAATAAGTACGAACGCCACTTTCTAGACATTCCACACTTACCACCATACATGTCCCTAATAAAATCCATTAATTGTACCATGTGCACTGGGTAGTGCAGACAACCGAGATTATCTCGTATTCTGAAATAATGCTCAAGAATTGAAGCAATTTGCTGCATATCCATTTTATAAGATTTGGGGTTGAGGTGAACAAATTGAACAGTATCACTAAATACGAATCTCTGTAAATCCTCTGAATAGAAGAGGTCATGCACACTAAATCCCCCATTTGCTGACCATCGTGACAAATGCAGTCTTTCCATCACCTCAAATAAATGATTAGCACTATTCAGGCCTTCAATAGTCAATTCTGGATTGAAATTGCGTAGACCTTGAACTATCAAATGAGGAGCTAAAGGTTTTAACCAAACTAAAGGCCCATATGCATTAATATACTGCAAGAATGTCACCCTACAATAACACACAATAGCCAAGATAATCTGAGACTAACATAAAAAAGAAATGTCTTAACAGATCATTAAAAATATAAATTTAATATAATAGTGCCCGAATCAATTAAGACACGTACCCTCCACGCAACCTGCAGTGTACCTGCACATCATCACCTGGTGCAATACTAGCAGACAACAGAGTTTTTCTCCCATCGAGAATTTTATTTTTGTAGGTAATGTAGAAATCATTCAAATTGTTGCCGCATTTGTTTCGCATAGCTTTTCGAGCTGCCATATCTAAACTAATGTTTCCTTCCTCAATCATAGACTCCTTGAAGTCAAGGAATTGGACATAGAATTCTAGAAGCTCATTTTCTAAACTAACTGAAGAACAAAAAAAAAAAGAATAAGCTGATTAGGTCAAAAGTGGTGACAGGGGACTCAAACTAAAAAAGCATGGAACAAAATTTAAGCCTATCGTTAGTGGTCACAAATTAACCAAGTTACCATCTAGAATTTGACAAGATGAAAGATACAAAAATACAACAACAATAAAAAAAGACACTAACAGGTTTTCCACCTTGTCGGGCTACATTTGCCTGCCCGCTGCTGCTGGGGGTTAAGCCACCATCTGAACTTTCTCCTTCTGCATAGTGGTGCGCACGGACTGCACAAAAAGGAACACACAGCCAGTGATGATGGTTAACCAATTTAACTTCTAGAAGTAAATGGTGTAAGATGTAAAGAAAATATCTCAATTACTCATTTACTAGTTCCGGAAAGATACTTTGTTGTTCAATTTACTACAAATGCAGATCACATGAAGCAGACAGGAATGAACATACTCTCAATGTGTTCATCAATGAATTGGCTTACATTGCAACAAACTAAGCTAATTGTCATAAATTAAATGCTAATTTATAGTTTTAGACAGAATTCTTAAGAAAGCAAATAAACCAGTATAAGCTACCAGCTTACATCAGAACAAGCGCAAACAGCTACAAGCAAAAGCTAACAGAAGGCACTCGAACCGCTAAAATTATTAGGACTACCCTGATCAGAAACATTGATGCCTTCTAAGAACAAAGTCCAGTAGGAGAAAATTAATCAACCCATAGCAAAAGAGATAAACTACATGCTAATAAGATTATCTTGTCCAATTTACAGTTCAATTGTACCAAAGCACTAGCTAGAGTATCCTATTAGATGCTCATAGAAAAAGAGGCATATCAACAGATCAGGTTTAACAACTGAGTAAAGGATGTTGCAGTCCTATCTGAATGACGATATATCAAAACGATACTTCTTGTAACAGATCAGATAAATAAGGCAAGAATGCACTGCAACTTGGCAATGATAGCTAAAGGGGGAGTACCTATATTGAGAGTAAGTCCCATATGTGTTGGGAACAGGCTCTGGTAGTAACCTCTCCAACACTCAAATCCCTCAACAATGTCCCTCTGTGACCAAAATCAGTGGAGAAAAAGGATCTGGACACTGTGACATAACTGCAATGAAAAGGTTATTGCCAACAATTATCGTCAGTGAGCTGCACAAGAAGTAAACAAACAAAATTCATAGCTAGAACTTGGAATATAGATGTTATACTTCCAGGATGGTGACTCCTGAGGACAACATCAAGTACTTGGATGGTTTCTTGAGGCATATCTCTCTGTCTTCCGTGCAGAAACTGCTGAAGATTGTATAAGTCTGTCCTCTCAGCAATTTGAATTGTCGTCTTGTACTCCCTTTCCGCCCTGCAAATTGAGAAGGATTAAGTAGTTGCGGTTGAGAAACAAATTGCTTATAATACAGAAAAGTGAACCTAAATAACAATCTACACAAACCTTTCTTTATCCTTCTTTTCTGGATGTACCAGTTGGACAACAAATTCCTCTGATTCAAAAGGAAGTGATCCAGCAGTGTACAGATTCTTTCGACCATCGTAGGCAGGCAATTTGCCTCCCAGAGATGTCCTCCCATGCAACTTGATGAGCTCATTAAGTACTTCACTATTTGTTGATCTTGATTTTGAATCAGGATTGATAGCAAACTACAGCCAAGCAGATGCAAAGCTTGGATAAATAGCCGAATTTTGACTCATTGTGAGCAGCTAAAACCGAATTACACACATGTCAGTGTTAGTAATAGCACTTGTATTCAATATGAGACCAATAAGCCAGAATATATATACCAAGAAACCAATATACACCAAACATCAAAAAGCTCACTCGCATGAAAGGCCTGATGCTTACTCAAAAACGGCAGGATATACCATCTTTCTCTCAAGAAGGCGAGGGCACTTGTACTACATAGCAAACTAAAGATCATCTCCTGCTGATGCTTACTCAAAAACGGCAGGATATACCATCTTTCTCTCAAGAAGGCGAGGGGCACTTGTACTACGTAGCAAACTAAAGATCATCTCCTTCAACCGAAACAAGAAAAGATGGATCCGCAGAGATCTCAAAACAGCACAAGAGCGCAAAGTGGACACCCTCCAGAGGGCAGCTATCTTTGCTTGAAATGGGGCATCTCCAACCAGCTCCCACAATGCGATCAGCTCTCCCCACATGCATGTAGTACTGCTTCGTCGACTGCGCTTAGGTAAAGAAACCTCCAAATATTGCAACAAACGTTCAAGAGAAAACCATCGCCGCAGTGCGTCAAGACAAAGAACACAAGCACGTATCACGAGAACAAACACCGAAACGAAACTGATGCACGCAACTGGAGCCTGCCGGCCGGGAGGAAACCTTCCGTTTCGCTTCAAACGGTACGCAACTGCGAGCAACAGATTTCTCACGGTTCGTGAGACCGGGATCACTCCCAGTACTGATCGATCGATCTCCATAAAGACCAAAGCAAAAGCAAACAAGGCATAATACATCGCAGAAGCAACTCCAGAGGAAATAAACCCGACCAAACACCGATGTGGATGAGATCGGAAGTGCTCACAGCTTCATTTTGGGTAGGGCTCAAGGAAGAGGGAGCTCACATCATAGTTGAACAGGTTGTTGTCGGCAACGTTGACGAGGAAGTTGTTCGCCCGGATCATCGCCTTCTTCCCGACGGTCCCAGGCCCCGGCCGCGCGCGGTGGGCGAACACCTTCGAGACCGGCGCAAGATCCACGTTCGGCGCATCCGCAGCAGCAGCAGCCGGCCCCTCCTTCGAGGCCACGGCCGCCGCAGCTGCAGCGGTCGGCGCCAGCGCGGTCTCGGACACAAACAGCTTCCGCTCGACCTCCTTGCCGAGCGCCGAGGAGGGCCCCTGGGAGACTACCTGAGCCGGCTGATGCGGAGCCGGAGACGGAGCCGGCGAGGGCGCCCGGTAGACGACCCCGGGCTGGTACGCGGTCTGATGTGACGCCGCCATGGGCACGCGGTAGTCGACCGGCGCGGGCTGATGGTACTGCTCCGGCCGACGGAGAAAGTGCAGCAAGTATGTGACACAAACAAAATTTCAGAAGAAAGGAAGAGAGCAAAGAAACCAACATGCACCAAACGGCAAAATGCTCAAGCGCACCAAAGGCCTTGTGTTTACTCAAAAACGGCAGCATACCATCTTTCTCTCAAGAAGGCGAGGGGCACTTACCGAAACAAGAAAGGATGGGTCCACAAAGATCTCAAAACAGCAACCAGCTCCCACAATGCGATCAGCTCTCCCACGTGGATGTAGTACCGCTTCGTCCACTGCACTTGGTCAAAGAAACCTCCAAATATTGCTACAAACGTTCAAGATAACACCATCGCCGCAGCGCGTCAAGACACGTTGAGATCAATACTGGACCGACCGAGAACTGACGCTTACTCGGTTGGCTTGGGAGTCGTTGTATTTAGCCGGTACTCTTGGGCCTCACCAGAATAAATTGAAGAACAGGTACATATGTGTGCGCGTTCAGCACGATAGCATGTTCCCGCACTACAAAGGTTTTGAAGCCTCCAATCACTTCTTTAGTATGTGTAATAGATGCAATCGTATTTATGTGTGTGTAAGTATGATGTGTGTGTGGATTATGTACGTCCTTATACTAAAAAATGTTGTACCAGCCTTGGCTTGGGTAGTGCTGGCCAGACCTATGTTGGCTTGAATTCGGATAGGGCATGGTCTTGGCTGTGCTTGGGTCATGTTATGGTGGGCTTCAAATTGATGTTTTCTTGTGATATATTTCCCAATATATGTTACATGAACGATTGTTGACACAACTAACGTGCAATTATGATAATCACACACACACACACACACGTTGTCAATTGAGATTTTTTACATGAGTATTCTAGAGTTATCGAATCTATGATAAACCAACTACCTTAGCGTAGGGTTGTAAGTTCAAACACTATTAAATTGGTTTTGGTGGTTAATGATAAATTTAAATTTGAGACTAACTCTTTTGTTGAGTATGATATTGATTAGTCTCATTTGGACGAAAAATAAAAATCTCAAAGGTATGCATTTGATGTCATACTATTATATCTGTTGCATTTTTTGGATTTAAATATTCTGTGAACTTCACAAAAGTTTTAACATGGATACGTACGTATTGTTTCCAATTCATATATATATATACACTATTCTTCGGCAGCGATTCTACACGCCGGCCAGTTTACCCAGCCTGACCGAGCTAAATACCCATATTTATTACTTCCGTATGGATGCATGGACCATTTATTACTCTCGCTGTCAAACCAACTAGTTAATATATTTTGTAGTTTGTCCATGAATCTGTCTCTTTTTTTATGTAGTCATAACTTTTAAACGAGAATGATTTTGGTCTTCAAATTTTTTAGAATTGTAGAATCTCACATCCTCTATATGTGATAATTTGTTGAGAATTTTTCAAAATTTATACATATGTTTTTCATGAACTTTAGAAAACACTCGATATGTTGCCTTTTACTATTCAAACAAATGACATGTTATCAACTATTACCCCAGATGTTCCTATACAGAAAAAAAGTGTTAGATAACATCTTTACACAAGTGTAGTAACGCATTGAGTAATAGACAATAAAATGCAGTTTTCTTGGCAGTAAAAGGTAGTATATGCTACTGTTTGTCACTTTGTTATTTTCATATCTCTTAAATTAGATTGAGTTTTATCTTCAAATTTTACAGGGTTATAGAATATTACGTCCCCTACGTGTGGTAAATTTTTGAGAATTTGTCACAGCAAAATGTTATTTTTTTAACAGTAAAAGATAGTATATGCTGCTGTTTGGCACTTTGTTATTTTCAATCTCTCAAATCCGATTGAGTTTGATTTTCAAATTTTACAGAATTGTAGAAGCTCAAATATCCTACGTGTGGTAAGTTTTTGAGAATTTTTTAAATATTTTACTGTAGGTTCAGCAAATAGAACCAAATTTTTATTCATGGAAACCAACCGTACACATTTTCAAAAATTCTAAAAACAGTACTATAGATATGTGAGGTAAGATTATACAACACTAAAAAATTTGAACATCAAAATCAATACCAGTTGAAAGATATGAAAAAGATAAATTCGGTTGACTAGTGGTTTTTCACTCTCTAGTGCTCTGTAAATTTCATATCTTTCAAATGCGATTGAGTTTAGTTTTCAAATTTTGTAAAGTTGTAGAAACTCACCTATCCTACATGTGGTAATTTTTTGAGATTTTTTGAAAACTTATACATATGATTTTCATAAATATTACACTATATACCTGTTGTGTACAGCATGTAGTAAATCATTGAGTAAAATGCAGTTTTTTTTGTAGTAAAAGGAAATATATACTGTTGTTTGTCACTTTGCTATTTTTATATCTCTCAAATTAGATTGAGTTTGGTCTTCAAATTTTACAGGGTTATAGAATATTACCTCCACTACATGTGATAATGTTTTTGAGAATTTTTCACAGTAAAATGTTATTTTTTTAATAGTAAAAGATAGTATATACTGCTGTTTGGCACTTTGTTATTTTCATATCTCACAAATCCGACTGAGTTTGGTTTTCAAATTTTACAGGATTGTAGAAGCTCAAATCTCCTATGTTTGGTAATTTTTTAAGAATTTTTGAAATAATTTACTGTAGGTTCAACAAACACAAACAAATTTTTATTCATGGAAACCAACCGTACACATTATCAAAAATTCTAAAAAAAATAATATAGATATGTGAGGTAATATTATACAACGCTGAAAAATTTGAATATCAAAATCAATACCAGTTGAAATGTATGAAAAAGACAAATTTCATTGACTAGTGGTTTTCACTATCTAGTGCTTTGTCAATTTCATATCTTTCAAATGCCATTGAGTTTGGTCTTCAAATTTTATAAAGTTGTAGAAACTCACCTATCTTACATGTGGTAATTTTTTGAGATTTTTTGAAAACTTATAAATATGATTTTCATAAATATTACACTATATAGCTACTCTATATATCATGTAGTAAATCATTGAGTAAAATGCGAAAAATGCAGTTTTCTTGGTAGTAAAAGGTAATATTTGTTGTTGTTTGTCACTTTGCTATTTTTATATCTCTTAAATTAGATTGATTTTGATCTTCAAATTTTACAGGGCTATAGAATATTACCTCCACTACGTGTGGTAACTTTTTGAGAATTTGTCACAGTAAAATGTTATTTTTTAATAGTAAAAGAAAGTATATACTGCTGTTTGGCATTTTGTTATTTTCATATCTCTCAAATCCGATTGAGTTTGGTTCTCAAATTTTACAGGATTGTAGAAGCTGAAATTCCCTACAGGTGGTAATGTTTTGAGAATTTTTTAAATATTTTATTGTAGGTTCGACAAATAAAACCAAATTTTTATTCTTGAAAACCAACCATACACATTTTCAAAAATTCTAAAAACATTACTATAGATATGTGAGGTGAGATTATACGACACTGAAAAATTTGAAGATCAAAATCAATACCCATTGAAAGATATGAAAAAGACAAATTCGGTTGACTAGTGGTTTTTCACTGTGTAGTGCTTTGTCAATTTTATATCTTTCAAATGCGATTGAGTTTGGTCTTCAAATTTTGTGAAGTTGTAGAAACTCACCTATCCTACATGTGGTAATTGTTTGAGATTTTTTGAAAACTTGTACATATGATTTTCATAAATATTATAGCATATAGCTGCTGTGTACATCATGTAGTAAATCATTGAGTAAAATGCAGTAAAATGAAGTTTTCTTGGCAGTAAAAGGTAATATATACTGCTGTTTGTCACTTTGCTATTTTCATATCTCTTAAATTAGATTGATTTTGATCTTCAAATTTTACAGGGCTATAGAATATTACCTCCACTACGCGTGGTAATTTTTTGAGAATTTGTCACAGTAAAATGTTATTTTTTAATAGTAAAAGATAGTATATACTGCTGTTTGGCACTTTGTTATTTTCATATCTCTCAAATCCGATTGATTTTCGTTCTCAAATTTTGCAGGATTGTAGAAGCTGAAATTCCCTACGTGTGATAATTTTTTGAGAATTTTTTAAATATTTTACTGTAGGTTTGACAAATAAAACCAAATTTTTATTCATGAAAACCAACCGTACACATTTTCAAAAATTCTAAAAACATTACTATAGATATGTGAGGTGAGATTATACAACACTGAAAAATTTGAAGATCAAAATCAATACCCGTTGAAAGATATGAAAAAGACAAATTCGGTTAACTAGTGGTTTTTCACTGTGTAGTGCTTTGTCAATTTTATATCTTTCAAATGCGATTGAGTTTGGTCTTCAAATTTCGTGAAGTTGTAGAAACTCACCTATCCTACATGTGGTAATTGTTTGAGATTTTTTGAAAACTTATACATATGATTTTCATAAATATTACAGCATATAGCTGCTGTGTACATCATGTAGTAAATCATTGAGTAAAATGCAGTAAAATAAAGTTTTCTTGTCAGTAAAAGGTAATATATACTGCTGTTTGTCACTTTTCTATTTTCATATCTCTTAAATTAGATTGAGCTTGGTTTTCAAATTTTACAGGGTTATAGAATATTACCTCCCCTAAGTGTGGTAATTTTTTGAGAATTTTTTATAGTAAAATATTATTTTTTTTAACAGTAAAAAATAGTATATGCTGCTATTGGGCACTTTGTTATTTTCATATCTCTCAAGTCTGATTGATTTTGATCTTCAAATTTTATAGTATTATAGAAGCTCAACTCCGCTACTTGTGGTAATTGTTTGATAATTTTTCAAATATTTTATTGATGTCCAGCAAACAGAACTAAATTCTTTTTTTTAAAACCAATAGTACACATTTTCAAAAATTCAGAACAAATTACTATAGATAGGAGAGGTGAGATTATACAACTCTATAAAATTTGAATATCAAAATTAATACCATCTAAAAGATATAAAAAAAGACAAAGAAGAAACAGATTTATGTACAAACTACAATACGTATTAACTAGCTAGGTTCAGCAACACATGAACTAGTAATGAATTCGGTAGTAATTCTATATGTTGTTTTGTAGTAAAACGTGTTTGTAATTTACTACTGAACTAGTAATGATCTAGGTATGCTTTGCGCGGTGCTTACGGCCAGCGCGTAGAATAACTAATTCTATGCGCTGGCACAGAATATATATATATATATATATATATATATATATATATGTGTGTGTGTGTGTAGGGGTGAAAATGGGACAGATAGTTCCCGCCCGATCCGGAGCCGGATCCGGGAAGTAAAACGGATATCGGATCGGATTCGGAGTGTACACTATCCGAAAAATATGGGTCGGGAACCGGATATTGGATATTACATAATTCGGATATCCGGATTTAGCAGGGCTGCGCGCTGCACAAATAGCGCGATGCAAGGCGCAAGGGCCAAGGGCTACGCGGCCGGCTACGCCACCAGCCCACCAGACCCACCAAGGCACCAACCCATTCAGCAATAGGCATTCCCCAAGTGTGACACTCTCGAGTCCCAGATTGGATCTCCTCCCGCCGGCCGTCTCCCAGCCACGGCGGCGCTCCACCTCCCCTAGGCCCAGACGGCATCCGTCCCCTCCCCGGCAGTGCTCCCCAAGCCCTGGCGGTGCTCCCCCTCCCCCTCCCTGGCGACGCTCCCCTAGGCCGGCGCTCCCCCAGGCCGGCGCTCCCCCTCCCCCGAGCCCCGATAGCATCTCCCTCCGCCGACGGCATACTTTTTCGCCGGCTCGCCGCGCTACTCCGCCTCTGGGCCGTCGGCTCCTGCCTCCTCGGGACCCCTGCCCTCCTCGCCGACCCCGGCCTTGCCACCGTCTGCAGCGACACGCCGACATCACCGGTTGGTTCGCCTCCTCCCTCCACCCATTTGCTGATATTTGTTTTGATGCAAAATATGTATCAGTATGTTTTTCTACTTCTAGTCTGTATATTGTCTATCTAGTTAGAACTTCAAAACAAATTGTCTATTTCAATGAATGGAAGCACATACTAACTGATACTCCTCTTGATCAAACCTATTTTATCAGTCCGAACATTGGGTGTATTTGACAAAGGTGCTCACTGTGTGTCTTTACATGTAGCAATAGCATTGTCAAAGGAGCGAAGGAGCTCAAGCTCCCATCACGAGAACCGAACATGTGGATGATAAGATTCCCGTAACATTAGGCAAAATTTCGTGGATATCTTGGGACATTTCAGTTGACCTCAAAGTTTGAGTGGTTTCTTACATCTCACAGGCGTAAGACACTTCTCACAAGGCAAACAGAAACATTGTTTTGCAAATCTGCAATTCTCAAGATTTTGTAATGTTTCATTTTAAATTATCGGTAAAAGAAGTCGGTAAAGTTAGGTTCATTCATCCACTGAATGATGCAGCACAAATGGATGAGCTTATTATTCTCACAACAAAATTATGGTATGGAAAGTTTGAGATGGCCGTCTAATGTCAGCAGTTTTGAGTACACAGTGTTTAATCACAGTGTTCGTCCATAAACTTCTCATGCTTAATCACAACAAAATATGATTGCTGGAATTTTGTCTTCCTGGGATCATAAGATCAGTTCAAAAGCTATTCCTCCCTCTTTGAGCTTTTGATGGTACTTCATCCTTTTTGAAGATCAACTATTTCCCTGTGAAGTAACATCCTTGCTTAAATAACTGGAATTTTAACAAAGAAAAACTCTTGCTAATGCTATTTATGTAAGTATGCAATTACCTTGTAAGCTTTTACTTGATTCTAAGCAAACATTCAGCTCACTCCTACAGGTTTCTAACTCTTGATTGGTCCTTTTCAACTGGATATGAAATGAGAGCAAGAAAGGGAGAAACATCAGTTAATCATTACAACTGCTCAGTTTCAACTTCAAGTTGCTTGATATTAGTTTCTGCCATTGATTCTCTGCAATAATACAATGCCTAAATTGTACATTTTTTTATGCTAACGGTGGACTGCCGAATTATCACTATGGTTTATTTCAATGATTTTTTTCTATATTAGGAAGAACATGGCATCTACATCAAGCGATACTGTAAGTATAAGTGTAAGTGTATCATCGACAGCACCAAGTCAAGCTGTTCCAAGTATGGGCAGTGGGCCTAGTGGCACAGGAGATACAAACCCTGATGCTATTGTGGAAGTGGAAGGGACAGATGATGAGCCTCAAATAAAGAGATAAAAGAAGAGTACATCACGTGTCTGGGATTACTACACCAAGTAATCTGTAACAACTACGCAGGAAGGCAAAAATATTGTCCAAGAGTGGGCCAAATGCAACATTGTGTTTACAAGGCTAGACGCGAGAGTGCCAATGGTACAAAAGTCTTCTGGAACCATTTAAAGAACAAACATAACTTGAAGCCAGGCCAACAACAGCTCAAACTAGAAAAGAATCATGAGGATGGTTCAAGTGAGGTTGAGCCTTACAGGTATGACCAAGAAATCAGCTTGAGGAAATTTTATTTGGCCATAATCATGCATGAGTATCCTTTCAATATTGTTGAGCATGAATATTTTGTTGAGTTCATCAAATCTCTGCGTCCCAGCTTTCCAATCAAGAGTTGTGTCACTGTTAGGAAGGAACTAATGGATATCTTTATAGAAGAAAAGAATAAATTGCTTGAATGTTTTAAATCTGTTCAGTGTCGCTTTAGCACAACTATGGACATGTGGACATCAAATCAGAACAAAGGATATATGTGTGTCACTGTTCATTGGATTGATGACAATTGGTGCATTCAGAAAAGAATTATCAATTTTATGCATGTAGGAGGTCGGCACACAGGTGCTAAGTTGTCTGAAGCATTTACCGCTAGCATTATGAGAGGGTATATTGAGAAGAAACTATTTTCTCTAACTTTGGACAATGCATCATCAAATGAAGTGTGTGTTAAAGATGTAATTGCTGAACTGAAAACACAAAGTCCCCTAATATGTGATGGGATTTTCTTCCATGCAAGATGTGGTAATCACATATTAAATCTTGTTGCTAGATATGGTCTGCAAGAAATTGCATCTATAGTTCATCATATTCGATCATTTGTAGCAGCTGTAAAGGGCTCTCCATTGCAGTGGGAGGAGTTCCAGAAATATGCATCTCAGTGTCAGTTGGATACAAAGAGGGGTGTCTCATTAGATGTTACAACAAGGTGGAATTCCACTTATCTTATGTTGTGGGATGCTCTATATTATAGGAAAGCTTTTGAGCGGCTTGTATGCATGGAACGCCGTAGGTATGAGAATATAGCTCCATCAGTTGCTGAATGGGAAAAGGCATTGACACTTTGTAAGTGCTTAAATAAATTCTATGATGTCACTAAGCTATTCTCTGGTACTTTATATCCAACGGCAAATATGTTTTATCCATGTTTTTGTGACATTAAGCTTTTGATTTCTGAATGGTGTGCTAGCACTGATACCACTATTAGTAAGATGGCATTTTCTATGCATGCTAAGTTTGAAAAGTCTTGGAAGAAGTCGAACATTGCTCTTGTTGTGGCTTGCTTTCTTGACCCTAGGAGAAAGAGGAAGTGTATAGAATTTTACATGAAAAAGTTTTACGGTCAGGTGTTGTATTAAGTTGAACTTAAAGAATTTACTAAGGTTATCAAGCAGTTGTATAATGCCTATGCTTCTTCTTACTCAAAGAGTAATAGTGCAACTAGTGTGACTTCTGAACCAAAAGAGGACTTTATGGAAGAAAAAAATGATGAACTTGAGAACTTCTTGTATGATACACATGGGACTGATCGAGATAATGCAAATGACTTGGATAAATACATGGCAGAACCACCACTAAGGCTTGCTAAATCCAATCAGAAATTTGATATTTTATCATGGTGGAAAAATCAGCAAAATGTATATCCTATTCTATCACAAGTTGCTCGTGATGTGTTGGCCATGCAAGTGTCAACTGTTGCTTCTGAATCTGCGTTCAGTGTTGGTGGACATGTCATTGATCCATTTCGCAGCCGCTTAGAACCTGAGATTGTAGGGGCATTAATTTGTACCAAGGATTGGATAAAAGCGTCTAGAAAAGGTGATAGATTATATTGTTTCTCTGTCTGTAATATAATTGTCTTAGAAAGTCTATTATTTAATAATGTATATTTCTTTAAAATTTTCAGATTCTGGTAACAAGGTTGCATCTATAATCAATGATCTTGAGGTTGTGGAAACCCTTATTGCGAATACAGTGATTGTGGTATAGCACCCTTTACTTCTTTAGTTAGTATTTGCTTCTAACTTATATGTTTATTTACAGTTTGACATAACAAAATTGTAGAATGAAGAAGAAATAGCTGATGATGAGGATTGAGGAGGAGTCTAGGTAAGTGGTTCTCAAACCTTTCCTCAGCCTCAACATTTGCATGATTAGCTCTTAATGTACCAGTGAAGTTGGGATCAAGATCCATGATATTACATTAGATGGACTTGGAACTGGACCATTCAACTGATTTATACTTAAGTGATCAACTTGTGCCTGCGCCATTGGACTTGGAA
This sequence comes from Otatea glauca, assembly GCA_036346275.1. Taxonomy (NCBI): domain Eukaryota; kingdom Viridiplantae; phylum Streptophyta; class Magnoliopsida; order Poales; family Poaceae; genus Otatea; species Otatea glauca. The sequence continues at coordinate 19,372 of JAYEVK010000102.1, read as the reverse complement.
CTAGACCATTAAGCTTTTCTATGCAGACCATTAAGCTTTTCTATGCAGATTGTTATTCACAGTCACAGCATGGTTTCCAGATCACGGATGTGTCCTCCATGGCCATCACTAAAATCAATTGGCCCTGCATGTACAAGGCATCACAAAGGCAAATCAAAGATTAATGCAAGGAAGAATCACAAGATGTTTGTTTTTCAAAGTGCTAGAATTATATATACGGACCTTTGATTGGGTTAAAAGATATTACATAGCTAATCGGAGCTTATATTGATACTAAACCTTTCTTGTTGTTAGGGCAATAACTTGTGTTGTTAGAAAAACTTCTTGATGCTAACTAAACTACTATTCTTTGTTTTTTCGTTTACAGAAGGTGATAAAGAGTGGTGCATGTGTTGCATCTAGAGGTGGATTGAGTATCCACTTGTGCATGTGTTGCACTTGGTGAGAGACAAGTAAGAGGCTTGGCTTGTTACTCTTGGTGTTTACCGACACCTAGATGATGTGGAGGTGTTGTGGTCTAGTGATCTTCTTAAGAAGTTTGTGAGCAGGCCCGTTGTGTTGTGAAGGTTGAAGCTCACTTGCTTACCTCAATGTTGATTAGGGAAGACCGGCAAATCTCTAAACACTACGGTAAAAAGATTGTGTATCATCTCTTGATTTGCTTCTTATTGCTCATTTACATTCTTGCAATTTATATTCATAGAATTGAATTGCTTGCTTGTCACCCTATGATTGCAAACTTTGATTTAGACTTAGGTTGTTGGTGCACTTAGTAAGACTAATTGATTTAGACCTTAATTGAGCAAAACCGTTTTGATTTACACTTTTGTATATAAAATCGGTTTTTGGCCAAAAAGAATTTCAAAACCGCTATTCACCCTTCTAGTCGGTCTTCTCGACCTTACAAGGGTTTTATAATCTCAGTCATATAATTACACGAGTGATAAAGATACTACACGAAATGTTTGATCCTTATCCTAAGCCCTGATAAATAGTTGATGATAAATATTCCTAGGTTCGGCTACTAATCGACAACTCTACTCAAGAGCTAATAAAACTACACTAATTGATGTGAATAGACTTCTCATGAATATTGCAATGCCTTTTAGCCATCATGCGCGCTCAGACATTAAACTTCACATCGAGATTTCGACGAGTGCACCTTTGCCAGAGCCATCCACTTGGATTCAGCCTCCAGTACTTCTCAATGCTTTCCTCCAGCACGATATCATTCTTCTCCTCATCGATTAGATCTAGGGTGATACTAGCAATCGAACATCCGATCACTGTTTATTTTCTCAGACGAGTCGTGTAATATTTTTTTGCTTACATCTGCAACATTTTTTTTCAATGTCTGAAACATTTTGTTTCGCGCAGATATTTCTACTGTTATTTAAGGAAAATGTTGCACGCGTAAAAATAAAATGTTTCATACGTGAAAAAAAAATGTTGTAAACGTCCGAAAAAAACAGACTCCCGAATACAAGTCATTCCGTTAGATCTAACTTCTGCGGCAGTGCATCATGATCTTCCCGGTTGATCCACATCCTCACCACGCTCCTGCCCTGAACCGCTGTCCCTCCATACCACCACCTCTCCCGCCTCCGATCGCTGCCTGAGCACTCCCAACAGGGAAAACCGATCTGAAAGGAAAACAAGACCTCGCACTAGGATCAAAACCCTAGCGGGAGGAGGCCAGAACCTAGAATCGCCCGAGAACACTTCCCAGTCTATTTGTTTCCCTTCTCTCTTTCACCTTTTTTCCGAGAACACTTCCCTCTTTCAACTTTGAGAATGCCTGCGGGGCCTAGCTCTAAGCCGGCCCAGCTCTGCTTGGACCCTTCAGTATTATATAGAGGAATCCCAAGTCAACAAGACTATAAATAAATTCAGTATTAGATTCATATACATGGAATGACTTTTGAATCACTCATATTATGTACAAATTGATAGTCAAACGGTCTATGTAAAAAAGTTCTCATAAAAAATTTATGCGGCAACTGATAGTAGGCGGAAAGGCTTGCAAAAAACCATTGATTGATTCTAAACCATTTGACTCTGAGGAATCAAATTTAACTCCTCTTCCCTTTAAGGCAGACCACACTCCCCTGGGCAACAATCAAGAACATCAAAAGAACCTCCTTTAGCAAATCAGCACAACCAGCACATGAGAGACTCTGACTACAGCCCTTAAAAACAAGCAAACTTGATAAACAAGGCACCAAGATAGCAACTATATCCCATAATAACACCACCATAATATCATCCGTGCAACAGCTACAGGCATAACATCTACTACTGCCTCCAAAAACATCTACTACTGCATCCAAATCAGTCAAACAAAACAGATGAAGAAATAAGGACTAAGGAGGCAGTGTACCCAATGGAACAGAGTAACAATATGGCAACAGTATGCACTAAAACCAAACCCTTAACAAAATGAGCCAATAGGATTCGACGCAAGTTCACTGCAAATTACTTACATAGGGATCTGACTTAAAAGACAAGGACTTCTCTTGAAACAGGCGCAGAGGGCTAACTGAGTGTACTCAATCGTAGCTACCTATATACAGCATAGCAAAAGAGAGTTCTAAGACTCAACCAATCGAACCAATTCGAGCCGATCATGAACCATATACATGAGAGTTTGAACCAAATAAAAGGAAAAGACCAAGCTTCAGCGCACCCTAAACAAAATCAAGCAGAGGAGAAGCACAAGGAATTAATATATCAGCATGCACGGCACACATCAGACATACGATTTTTAGCAACATCAACTACTAGTACGATGCCAGATAAATACATGTTTCTTGAGTGCACCAAGATCAACAGGCAAGAACATATAGGTAACGATAAATTAAAGGAGTCCTTAACATGCACACTAGACTTTCATGGCGGCGGCGGCGGCAAACAAAGCCCAGAAGTGAGCTTGGCAAAACGAAGCAACGGCCCTCAGGACATGATCCCTAACAAGTAAGTAGCCTGGATAAACGAAGTCCAGCTAGAGCAACACAGTGTACTACTGTGGTCTTGTCTTTGCACATGCTCCGCTCCAATCCCTCCATTTGCTGTCAAACAAAACAATCTAAAATTGAGATGGATAACATTGACATGCTATGTTGCTAGAGATATCATAAACAAGGCAATTGGTGCATTAAGTCACAAATTCAGAAAGTACGTACAGCACAGTTCTAAAGAAGCTAAGAAATTGGACGCAGCACTTCACTTCCGGTTATCATGGCGGCAACTTCCCCTTGGGCGGGATGGCAAGAGGAGCCTGATGCTGACAGGTACATGGAGAAATCGGAACCAAAGAGAGTGGGATTGAAGAGATGCTGCCAGGAAGGGAGAAGCATGGAGGACAGGAGACGCTCGCTGAGCATATCGAAGCGGACCACGTACTGGCCATGGCAACGCATGACATTCTTTTCCACATCGGGGCGGTAATCACTGAACACCAAGTAGAGGACACCATCGTCCCGTGAGTTCAGGATGGGGTTTACGGGCGGTGCACACGTCGGAAGCCTGTCCCTCTTGAACTCCTGCTGCTCCCAGAGGTCTCCCACGCGGAGCTCGCCGTCTTTCGTCCAGTACCCCCGGAGATCCTTCAGAGTCCAAATGGTCATCTTGAAGTCTTCCGGGCCCTTGTTGTCGTCGGCGCTGTGGGAGACAAACTTGATGGAGTCTCCGACGCAGCCCATGGTCCGGTACCACTCCGACGGAAACCTCTCGATGAAGTCGCTGGTGTGGTCAGGCAGGCACCCTCCGGGTAGGTCCATGAAGTGGAACCGCACGCGATTGCAGTCGTCGGAGAGCAGGTCGCTGTGCTTGCAGAACAGGACGCCTGTTGAGAGGTCGGCCCAGAGGGCCATCCCTTGGAACGAGAACACCTCGTCCGCGCCCATAAGGGGTAAAGATTCAGGGAAGATGGGCTCCTTGAGCTGCCACCGCGTGGCCCTGGACGACGACGAGGAGGCCGGCGACGGGGGCCACAGGCAGAGAACATACCGGACGCAACTCTCCGTTCCGTCCAACACCTTGTGTGTCGCCAGGACGACCAGGGCGTAGCTTCCATCGGCACGGTGCACGGGGAGAGGCCGCGGCGTAAAGGGAAGCCCCAACGAAAGGTACCGATTGGAAATAGATACCTCGGGGATCATGGTGAGCGACGCGTCGGTGGCGTCGTAGATGAGGTAGTAATTGGAGATGGGGACGCCGAAGTCGTCATAAGGGGGATCGATGAAGCACAGTTCGAGGATGACGAGGTTCTTGTCCGCGGTGAGCACGTTGGCGCACATCCTTCGCCCTTTCGCTCGAAGCACGAAGTCGTTGACGCGGATGGACAGGGCGGAGAGGTCCGGGGGATCGGCGACGCGCGCGAGGAGCGTCAGGCCCTCCGCCAGCGCGTCGCCCTCGACCCCGCACCCGTAGGACTTCCTTCTCGCGCACTCCAAGATCGCCCACTCCGACTCGTCAACATCTACGAGGTCATCGTTGAGGAACACGAAGCGGTCCAGCACGACCCAGGATGGCAAAGACCGAGCCATAGCCATGGCTGGCCGACTATGTGGTGGACGAGGAGGCGGGGATCGATTCTCTGCTGTATGTACCGTATGTAGGCAGATTAGATGGAGGAAGAGTAGAAGGCAGGCACGCCCAATTCAATCTCGATTTCCTTCTACACGCCGTCGCCGGATGATCCAATCCAAAGACTTAGAGAGGGCCAAACGGGCGGTATAGTATAGCCCGGCCCATTAAATAGGTGGCACGGTCAGTTTCGGTTCGACTACTAAACGGGTCGTCTTTGTTTCGACGGTGCTTCATGGGGTCCGTAGTCTGTTAGCGTAAAAAAATTTTAAAAAAAAATAGAAAAAATACGAAGAAATACAAAAAAATAAAAAAAAAATCAAAAATAGGAAAATTTTAGAATAATTAAAAAAACTTGAAGTATGTAGAATTTAAAAAAATATATACAAATTAAGAAAAAGCTAAAATATGAGATAAATTCTAAAATAAAACAAATAATTGAAATTAAATTATGAGCTTTATTAATGTTTGACTGCCACGTTAAAAACTTTGTCAAGTAAAAACTCATCACGAGAAAACCTTGACAAAGAAAAAAGAGTACAACCTATATCTTAGTGATACAGGAAAAAAGTGAAGATTAAAATTATTTCTCCTGATTATCTAGATAAAAATTTTCGAACGTCTCCGCGAGCTCAGCATTTTCTATAGTATGTTGAGCTCGTTGATCAGCTTGTTCCCAATCTTTCACAGTGAGAAGTATTTCCACCATCTCACTTATCAGATTTGCTCTTCTCTGCTCGATTATTCTTCCGAATATAATAAAAGCAGACTCTAAAGAAACCGTGGAGACAGGGACTGTTAACACACACCATAGTAATATAGAAAGCACCGGATATGTTATCTTGTACTCGTGCCACCACTGCAAAATGTTGAAGTCCTCCTCTTGCTACTCTTGGTAGTTGACAGTGTCACTGTTGAGACAGGCAGCTAGCTCCCCCATCACTTGTTGTATCCACACTTGTCGTTGTTGTAGATGAACTCCTAGAGGAAGAGCCACCTGCACCCCATATCTTTTCCACGTAGTTTTCTTCTTACCTGTTGTGGGTACTAGTGGAGGTCGCTGCATGCGAACTCCAAGAAACTTATGATCATAGTTAGCATAAACTTCAAATAAGTTAGCACTAACATTTGAAAAATAACTAGAATAATCAGTACATACAATATCACTTAGAAGTGAGAGAACGTTAGAGAATCCTTGAACTTTAGCTTTAGGATCCAAAATAAATGCAAATGCATATAACATATGAATTTCTCGCCAATATTTCAAAAATTTAGTTTTCATAACATAAACAGATTCACGCAAGATATTATTATTTTCATGGGTCCTTAAGTGGGTAGAAATTTCTAAAATATGATGCACAATTAAAGGAGAGGTTGAGTAATAAACTCTAGATAAAGCAACAGTGGAATCATAAAAAAGTTCTAAAAATAACGGCAAGTATTTAGCAACATACCAATGTTGCTCTGTTAGTAGAGGTTGACCATCCTATCTACGATAGTGTGTGTTAATAAAAACAGAAAATGTGCTCTCATATGGTACGAGAGACTTAAGCATCAAGTAAGTAGAGTTCCATCTAACAGGCATATCCAAACCAAACTTACGCAGGTGCACATTCATTACAATACAATAAGTCTTATATTCTGCTACTCGTTGATTAGAATTATTTAAGAAAGATATTGCGATCGAAAAGGTTCAATATAACGATTTAACCTCTTCAAACCACATTTAACTATATGATTAATAATATGGCAAGCACAACGCTGATGTAATAAGAAAGATTCAATATACGAATTGAAAAGCGGAGCAAGAATGTTCATGGTAGAAGTATTTGCAGAAGCATTATCTAATGTTATTGCAAAAATCTTATCACTAAGGCCAAAATCTTCCACAACTTTTATAATACAATGAGCAATATTTTCACCAAGGTGTGCTACATCAATTAATTTGAATCCTATAATTCTCTTTTCTAGTTGTCATTCATTGTTTACATAATGAGCAACTACACTAAGATAATCCTCTTTAGCTCTATCACTCCATATATCAGATATCAAAGACAGAGAAAAAATACTGGTACTAAATTTTTCGTTTAGATTATTGTGACAATTATTATAATATTTAATCAAATCTCTACTTGTTGTCTGTCTAGAAACTACAGAAAATCTAGAATTATGAGCGGTCCTAATATACTTTTCAAACGCAGCTGACTCACCAAAGTTTAAAAGAAGATCTTAAAAAGCGATTAAACGACAAAGAGATTCACGAGCTACCTCAGAATTGTACTCCTAGTTATGTACCATACTGTCCGAGTTGTACTGCAGCTGCGTCTGTCTGAAAGCCATCTCCGCTTTTTTTCTATAGCGCTCAGCATGCCACTTCAAGCGCCCCGTTCCACCTAAAGATTTCGCAGTTAATTTGATCTTACAGTATTTACAAATAGCATACCTACTCTGGACGCCGTCTATGTCTCAAAAATCTGCTCGAAATCTTCCCATACTCCCGATGTACTGCGTCTTGATCTTTTCGCCCCAGTGCTTGCCGACGTAGTAGCACTTGTAGAGCATGAGAATGACGTAGCTCCAGTAGCTTCTTGCACTTCATAGGATGCAGCAAGTAGCTCCTCGGGTGAAATCCTGAAATCAGAAGCCTGGAAAGACGGAAAATCCCCGTGCTCCATAAAGCAAACTGCAAGAAATAATTACGCTATTAGTACTAAAATATGATTTAAAATACTAACAAAATAAAAAATAAATCACAATTATTACCTTGATTTCTTAATAGAATCCGGAAGCTTAATTTCGGATTTTTGAATTTTTGGAAAAACTATTTTGAATTTTACCAAATTACCAAAAAGAGCAAAAGAATTTGCACAAGAGAATGAATATAAGAGAATGCAAGATTCTTTGGTGTGAAAATGAGGGGGACAGACCACCTATTTATAGGAAAAAATTCAGGATTTTTGAATTTTTAATCCTCCAACAACTATAAACGGCAATTTTTCAAACTAAACGGGCTAAACAAGTGTGCCTCACTTAAACGTGCGGGCGCTCACGGGCGTGCGGGTCGCCGTGTCGGGTGCCGACCTAAGCACGATACAAATTCGTGGGCGTGTCGGATAACTGCTTTACGATCAATCGCGTGCGTACTCGGACCGAACCAATAATATCGTGTCTCAGATTGGCCCGTTTAACCATCTCTAATCCAAACAAGGAGCAGCGGGGTTCGTTCGTTAGATGCGGGCGGAACGTGGGACTAGGCGGATATGTTCTAGTTCCAACAAATACGCGGGGAGAAGACCGCATGGAATAGGTGCACGGCGGACCGCTCTTCTCTTTCTTTCTTTCTTTCTTTTTCCGGTTGATGACCGCCTGTATGGATGGGTCATCATTTCTTTCATCTGTACAAAATGAACGGTGGCGTTTGGAAATAGCTTTGTAATTCACATTGCGTAGGCTAATAGTTCTAAACTGACCTTTCTGCTGCTAAGATATATTTGCATTCTTGTTTTGGTTATTGAGATATATCCGAGCTCTTTGTTTTGATGGTCGAATTTCGAAACTATATCTGAGAGGTTATGGATATAAATATAACACCCTATTATGCAAGAGAATTAATATATCCATCAATAGAGAAAAAGCAGTTGATCTCCGTATGTGTTCATCTATTGCGATTGTTCTTCATCTATTCTTGATTAATATATTAGAATTGATTTACGGTATCATCGTTTTACAACACGTTATCAACACGAAACTCTCCTAAGCGAACAAGATTTACTGCCTGCATCGATTTTCGCCTGGTATCAAACGATTAATCTTTTACAAGTTATACGTAAGCTCAAAGCACGAAATTTAATCGTATCTGAACAGTTTGTTAATCCTTCATATTAATTTTCCTAATTAGCTAGATTAGTTGATTAATCCAATCGGGCAATTAGGTTTTCGATACTATTCATCAAACCAATAAAAAAAGATTTGCATGGCCGGCCGACCGCCGTCGGCCTGCGTACCCTGCCGCGTGCCGCCAGAAGCTGCGCCGCAGCACCCTGCAACGCGCCGTGCCCCCGACGGGAGCCGCATGGCCCGGCCGCCGCACCCCGACGGGAGCCGCAAGACGTATCCGAGGCTCTCAGCGATCCATTGATACACAGAGGATAGGAGGTTTCCCATAGTTTTCCTGGAAGGCACAGATCAAACGATTATGGTTTGTTTCCTTACCCGTCTGACGGATATATATAAGAGTTTACATTCATATAATAAATGTTTTAAAATCAAGGCCACTCAAGGCAATGCGAGATGCACCCTGCAATACTGTCCTCGTATGTATTTTTTAAAATTTCATAAAAGTATGGTTTTTTTTATAAATTATCGAAAAACTAAACGTTTTAGCATCTATTTAAGAGAATTCCGTATTTTAAAAATATTTATTTTAGAAAACTACATGTTGTAATATCTACAATAATTTATTACCACTCTTACATATAGGGTCCACTGTAACATTCTGAAAAATTTTAAAAATAGTTAAAGTATAAAAAATTAAATGAGTAAAATAAAAAATCAAATTTGGATTGTGATTATATTCTGAAATTCCATCCTTTTCATCAATTCTTGAATTGATGGTCTTTTATAAACTCATTTTTAATATTGAGATGTTGATTTCTAACCCATCAAGATCAAAGAAAGCTAAAATATAAAATTTAGTTGGCATCATAATTTTATTCTAAATTTTCTGGAATTATTGGTATTTTTATTAATTTTTTCTCTAAAGAAAAGTCTTTTATAATGAATTAGTAAAAAGGTAAAAGTAAGAAAGTAAAAACCAACATCAACAAAAATCTACCAAAAATTTATTAAAATATAATAAATCTCCATAACTATTTTTATGGCATTCAAATATAATATGAACATATTAATGACTGAAAAGAAATGATAATTAATGAAATTTGACTGAAAATAGTGCCTTATCAGATTTTTGTAAATCACTACATAGTTTATCTCGAGCTAAAATTTTTACCACACTTTACTCAGAGAAATTTTAATCTCTAGTAAAAATATTAGAAATTAATACTCAAATTTATGGTATTTTCAAATTCTTGAACAGAAAGCATAAAAATCTGGAAATAGTAATTTCAGATTTATTAGAAAATAAATATAAAATATATTATTCATAAATGTTTATAGTAGTATCCTGAATACAATATAAATCTTCATAAAAATTATTAAATTTGTTTGACAATGTTTATATCGTCAAATAAATGAAAAACAAAAAAGAAGAAAAGGAGCAGATCATATTGTCAGAATTAATATATTTTTTATATACAAGTTTTTAACCTGGAAATTTTAATGAATAAGAAAAATGATCTAAACTTCACATATAAATTTTTTTAAAAATATTGGGAGACGTTAACTAGTGCAATTAATGAACTCAAATAAGAGCTGTCCTGATCATAGGATGCGTTGCCTTCTCTATCTCTATTGCACCTGGGCCCTTTCATTCTTTTGGCCCCACTTGGCAGCCACAGCACATCAGCCAGCCTTCTTCTCCACGGCTCCAAAGCCAGCAAATCACCATGGCCATTCTCTGTACCTTGGTCAAAGCCACAATTTTCGCGTAGCTTCACTGCAACCACGCCACGACAGCTAGCCCTTCAATGCACTGCCATTCCCATGTCCTGCGATACTGTTATTTCAGTCACTGCTCAAGTTCCAGCACCGTCGAAACCGAGCGCCATTCCCACCTCTGTTCACCAGCCACGCCATGCCTATAAAACCGAGCTCCATAGCTACCAACTAGAAAAATGGATTGCCTAGACCTTCTTGATACTTAACCATCCATTTCCTGAACCAAAATCACCATTGTTCTTCTTCCTGGCCGGTCGCCATCACCTCTGCCATGCCGCACCGACAGGAGCTCAAACTTCGGCCAATTTCCCGACCACTAAGCCATCTTCTGGGTTCATGCATACTCCCCACTGCCTCCTCTCTCATGCGCAAGCTGCAATTTGATGCGTCACCACATCCTTGCTTGGCTCCGGCCGCACCACTCACCGTCGGCCAAATTCTCACATAAAGCTCCACCTTTCAATTCCATGCACCGAGAGCTTCACCATTCATCACTGATCAAGTCCCCTAGATCGATTTTGATATTCCTTTGCTGAGGTGACTCGCCGCCATGTACCACTTTGCGCCGCCACCACTCATCGCTGTCTGATCAACACTGCCTGTTTCCAACACCTGCGATCGCCCAGAAGGCATCTCGGTGAGCTGCTAAACCTTTTTCCCTACTCAATTTTCTCCAAAATACTCCCTAGCTCTAGTTCGCCGGAGGCTCTGCCGCGCCGCCGCCCTTTGCTATTGCGCCACCACCGGCTGTCGCCTCTCGAGGCCTCAGTGAGGTCTCCCCCTTTCATTTTCACCTGCGCCTGAAGCTCCCCTTGCCTACCTAGCGACCGGCCACATGCGCCTGAGCCACCGCAAGGGATGAAAATGGAACTGAAACAGTCGTAAATGGTTATTCTGTTTTTGTTTTCACATCTGTCGTAAATGGTTATTCTGTTTTTGTTTTCACATCTTTTATCGGTAACGGAAAAAATCAAAACCCCAAAACAGATGTAAAACGGAGCAAAGCGGATAAAGAAACAAAATGAAAAATTCCATAAGAACATAGTACATGATCATAATATACATGATGTGAAAATAATGTAACTCATTCCACCTTCAAAGTGGACACAAGAATAATGTTATATTCACCGATATCACTAGAAAGTTTTTTTCTCAAGTTTATCAACTGAAGGCTCGCTATTTGTTCCCCAAATCAGATTATCATGTCCTTCTACAGATATTATCATCGACATCCTCTTGTTCCTCCAACTATAAAGGTGTAACACCTAAAATTTGCACATTATTGTTTAATGTTCATTTACGATTTTATGAGATTTATCCTGGATTTTCTAGAGTTTATAAATACCATTTTTCTATTTTTAGATTTATAAAATTAATTTATTCATGAAAAATGAAACCAAAATTATGCTAGAAATAATTTTCCTAGGTTCAAAATGTTCCAAATTATTTTTGAGAATTTTTTTCAAAAAATTTTGAACTCTATTTGATATTTTCTATAAAGCTATTTGTATTTTTGAAATTATTTTAATTCGAAAATAAATGTAAATTCTCCGTTATTCTTTTTGGGCCAAGTTTCCGACTGAATTTCTAGTTGCCAAGTTTCCGACTGAATTTCTAGTTACATTTATGTGGAATTTCCGTTTCTGTTTCCATTTCCGTCAGAAATAGCTCTCTCGTTCTGACAAAAAATTTCCTTTTCTGTTTCTGTACCGACATTTTTCATTTCCGTTTTCAAAAAAAGCTTCCGTATCCATTTTTCTTCGGAATAGTCGAAAATTATGTTTCCATTTTCATCCCTAGCCACCGCTGTAAGGTCCCTGTACACTCTGTTCTTCCTTCCTCTCTCTAATTTCCTTCCTCTTACATGTGGCCCCCACTAGAAATAACAGCATCAAGGCATTTTATTTGATTCCTTGACTCACTAAATGATAGGTGATAACAAATTGGTTTCTAGCTTGTTTGGTCCAAAACAAGGGCAAGGCCCAAATCATTTCAAATAGTAAAAGTCAAAAAAAAATCCTCAAAAGTTAAAACTATAAGTTAATGATATTTGATTAAGCTCAAGAAATCTTTGTTCTAAGTATACATATAAGTGTCTAATGAAGACCTCGTACAGAAAATTTCAAAATTAAAAGGATGTTTGGAATATAAAGAGTATGGTATGGCCCTCTGGTATAATCAACTACCTCAATTAAATTTCCAATTCCAGAGTATCAGGAGTTTAATTTAAATAAATTTGATTAGGCTAAAACTTTGAACTCACGTACCCAGACGTTAAGCAATTAAATTAAACAAGAGCCCAATAGGTAAAAAGGTAAAGTTCTCTAAAAAATCCCTATATGAATCATGCATTTAAATATTTGAAAATAAGAATAGAGTATGCAAGACCCACTTGTAATATCCAAAATTATAACATCAAATGTCGAAACCCAGAGGTAAAGTACACTTTAGTAAAAATGACCCTATCCCGATTAAGTCAAAGTAAGTCCATAACTACGTTTATGTCTAATTAGAATCTCTGAAAAGGTAGCTTAATGAACTTAGTCTAATTAATCATTGAATTCAAAATGTCGAGACGAGTAAAACTAAGTAAACTCTAATTAAGTTCAGTCTTTATCTTTATTATATCCTTAAACATGTAAGTCATATAAAACCTTTACTCCAAATATATCTTTATACATGTACAATATTTTTTTTAAACACGCTATAGGTCCAGATTATTTAATCCTATGAAAATACAGTGTTTCACTTAGTTTGAACCAAATTCCCAAATAGCTTTGCTTTCCATGTACAAACCTCATATAGACAGCTTTTAAATGTCCCATAAAGCAAGACCACTTAATATTATAAAGAAATCATTTTGATTAGTCCTAAGGTTGCACTCGACCCCTTAATTCAAATATGTCTTTATGTATTATGCACATAAAGGATTTGAAGCATAAGCAAACAAATATAAATAAAATATCATAAATAAATGTTAGGTCATGTAAGAATAGTTTCGAAACATCCCTTACATCAAACACCATCTCAACCTTCAAAAGATCTAAGGACTGATCTTAGTTTAAATCGAGTTCATAAAAGATTTCATTTTCCATATGCATGCAAACTAAAATATTAATAACTTTCACAAACAAAAACAAAAAGATGCAAAATCGATTTCAAGACACTTATGAGGTCATAACCTGCTAATGCTATACAAATAGTCGCATGATCGTGTAAAGTGCATCCGCAAATCTAAAACAAAGTTTAATCATTTATAACGTAAACTTTAGAAATATATAAGGTTAATAAATAAAACATCTCGGATAAATATTAATACTAATAGAACCAGCTTAGAAATGTTCTCTAAAGTAAGACCGTCCTATTCTATAGAATCAATTTTAATATAATATGCTTTGCACCTGAATCCTGTTAAAAACATAACCCTATGTAATATAAACCCCAAAAACCATAATACAAGTACATAAACTTAAGTACTAAGAAATCAATGATTAAAATATTTGTATCACCAGAACTTTCTTAAAACCATGGATATATAATCAGCAACCTAAACTTAGACCTAACATGTACAATTTACTTATGCAGAAACATCTAGAGTTAAACACTAGATGCATATGATTTACCACATGATAACCACACAACCCTTCGTCATGATTGGCTTTGGCCAAGTTTAATTGTGACTGCCATGTGAGCTATATATGTCAGAGTGGTAACAAATTACAATAGATGCTACAACATGTAGTTTTGTGAAACAAATGATCGTAAAATCTGGAGTTCTCTGAAATAGATACTAAAAACTGTAAAAAAAATTTAATAATCTGTACAAGAAACCTATAGTTTTGTAAAATTTACTTTTTTTTTTCAACGTCAGCGTACATCTTATATTAATCGTGGTAAGATCAAAGTCATACTAATCATTCTCTTTTACTAAAGCTGAGTATAAATTGAGCTCATATGTTACACCACATTGTCAAGTTAACAGTGACTGTTACCACATCATGTCCAACAAACCGTTAAACATTCTCAAATTTATGTTGAGATCAATACTGGACCAGCCGTGGATTGACGCTTACTCGGTTGGCTTGGGAGTCATTGAATTCCCGGCCGGTACTCTTGGTCCTCACCTGAATAAATTTAAGAACGGGTACACACGCGTGCGCGTTCAGCAGTATAGCACATTCCCACACTATGGAGGTCTTAGAACCTCCAATCACTTCCTTATTATGTGTAATAGACGCGTGCTCATGTATATGCGTGTGTGAGTGTGGTGTGCATGCATGGGTTAAAGGCCCTTATACCTAAAAAATATTGTACCGGCCTGGGCTTGGGTAGGGCAGGCCAGACCTAGGTTGGCTTGAATTCGGATAGGGCATGGTCTTGGCTGGGCTTGGGTTTAGATCAAGCTTGGGTCATGTTAAGGTGCGCTTGAAATTGATGTTTTCTTGTGATATATTTCCCAATATATGTTACATGAACGATTGTTAACACAACTAACGTGCAACTATGATAATCACAAGAAAGTTGACAGAGTGCTCATGAGCACAAGCTGGGAATAGAAGTTTCCTTTGGTCATAATCAATGCTCTTGAAAGATCTCTTTCTGATCATACTCCTTTATTGCTCAATACTAGAGCAGCATTCCATGTGAGATTACAACCCTGATTCAAATTTGAACTGGGGTGGTTAACCAGAGATGGCTTTTTTGATATGGTGTCCACTTGTTGGAATAATGAGCATAGGGGAAATACTTCCTTATCTAGATGGCAATTTAAAATCAGGAGTCTTAGACAGATCTCGAGGGTTGGGCCAAGAGTACGAGTGGAACATATAGGAAAGAAAGAGAGAGTTGCTCAGCATTATTGATGACATTGACAAAAATTAGAGAACTCTGGATTAACCAATGATGATATTAATATGAAGCAGCGCTCTAATGAGAGGCTTGCTCAATTGTTAAGAGGAGGAAATTAAATGGTATGAAAGAGCAAAAGTCACAAATGGTAAGTATCGAAAACAACAAATTTTTCAACTTGAGCAAGACGAGGGAATAATAAGGGGGGATGTGCAGCTTAAGAGATACATAACCAAATATTATAAAGGTCTTTTTGACCACCGGACAGCAACCATTTTTCTATGATCGAATCTTGCCGAGATGATATCCCTCAAGTTTCTGCTTTTGAGAAGTGAGGGCTCCAATTTTCGAAATGGAATATAATAAGGCACCTGGTCCAGATGGGTTTCTAGCTGAATTTTACCAGGTGTTTTGGGAAGTCATTAAGGATGATTTAATGGCGATGTTTCATGATTTGCACAAGAATGCCCTCCCTTTATTTAGTTTAAATTTTGGTATTATCACGCTTTTGCCAAAATCCAAGAATGCTAATAAGATACAACAATACCGACCGATTTGTCTTCTTAATGTTAGCTTTAAAATTTTCACTAAAGTTGCCATTAATATGATATCTTGTGTCGCCAAAAATATTGTTCGACCGACACAGACTGCTTTTATGCTAGGTCAGAACATTATGGATGGCGTGATAATTTTACATGAGACAATTCACGAGATACACAAGAAAAAATTGAATAGGGTAATTTTTAAAGTGGATTTTGAGAAAGCCTATGATAAGGTCAATTGGTCCTTTCTTCAATAGGCTCTTAGAATGAAAGGTTTCTCACATAAATGGTGTCAGTCGATAGAAAATTTTGTTTCAGGGGGTGTCGGCATTAAAGTTAATGATGACATTGGTCTTGTGTCGCCAAAAATATTGTTCGACCGACACAGACTGCTTTTATGCTAGGTTAGAACATTATGGATGGCGTGATAATTTTACATGAGACAATTCACGAGATACACAAGAAAAAATTGAATAGGGTAATTTTTAAAGTGGATTTTGAGAAAGCCTATGATAAGGTCAATTGATCCTTTCTTCAATAGGCTCTTAGAATGAAAGGTTTCTCACATAAATGGTGTCAGTCGATAGAAAATTTTGTTTCAGGGGGTGTCGGCATTAAAGTTAATGATGACATTGGTCCTTACTTTCAAACCAAAAAAGGACTACGGCAGGGAGATCCTTTGTCCCCTATTTTATTCAATATTGTGGTCAATATGCTGGCTATTATTTTAGAACGTGCCAAAGACGATGGACAAATACAAGGATTAATACCCCATTTAGTTCATAATGGGTTATCTATCCTTCAGTATGCAGATGACACCATTATATTTATGGATCATGATATTCAACATGCCAGAAATTTGAAACTTCTTCTCTGTGCTTTTGAACAACTTTCAGGACTTAAAATAAACTTCCATAAAAGTGAAATTTTTTGTTTTGGTGGTGCTAAGGAATTCGAACTACAGTATACTCATCTTTTCAGATGTGAGGTAGGTAGTTTACCCTTCAAATACCTTGGCATACCAATCCATCACCGCAAATTGAGGAATAATGAGTGGAAGGGGGTAGAAGAGCATTTTGAAAAGAGGCTGAGTAGTTGGAAAGGAAAACATCTGTCAATTGGAGGCAGATTAGTTCTTATAAATTCTGTGCTTAGCAGTCTACCCATGTTTATGCTATCTTTTTTCAGGATACCGCATGGGATTCTTAAGAGATTAGATTATTTCAAATCTAGATTTTTCTGGCAAAATGACGAACATAAGAAAAAATATAGGCTTGCAAAGTGGAATATTTTATGCCAACCTAAGGATCAAGGTGGTTTGGGTATCCATAACCTCAATATCAAAAATATTTGTTTGCTTTGCAAATGGCTCTTCAAGCTCTTAAATGAGGGTGTTTGGCAACATATTTTGATTAGGAAATATTTGGGAAGTAAAACACTTACTCAAGTAGAAAGGAAACCAGAAGACTCTCAATTTTTGTCGGGTCTAATGAAGGTCAAACATCATCTTTTTAGATTTGGGGGTTTTCAGCTTCATGATGGATCTCAAATTCGTTTTTGGCAGGATACCTGGTTGGGGAATAATCCACTTAGTACTCAATATCCTCGTCTATTTAATATTGTTCGGAAAAAACATGCAACGGTGGCTGAAGTAATGAGTGCTGGATCTTTTAATTTATCTTTTCGTAGGGTTATTATGGGACCTAATTTACAAGCCATGCAAGAGCTTTTTACAAGGATCGCTGGTATACAGTTGTCATCTGAAAGGGATACTTTTAGATGGAATCTCCATTAAAATGGGCAGTTTTCTATTAACTCGATGTATACAATTTTATTGCATCAAAATATCCCAGTTACAAATAGACAACTGTGGAAGATTAAAGTACCGTTAAAAATTAAAATCTTTCTTTGGTACTTACGTCGAGGGGTGATTTTGATGAAAGATAATCTTAGCAAAAGAAAGTGGACTGGTAGCAAAGAATGTTGTTTTTGTCACAATGTGGAAACTATCCAACATCTCTTTTTTTATTGCCAGTTTGCTCGCTTCGCATGGCGTGTGATACAAGTGGCCTCAAATCTGACCCCTTCTAATAGTATAGCTCATATGTTTGGAACTTGGCTAATGGGACTAGGAAAGGAGATAAAGGCTCAATTTTTAATTGGGGCTACCGCTTTATGTTGGTCTCTTTGGCTATGTCGAAATGATGGTGTCTTTGATAAAAAGCAATTGTCTAATCCGTTGCAGGTTATTTATATGTGTATCAATTGGTCGTGCTCATGGTCAGTGATGCAGCGTAAGGAGGATCAAGAGATGATTTCAATGGCATGCAGGTGTCTACATGCTGTGGTTAGGGACTTCTTCATCGGGCATGGATGGAGATTTCAAAAAAGATTATGTGTGGCTTGAGTGTTTTTTATTTTTCTTTTTATTGCTTGTTGCAACCTTTTCTTGCTTAAACTTCTTTGTGAGAATTTCGTCTTGACAACATTTCGGCTGTAACTTTGTACTAATTTTTTGGACTATGTGCATCTCACGATGTAGAGGCCGAAAGGTTAATATATTCTTCCATTATCTAAAAAAAATTGAGGTTTTTTTACCTGAGTATTCTAGAGTTATCAAATCTATGATAAACCAACTACCTTGGCGCAAGGTTGCAAGTTCAAACACCATTAAATTGGTTTGGGTGGTTAATGATAAATTTAAATGTGAGACTTAACACTTTTGTTGAGTATGATATTGATTAGTTTCATTTGGATGAAAAAAATGAAAATATTGAAGGTATGCATTTGAAGTCCTGCCCTGCCGCGTCGCACACGCCGTGCCATGTCGTGCATGCCGTTGCGGCCTCTGAGCTCGGTGCTGGATCCACAGCCGCACATCGACCGCCCGAAGCAGTCGTCACCGCGAACCGACATGCCACCCTCCGCTCCCTCCAAGGATCGCTGCCATCGTGCTCTCACGAAGCCCACACCAGACACCCATGTTTGCGTGTCACCAGATTACAACCTCGCTCCCACCGAAATTTTTTTCTTTAATATTTATTTTTATTCTTTTTCAAAACTATGCGTCCAAAAAAAATTACGAAAATGTCTCCGTCGCCTGTATGGGCGATCGCCTTATCTACAGGCGATTTGACCCAGCCTGTCTGCTTCCAAGCCTCGCCTAAGCGCCGTCGGTGGGCCCCTATCGCCCTACATGGGCGATCGCCCATGTAGGGGCGACGGGCTTGTTTAAAGCACATGCCTCCTTCGCCTGAGCGCAGCAGTGACTGAAGCCGGCGAGAGAAGAGAAAGAAGAAAAGAAAGGAAGAAAGGAAGAAAGAAAGAGAGAAGAGAAAAAAAGGTAAATTTTTGATTTTTTTTTTTATAGTTATTTGTAAGAATTTTTTTAGAGATAATTGTAGGAATTGTTTTATAGGTTGCGTAATTAAAGTATTATTTAATATTTAGGACTTTGTTGTAGTATTTAGAAATTTTAGGATTGCGTAGTGTTTAGAATTTTAGAATTGTATAGCTCTCGTGAAATTTAATGTAGCAGTTACTTAATGTAGTATGTAGTATTTAGAAACTTAATGTAGTATTTCGGTATATGCAAATTTAATGTAGTATTTTGTATGTAGAAATTTAGTTCATTATAGTTTAGGCAATATTTAGAAATTTAATTTATTAGGGTTGTGTATTACTAATTTTATTACGTAAATAATGTATTAGGCAATGTAAATAATTTTGTAGTACGATCAATGTACGCTTTGTAGATTGTATTTTAGAGTAATATTTTT
>JAYEVK010000473.1:207500-239798 GCA_036346275.1 Otatea glauca | reverse complement strand
AAAGTGCCAATTCAAATGGAATGGATCCAACATGATGTTACTATCGAAATTCGAAATCCTTTGATTTTCATCTATTAAAGAGTACTTAAGCCCTTGAAGTACTTGGAAGGTTTGTTTCAAATTGTCAAGGAACAAATATTTTTTTAACAGGATCTGATTATGCGTTAGTAAATAGTAAGATGAAGAAAAATTCGATATACTAGGTACAATAGCGGCTAAGGGCCCAAAATATCTCGAATAGGAATTCTAGGATTCGATTCTTTTACCGCATTGGGATATTTCGAATTCTTGAATAAACCAATTCGAGAACAGTTGGATGCCAACAAAATCATCAAAGATTGGTATTCTTTATTTCGATTCAACAAGGTGCCAATAGCTTCTTGAGGTTGGCTAAGTGATTGAATCTTCGCCTTGGAATAAAACGAATTGGTATTGGTGCGATCTAACCTATTATTGGGAATCGGTCCTGCACTTGTCCTATCATACCTTCTTCGTGTATACGAAATAGTGGACTTGACTAACTCAATTCTTAGGAAATCACGAATCAGATCATTTGCTCTTACCTCAACAAGGGAAGCACGAGCCTCCTCTTTTTCTTCTTGTTCCCAATTCACTACTAAGCAAGTTCGAACAAATTGACTATTCGTGTGATAAATTCTTTGAGTTAACTTGCTATTTTCATGAGAAATAAAATTGACAAGTCGAAGTTGGAGATTATCCTCTTCTTGCAAGAGATCCTGCGGGAAAAGTGTTGCTAAATTTCTCCCTTCGTCCATTTCATATGCGACTGCAGGTCGAACCGAAACAAAATACTTTTCCTTGCTCTTGAGAATTTTTTTCCGTTGAACATAGACCCAATTTTTCCTTTTTTTTGATTCCTTAGAATCTTTCTTTTCTCTTTCTGGTGGTATCAAACTACCACCTAATATCTTATCTGCTTCTTCAGGAAAATAAATATCTCCGGAAAAGATTTTGAGTTCCGTATGGCTTTTTTTTCTATTCACTCGGACCAATCCACCTAGTCGACTTCTTGTATTTTTTGTGAGTTGTGTATCCACTCCAATGATACTATTATCAAGTACCTTTAGGGATGAGGATCTCGGCAAGATATGCAGTTCTTGAAGAATGAAAAAACCGATCTAGTTCTTTTGGTATTTTAGACTAAATTCTTTTATTCCTCGATGCTCAATCAAACCATCTTTTTTTAAGATGGAATCTTCCTCTGGGCTCCCGTATTCGTCCTCTGAGTCTTCTTCTGAGTCTTCCTCTAAAGTACCATATTCGTCCTCTGAGCCTTCCTCCGGGCTCCCATATTCGTCTTCTGAGTCTTCCTCTAGACTTCCATATTCGTCCTCTCGGGTCCTATATTCGTTCTCTGGGCTCCCATATTCGTCCTCTGAGTCTTCCTCTCGAGTCCTATATTCGTCCTCTAGGATCCCATATTCATCTTCTAGGGTTTCATATTCGTCCTCTAGAGTCCTATATTTGTCTTCTAGGGTTTCATATTCTTCCTCTCGGGTCCTATATCCGTTCTCTGGGCTCCCATATTCGTCCTCTGAGTCTTCCTCTCGAGTCCTATATTCGTCCTCTAGGGTCCTATATCTAAATTTAACAATTCCTGAACCCTTTTTATCTTTACTGTATCGTGGATCGTCAAAATAAGCAAAAATAGTATTTCTACGTAAAACACCCATAAAGGGTATTTCAATCGAAATCCCCAAACAGGATATTAGTTCTTTCTCTTGTTCTTGATGATATTGTAATGGAATGACGAACCTATTTCTTCGCTTTTTCGCCAATAAATCCGAATTATCTTGAAGAATAGAAGGATAGACAAAATTCCAATGGCCGTTGGCCATGATTCGATCCGGCGTTGAATAATCAAGAATTTCCCTATCTTTTTTACCAAAAGTATCCAACAGTCTATGTCTTACTTGATCATTAGCCATTGAGAGGTCAAAGATATATCTTCCGTCAACAGAAAAAGAATAAGTATTCATTTGATCTTGATCCTTGTGGAGCGAAAAAGACGCTATACTGGATCTGCACATACTTACTGACAATATCCATAAATGGCTTGTTTTTGGTAATCGACGAAGATTACCATATTGATATTCGGGCGCATGGTAAACATCAGTACTCCAGTGCATTTCCCCGTCTGATTCGGAATAAATATGCTTTTGTACCCTTTCTTTAAAATGCAAAGTGGACGTTCCGGCACGAATCTCCGCAATTACTTGTTCAGATTCTACATATTGATCATTTTGCACTAGAATCAAGCTTTTTGAGGGAATATTTACACTATATAGAATATCCTGACTCTGAATAGTTACATGCAAGTCTATATAACATAGAAAAGCAGGCTGCCCATGACGGGTACGTGTGGGGTGAACCAAATCCTCATTGAATTGGATTTTTCCATTCGAAGGGGATCGTACAAGGTCGGCAGTACCCCCTGTGAATACTCCACCAGTATGAAAAGTTCTTAATGTTAGTTGAGTCCCTGGCTCCCCAATTGATTGACCCGCAATAATACCTACGGCTTCCCCTAATTCGACCAGATCGCCATGAGTGGGACTCCGACCATAACATAATTGACAGATCCAAGATGTGCTCCGGCAAGTAAAGGGGGTTCTAATATATATTGGTTGTGCTCGAAATGGTTGTGCTCGAAAGGCAGTTATGAATCGATTGACTAATCCAATTCCAATATCTTGATTTCGAGCGGCAATGCATCGTGAACCGATATATATATCGTCTGCTAATACACGACCAATTAGTGTTTGGACAAAAGTTTTCCGTCATCCCATTTTGAGGACTCACAGAAATACCTCGGATAGTACCACAATCTCTTCTACGCACAATAATATGTTGAACTACTTCAACAAGTCTACGTGTAAGATATCCAGCATCCGCTGTTCGTACAGCAGTATCTACAACCCTTTGCGGGCTCCGTAGCAGGAAATTATATATTCTGTCAAAGAAAGCCCTCGCGTAAATTGCTTTGAATAGGTAAATCAATCATTTGTCCTTGAGGATCCGCCATTAATCCTCTCATACCTACTAATTGGTGTACTTGAGATGCATTTCCTCTAGCTCCTGAAAAAGACATTAGATAGACTGGATTAGAAGGATCCGTTATCCGAAAATTCGAATTCATTTCTTGTTTCAAATATTCACTTGTAGCATACCATATCTCAACGGATTGGCGTAATTTTTCTACCGCGTGTACAGCCCCATAATAATAGTGTTTCTCCAAAAGAAAACTCTGTTGTTCTGCGTCTTGGACTAACCATCCCTTAGAGGGTATTGTTAAAAGATCCTCGATTCCTAATGAAATCGATGTAGTAGTGGCTTGATGAAAGCCCAGAGTCTTTATTTGATCCAGTATATGGGATGTATATCCCATTCCGAAATGATCTATTAATCTGCTAATAAGTCGTTTCATAGCAGTTCCGTCTATCTCTTTATTATGAAAGACCAGATTGGCCCGTTCCGCCATACATAAGTACCCCCTTTTTCGGCTGAGTAGGATTCGACAATTGCTGAGTAGGATTCGACAATGGGTCTGAGTCAGTGATTCAAAATTTAATTAACTTCCTTTCCTTAATCTCAATCTGGATTCGCGCGGCAAAAATGATGATACTAGCGAAATAGGAATGCCCCCGAAAGGGCATTGCCGAATCTAACCTCTTTGTTTAGATAGTGTATGAATAGGCCTGACTAAATCCTTGTATGGCTTCCTCTATTTCTCTATAAAAAGAAATATGACCAAGAGTGCTTCTAATGTATATAGAACGGATTTCTTTTTTTCTATTTCCCACTATTAGATAGTGGGCATAAATCTCATGATAAGTCCCCAAAGATTCATATTGAACTTCAATCGGAACTTCTCTTGACCCAATGACGCGGTGATCTAGTTTCCATCGGAGCCACAAGGGACTGTCTAAACGGATTCGTTTCTGTCTATAAGCTCCCAGTGCATCATAGGAACTATAAAAATGGGGTTCTTTATCTTTCGTATACTTATAATTATTATTATTGTAACTTACTTTTTGATTTGGATAGTTTCCGCAACTATTATATCTATTTGCACAAATACCCCGACGGTTTCCAATCGTTAATACATAAAGTCCGATAAGCATGTCTTGGGTCGGTACGCAAATAGGATCTCCAATAGCAGGAGATAGGAGATTCATATGAGAAAACATGAGTAAACGGGCTTCCGCCTGAGCTTCCAAGGATAAAGGTAGATGAACAGCCATTTGATCCCCATCAAAGTCCGCATTGAAACCCTTACACACTAATGGGTGTAAACAAATAGTACGCCCCTCTACTAAAGTAGGTTGGAAAGCCTGTATGCCTAATCTATGCAGGGTAGGTGCTCTATTCAACAGTACAGGATGTCCCCGCATAACTTCTTGAAGTATTTCCCATACAATGGGTTCCTTTTCCCAAATTTTCCTTTTAGCAATCCTGACATTAGAAGTAGCGCGTTTCGTGATTAAATCGCGAATTACAAATAGCTGAAAAAGCTTTATTGCTATCTCTAGAGGTAATCCACATTGATGTAATGAAAGCGAAGGACCCACAACAATGACAGAACGCCCCGAGTAATCGACCCGTTTCCCAAGTAGAGTCTCATGAAACCTTCCTCTTTACCTTCAATTACATCTGAAAGTGATTTGTATACTTTATTGTGACCATCCCTCGTTGGTTGCCCGCGGACCCACTATCCAGAAGTGTATCCACGGCTTCTTGTACCAATTTTCCTGGCACATTACTAAATCTGCTGGCGCTAATTCACTTCTTTTTAATAGATAGGCAAGGTTGTTGTTCCGACGGATAACTCTCTTATAAAGTTCATTAATATCCGAAGTCACTACTTTATCCCCAGACCTATAAACAATGGGTCTCAATTCGGGAGGAAGAACCGGTAATAAGCACAAAACCATCCATTCTGGTTCTACATTTGTTTGAATAAAATGTTTCGCCAATTGCATGCGTCTAATCAAAAAAACTTTTCTTATTCGTCTTTTTCTATCTTCCCATTCATCTCCACTATACCCCTCGTCTTCTAATTCCTTCCATTCGACCAAGGAATTCTCTATAATAATTCGCAAATCCAAATCTGCTAATTGTTCTCTAATAGCACCTGCTCCTGTCGCAATTTCCCGATTTCGAAATGTTGCAAAGCCTGGGGTAGAAAAAAAGGGAGAAATGCTGTGATTACAGGATGAAATTTCATCCTCAAATAAACCTCGTAATCGTAAGAAAGTAGGTTTTTTAGCGCTGGGCCTAGCAAAAGAGAAATCGCCGTATACTAGGCCCTCCAATTTCTTAAGGGGTTTATCTAAAGGTTCGCGATATAACTAGGAAGACCTTTCAAATACCACACATGAGTCACGGGACATGCGAGTTTGATGTATCCCATTTGGTATCTTCGTATCCGAGAATCAACAAATTCTACCCCGCATTTTTGGCAAAATCTTTCGTCTTCGTTTTCAGCTACGCTCGCTCGAGAATTTCCACAAGCACAAATTCCGCTTTTTATGGGTCCAAAGATTCTTTCGCAAAACAATCCATCTTTTTCTGGTTTATCGGTTTTATAATGAAAAGTAGAGGGCCTTGTGACTTCGCCAACGACTTCCCCATTAGGTAGGTTTTGTTAGCCCAAGCCTTTATTTGTTGAGAAACGAGTCAATTTGGAGTTGTTGATGTTTATATTGGTCAATCATAAAATAGAAATAAGAAAAGAATTTATATTTATTCCGATCAAACTTCCTCCCTATTAACCTGGAAGTTCTTCTCAGATACAAGGAAATGATTCAGTTCTAGAGCCAAAGATCGTAGTTCTCGAACGAGCACTCGAAAAGATTCTGGAGGATCCTCGTGATTAGGTACTCTTTTTCCCCAGATCGTAGCATTAAGTATTTCTTGGCGAGCTATAAGATGATCAGATTTATAAGTAAGTATCTCTTGTAAAATATGAGCAACACCAAATCCTTCTAAAGCCCAAACTTCCATTTCTCCTACTCGTTGTCCCCTTGCTTGGCTCTTCCTCTAACGGGTTGTTGTGTAACAAGTGAGTAGGGCCCAGTAGAACGTCCATGGATTTTCTCATCAACTTGATGAATTAATTTTAAGATATAGGACTTCCCTATTAGGACAGGTTGTTCGAAGGGGTCTCCTGTTCTTCCATCAAATATTCTACTTTTTCCCGGGTATTCGGGTTCAAATACCCATGGATTTTTTGTTTGTTTACTGGCTTCATATAATTCTGAAAACACAAGTTTTCTTGAAGCCTCTTGCTCATATCTCTCATCAAAGGGTGCTATTCTATAATGTTTCTTTAGCAGATCCCCTGCTAATCCGAGCGAGCTTTCAAATATTTGTCCCACATTCATTCGTGAGGGTACTCCTAAGGGATTGAAGACCATATCAACGGGTGTTCCATCTTGCAAATAGGGCATATCTTGCCTAGGCAAAATTTTGGAAATGATCCCCTTATTCCCGTGTCTTCCGGCTACTTTATCCCCAACTTTGATTTCACGTTTCTGTAAAATATATACACGAACCATTATGTCTAGGGGGTCCCTCTGGATCCATTTCACATCGATAACGCGCCCTCTTCCACCTATAGGTAGTTTGAGAGAAGTTTCTTTTGAAGTGGATACCTCAAGACCAAATATGGCCCGTAATAATCCAGCTTCCGCGATATACGACGATTCGCTCGCTATCTGAGGCGTTAATTTACCTACTAAAATATCGCCAGTTTCTACCCAGGATCCCAACCTAACAACTCCATTTCTGTCCAAATTGCGGAGTAAATGTTCTTCTAGATGTGGTATTTCTTTAGTGATTTTTTCAGCGGAGCCTTGGCTTGTCGTATCCGTCTGAATTTCATATTTTCGTATGTGAAAAGAAGTATAAATATCCTCATATACCAAACGTTCGCTAATTAGTACTGCGTCTTCAAAATTGTAACCTTCCCATGGCATATAAGCTACTAATACGTTTTTTCCTAAAGCAAGTTCCCCACCAACTGTAGCAGCTCCCTCTGCTAAAATTTGTCCTTTTTTAATGGATTTACCCCACGGAACCCGAGGTTTTTGGTGCATACAAGTATTTTTGTTAGAGCGCCGATGGGTAACTAAAGGAATACTTATAGTCTTCCCACTACTTGATAAAAGGATCTTGTGACTATCAGTAGAAATGATCTTTCCCTCGCGTTCGGCTATAACGGAAACCCTCGAATCTAGAGCTGTTTGGCGTTCCAATCCAGTTCCAACAATGCACTTTTCGGACCGAGAAAGCGGAACTGCTTGGCGCTGCATATTAGAACTCATTAAAGCCCGATTCGCATCATTATGCTCAATAAAAGGAATGAGAGAACCTCCAATAGAAAAATATTGGAAAGGAAAAATACTTCTAACATGAATCTGTTCCCATGCAATAGTCAGGAATTCTTGACGGTATCTAGCTGGAACAACCTGTTCTTCCTGAATACCCTGATTCAAAGACAAAGAATTTCCTGCTGCTATCATATAATATTCATCTCTATTTGGTGATAAATAAACCACCTGTCTCTCTTTTTTTTCTTTTGCTTTCTCAGATATTTCATAAAACGGACTCTCTATGGATCCCCACCAGTGATCAATTCTCGCATGAATAGCTAAGGATCCAGTAAGTCCAACATTGATTCCTTCGGACGTGTCAATTGGACAAATACGCCCATAGTGACTCGGATGAATATCTCGGCTCCGAAAACTTGCAGTTCTCCCCGTCAATCCTCCAGGACCCAAACAACTCACTTTTCGCCCATGAACAGTTTGTGTCAATGGATTAGTTTGATCAAAAACTTGAGATAAGGGGTATGTGCCAAAAAAGGTCTCATAAGTAGTTATTAATAAAATCGAAGTTGAAGTTGGAGTTACCAAAGTTTGTGGAGTCGGTTTCGATTGACGTATGAATACTCTACGGATAGTTTTTTGAACCGCATGTTGTAAACGATCAAGAGCCAGTCCGAATTGATCTTGTAACAGATCTGCAACCGAACGAATACGTTTATTTTTCAAGTGATTCATATCGTCATCGTCAAGTATACCCGTTCCAAATTTCATTCCAATCAAATGATCCGTAGCGGCCAATACATCTCGTGGTAACAAGAATGTATTGTTCTGAGGTATATCAAGATTCAGTCTCCGATTCATATTTCGTCGACCAATCCTTCCTAATTCACATTTTGTTGAAAAATTTCTTTTGTAATTCCTCACATAAGGACTCCGAAAATACCAGGTCCCCACCTACACAAGCAAATTGTTGATAAAACTCCAAAATAGCTTTTCTTTTGACTCAATCCTCTTCTTCTCCTTAGCATTCAGGAAAGACAAGAAAATTTCAGGGTAGGAAACATTATCTAGAATTTCTCTTAGATTCGAACCCATAGCTGATGATAGAACTAGAATAGATATCTTTTGTTTTCTACTCACGCGAGCCCATATCCTTTCTTTTTTATCAATTGCTAATTCCGATCTTCCTCCCCAATCTGATATTATAGTCCCGGTGTAGATAGAAATTCCCTTATGGTCTAATTCCGAGCGGTAGTAAATACCAGGACTTAGCAATATTTGATTGATCACAATTCGGTATATTCCATTTATTATAAAGGTTCCTAAGGAATTCATTATAGGAATGTTTCCAATAGAAATGGTTTGCTTTTGCACATCGAAACCAAAAATTAATCTCGCAGATACATATAATTCGGAAGAATAGGTGAGTGATTCATACACAGCATCCCTTTCTTTTATCGAGGGTTCTAGCAATTGATATCCTTTCGCAAATAATTGAAATGCAATTTCGTGATCTGGATCTTTAATTGTTGGAAACTTCTCAAGTTCTTCTGCCAAGCCTTGATTAATGAACCTAAAAAATCCCTCGAATTGGATCTGACTAAATCCGGGTATTGTGGACATTCCCTCATTTCCATTCCGGAGCATCTTAATCTTAAGTTTCCTTTTTATCGAAGAAAAATTCCATTATCAGCTCACTCTTCATCAATCCCTATGGATCGATCTAGCAATCATGGAATCTATATTCTGTTTACTGAATCACATGAAATTCTAGGGAACTCCACATACGTATTTCATATATGTATTTCATACATATGAATAGAGACAATTTCGAGGAAAGTTCGAATTTGCCAGGGATACAAATCGAATGAAAATGAATTGATAAAACATTCCTAGAAAAAAAATTCTGCCACTTAATGATATTCTAATCAGATTGGATGGAAAAGATTTCTCATTTTATCCCCTTTCTATGAATGGGATAAAGCCATAATATAATAATTTATAAGCACTAGAAAGTTTGACTTTAGTTCGATTTAGAATAGCACGCTTAGTTTAATTTCAAAAAGAATTGGAGGTTCTTTTTGTTTCGTAATAGTAAATTGCTAGAAAATATAGGATTTCATTGTAGAATCCTAAAATAAAGTAAGTCCTTTTTTTAAGTACATGCCAATCTAGTTATCCACCTCTCCACATATCCCTGCTTTTATCGTAATTTCACTTGGGTGGGCCAAGATGGTCAGGTTATACTCTATATCAGAGCAAATTTCCTTTTTTTATTCAAGATATTTAATGCAATGAAAAATTAAAGCACGATTCCCCATAGAGATATGTACATAAGGGGGATCCATGGATAATAATGCTGTTATGGATAATAATGTTGTTATGGGGATAATAATGCTGTTCGGACCTGTAGTTTGCCTATCCATGGATTAGGCATAAATCCATTCTATTTTATTATGCCATTAAAAGGAAGGGGGGGAGAGAATACCGATTTAAGAGTCGTTCACTACTGCAATTCAAAAAAAAAAAAAAGAGAATTCTAGTTAATGGTTCCAATTTGTTCTGAATTTTGCAGCCTGTGACTGGAAATCCACTTTTTCTCCTTTTTCATCTCAATAGAAAGAAAAGGGAAGTTTTCTAGTGTTAGCAATGTGTGTTTTAAGATAGAATCCCTCGAGGAGAATAATCGAAACTGGATCCAAAAAAAGCAGGAATCGATTTTTTGAAAAATATTGGAAAAAAGTAAGTAGAATTAGATTCAAGATAAAAGAAAGGGGGTTTTAGTAAGAAAACGTGGATGAATACTTGCTCTTTTCTCGATTTTAGATCGGATTTTTTGGCGGCATGGCCAAGCGGTAAGGCAGGGGACTGCAAATCCTTTATCCCCAGTTCAAATCTGGGTGCCGCCTGATCAATAAAATACTTAGGCTTATAGTACTGATCGAACTCGACAAATTCGTACCCCGCATAAGCTGGGGCAAGAGAATAACTAGGCCTGGCGATACTGGATTTTGAGAATCCATAGTTCTATCCTCAAACTAGGGTTTGTTTTGTCGGTAGTGGCCAAAACGGCTACCAATAGGGATGAGGTAGCGTTTACTTATTCTTTTATTAATTTGAATTGATTCTTAATTGATTCGATTCGAGAATTTAAAACTACGAGGCTAAGATGTCAGAAATCTTGATATCCAAAGGGCTCCTAAGGGGCATTTTTTTTTTTTTCAATCTAAGATTGAAGAAGGACTCCACGAAGGAATATCAAGACTTCCTAATTATTATACATTTTATTTATCGTACATCTTATGCTACCTACATACACTAAAGTAAGGGCTACTGATTCTGTCGAGAATCAGATTGAATAAACTGATCAAAAATCAATTTTGGAGTTGTGGATAAAGTTTCCTCATTCTTTCATAGAATGATAGAAAGCGGGGCTGTAGGGTTTAGGTTAAAAATAAACATAGGCAAGGTAAAGGTAGGTATCCAATAAATATTTATCTATCCTAATTTTATGGTATATTCTGACGTCCTTTGCTTATAAAAAAAAGGGTAACAAAAGGAAGAAAAAATCTTCCTATTCCCGCGTCTTCTATTCAGGACATCATCCCCGTACTCTTTTTTAAGGAAAAGGGCTATGTATCGTATTTATACTTAATGCTCCCCAATTCTACCAGAAATCCTATAAGAATTTGTTAGGAGTAAATTCTTTGAACTGACTCCTCCATAGCCTTAGGGCAGAATCCCTTTTTGACTCTGTACCCTTGATTCCACTATGATTATTGATCAATAGTAGAATAATTCCTTCATAGAAATAGGAGACATAATTTACATGGATATAGTAAGTCTCGCTTGGGCTGCTTTAATGGTAGTCTTTACATTTTCTCTTTCACTAGTAGTATGGGGGAGGAGTGGACTCTAGGGATACTACTAATTTAATTGATTGAGTAGTCAAATTGTTGTATCAACTCTTTTCTTTAATTGATCGTTTTGCATTAATCATTTTGCCAAACTTTATTCTTTCTTTCTTTAGTTTTGTTTCACTCCTGTAAGAAACTCTTGTAAGAAGGAGTCGTTCTATTATATAGAAATAGAAAGAGCGATTACAGCAATTCATAATTTCTACTAGAAGTGACGAATGGTTAAAAAAGTTCTATACATAAGAAAATTAGACTTTCTTCCACGGAGCTATTCATAACATATCGCACACTTTCCATTTGTTTTATACTCTTTTCTTATTCTTAGAAAAATTTTTATGCTCTTTTGAAGCATCTCGCCCCATGTTTAAGCATGAAAGATTCGCTGATTTTTACTTTTACTTTTTTTCTTTTACTATAGTCTATTCTCATATTATTTTCTCTCCTCCATGGATTCTTTCGTGAATAATTGTCTTCGATTTTTTTATTTTGACTTGATTGAAATTAAGTGGATGCAGTGAAAAAAGAAATTGAATTAGACTACTATTTCAATCTACTAATCTATTCTATGTAGATTCAAGATAATATAATAGAAAGACTCTAAAGTGTGGTAGAAAAAACTATATGTAGTTCTTTCTACCACACTTTATGATTCCAACCAGATCCTTTCATTTAAGACTTGGATTTTTATTTTATTTAATCCCTTTTTCATTTCTTCAATGATTAATTGGAATTCCAATTAATCATTTTGGCTGACTGTTTTTACATAAATAATAAGTAAAAAGGCAGTAGGAACTAGAATGAACAGTGCAGTAGCAATAAATGCGAGAATATTGACTTCCATAACCTCTTTTTTTTTCGCAATAACTCAGGATGTAATCCCATGGAGAGAAAAAGGGTATCCTGTAAATTCAAGGGAGGACTTCCATTCTGATAATACTGAATCAATTCAATATTATGAATATCGGATCTATCAAATCAATTCATGGTTGAGAGTGGAATAGTATAACATAGGAAGATCCCTTATCCATACTAAGACCAAAATAGGTTTTTTGATTGGATTAGGAATTCTCTCTTTTTTTCATCCTTTTCTACTTTTTCTTTTCTATATCTATAACCCACGATCTTTCTTATCTTATCAATTTCCTTCCTTTTCTTATAGTTATACATACAATTATGTATGTATTATATGACCGACTTTCTATGGGTCACATAGACATCCAAATAAGCAGTAGAAGTAGAAGTGAGATGGAGAAAAGAGGGCTTAAATAAAAAAAATCGAATATTTTCAATTTAGGAAAAAGGACGTTTGCTTTGCTTGGTTTTTCTTTTATTTTATTAGATTACTATCAATATCTACTTTTGGGGTCTAAAGATGAGAGCGGATCCATAAAAAAGGAGTCCGCAAATGGAATGAGAATGAGATAGATTCTTTCCAATTAGTCATTGAACATACACAAACAAAGTTGGAACTCCAAAATGGGAGGGCCTGGTTTAACCCAAAAGTACTAATTATATTAAATTCACTGTCTAAGAATAAACGAATACAATTTATGTATGGATTCCGATAAAATACCGGTACTCTATTCCATAATCCATAAGAGTCGAATAGGAAGTTAAGATGAGGATGGTATCATCATAAGGATAGAGTAATATCCTAAATTATACTAATCCACGTATGATATGTACGTTTTCTTTATCAACCGGGAGTAGTGAAAATAAAATTTCTATAGGCTTCCCTCCTCTTTAATGAAAAAAGAAATAAAAAAGTGAAGTAAGGATGCCCCATAGGTATTTGATCTTGTCTCCTGCCCCCTTTTTGATGGAAATTTTTCATGGAAAAGGAAAGATGAATTATCCATTCATTGAACCCTAGTTCGGGACTGACGGGGCTCGAACCCGCAGCTTCCGCCTTGACAGGGCGGTGCTCTGACCAATTGAACTACAATCCCCGCGGGGTGTATGGCATACCTATACCCATTTTAAATAGAACCATAAGAAGATTCGATTCGTCTGTCGTACTCTAAGAAATAGACGAATCATATACTACATACCCACATATCGTATGTGGGTATAGTGAAGTGACATAATTAGTATGTCGCGATTTTTATCGCTAAAAATGGATGATAATCCACCTTTCAATAAGAAAAACCCTTTTGTTTGTAAAAAAGGAATGAGAGAGATATGGATTAGAAAGAAATTTCCCCCTTTCTCTTTATCCTTTATTTCTATGGATCAGACATTTTTTTTTTATGGAAGAAAAAAAAATGGATTTAGTTCATATTCACGAAGCCCTAGATTTTTGGGCCGAGCTGGATTTGAACCAGCGTAGACATATCGTCAACGAATTTACAGTCCGTCCCCATTAACCGCTCGGGCATCGACCCAGGAAGAATTTATTCTAGGGTTTTTGATAATCTATGATTAACCTCCTTTCATAATACTCCCTACCCCCAGGGGAAGTCGAATCCCCGCTGCCTCCTTGAAAGAGAGATGTCCTGAACCACTAGACGATAGGGGCATCACTAGACGATAGGGCCATATACAACCGCTCGTCATTATACTATATAGTATGAGTAGTTTTTTGGAATTGTCAATATACTCGAAGAGTATAACTAGATCCAAAGCAAAGAGTCTTTCCTACTTTTCTGTTATGCTTTCTTAGGATTTTTTTTTAGTTGATGGTTAGGTTAATTCACGGATCATCCCCTACTTTTTAGGGAAATTCATTTAAAGGGTATAGAATAAGAATAGATTAATAAAAGGGATTCTAGATTAGTTCAGTACAGGTAGTGATTTGATTGATCTAACAGGAAAAAGAGTCCAATTTGATTTCTTTTTTGCAATTTACACTCCGTGCTTCGTTTAGTGTTCAGACCAAAAATGCATGCATCCCGCACTAAGTCATAAAATTCTAGAAAAAATAGAGAAATTTTCAAAAACAAAGAAAAAAAGGTGAATAAATAAAAAATTTAGTAGAAAAGTACTTTATCGGATTCGAACTGATGACTTACGTCTTACCATGGCATTACTCTACCACCAAATTAAAAAGCCCTTTATCGGATTTGAACCGATGACTTATGCCTTACCATGGCATTACTCTACCACTGAGTTAAAAGGGCTTTTTATTCAATTCAAAAATTAGCCACTTTGATTTCCCATTATGGGTCTACTGCATAATGTACATAATATATGTATATATAGAGATATATGTAGAGATTATATATGTATATATCGAGATATAGAAGTTTATTCATGGCGAGGTTCAAAATCTTGATAAAATCAAGAAAAATAAGAAAATCTTTCATATTCTCTCTTATCACTTGCACAAAGTAGAGGTTTTTTTTTATTTTATTATATAAAAAAGTACGTATAATAAAATACGTGAAGAGAGAGTTGACACAATAAAAATTATATAGTAGTATCAATATACTTGAAGAGGTAAGTTCATAGGTATGTAAACACGATCTCGGACGACTCACCAAACCAAAGCCCAGAAGTTCTATTTTTAGAAGAGGAGAACAAATATGTATCAATTGTTGAATCGGATACAACAATGGGCCAAAAAAAGACCAAAGGGGCAATAAGAGCTGCTGTCAAAAAAATGGTAGACTTTTTTTTTTTTTTATCTTTAGGCTATTGACTTTTCACGTGCTCAGAACGTTCTGCAGAATTAGGGACTTTTTTCTTCTATTGGCTGATCTTATGATGAGAATTTTCTCCATTTATGTTTTATTTCCTCTAATTCGAATTGGGTAGGGTATAAAGGAATTCGCGCTCTTCATATACCCATATGGCTGGGTATTAATTTTCAGTGATATACTTCTTGTCTGTTTTGGTGAGAGATTGAAACTATTTTTAACAGGCATCTCTTGGAAAAACCTTCGAGTTCAAAACTTTTCAATTTTTCTTAAAAAGTTTTGGACGGATTTGTTGAAGCGATTTTTAACAGGTACCCCTTAGAAAGGGGGTACTAGAATATTCTCAAAGGATTCTAGTTGGTGCATTTTGAACAAACTATGTTAGAGTTTTAGCAACAATTTGCTTGTAAAAAGTGGGCAGTAGAATTTATATTGCAGAGTATAAAAATTATTCTACTGCCTGCCTAACAAAAAATAATAAACCATACCCTACATACCTAACTCCTCCTGGCTATGGGTTTTCCGCTTCCGAAGACTAGGAAAAAAGGAGGATTCTGGAACCCTAAGGGTTCGATGGTATATGGATATGGAAAATATAAGATTCCCGATCCTAGCGGGAAAAGGAAGGGAACAGATACCCAATATGATTCTTGGGAGGAACATTTGGTAATGGTCTTGGTCCTCTATGCTTTTTTTTATGTGTTCTTAGTTCTATTCATCTTCTTTGATTCTTTTAAACAAGAATCTAATAAACTAGAATTGAGTGGAAAGAGGAGAGGAAATTAGTAAATGGAGAGGATCGACTAACCAGAGACATTTAGGATCTTCTTTACATCAGGTAAATCCTGACCAAAATTTCTCAGGTAAGGATTTATCTGACGTAATCAGGTAAATCCGTCGGGTCCTGTCCGCCTTTCTCTTTAAGTTACGACTCTTTGTTTCTTGCTTCTCTCAAGCCCTAGGGAAAGTCTATGATGAATTTTTTAAATTCATCTCACTCTTTCTCTAGGGCTCGGACTTCATGATAAGTGGGGGAAGAAAACATCTTCCCCAATTTCTTTGTTCAGAATTGAACAAAAAGGAAAAGGAAGAAAGGGATTTATGGGGGCAGTGCTGCCCCCTATATCTCCTAGTGTATATTGTAGGAATAATAAAACTATTCCTTACAGCAGTCTGGCACACTTACGTCTACGTCCTCGCAAAGTAAATAATGATCATTGTAGTCGTAACCATAGAATACGACCCTAACTGAAATGCATACATTAGGCTCATACGCTATTGGGATGGTAAGAAGATATGTATTTTACAGACCAGAGAGGCTATCTAAACCCTAAAGTAAAGGCCCGCGATCGAAGTACCAATCGCTCACTGTCATGAACCTTCTCCATTTGATTCAATAAGGGGGAATTAGCCTCCTTCTCGAATGGCTACCCTTGACAAAGGGTAGCGTTGGTATCATAATCTACATGTAGCGGGTATAGTTTAGTGGTAAAAGTGTGATTCGTTCTATTAATAACTGAATTTGAAATGATATACTTAAGGCGTCCTTAAGTTTTTTATATTCCGATGAAAACTTTAGTTCTTATAAAGGATTAAATCCTTTTTCTCTCAATAGCATATTGAGGAAGAATATACATTCTCGCGATTTGTATCCAAAGACTAATGGAAATTGCATCCAAAATACAAATTGGATTATGAGTACAGAGTCGCGAAGCATAATTTTGCATTGGATTAAGTATTCCAATTTTTTAAATATGAGTAAAGGATCTATGGATGAAGATACAAAAAAGTTTATTTCCAATCGTAACTAAATCTTCTTTTGTTAAAAAAGGAAATGGAAGCCAAATAGCTAAAAAACGGTAGTTTTGGTTTACTAGAACCATCAGCATATTGTTTCAGCTCGGTGGAAACCCAATTCTTTTCCTCAGGATCTCTTGAATAAAATTAGGGAACGAAGTAAGTAGATTAGATAGATTTAGTAGAATTTCTATTTCCTACTCTATAGGGATCATCTAGAAAGCGGAGAGCTTTGGTTCCATTCAGATAGAAAAGCTGACATAGATGTTAAGTGGTGAGAATATCCATAAAGGAGCCGAATGAAATCAAAATTTCATGTTCGGTTTTGAATTAGAGACGTTAAAATAGTCAACCAACGTCGACTATAACCCTAGCCTTCAAGCTAACGATGCGGGTTCGATTCCCGCTACCCGCTCCATTCTGTATAAAGGACTATTCTATTTGTCTAGACATGGTAGAGGCCTGTATTCAACCTTTTCGTCCACCAGTTTCCGGCCCTCCAGAGCGGAGTAGAGCAGTTTGGTAGCTCACGAGGCTCATAACCTTGAGTCACGGGTTCGATTCCCGTCTCCGCACTTAGCTGTCTGTATAAAGGACTATTCTATTTGTATAGATATGGTAAAGGGCTGGGCGGTATCCAACCCTTTTTATTCATTAGTTCCCGGTCCTAGAGGGCCAAATTGAGCAGTTTACAAAGTCACTTGCCCTACAAGAAAGAACTCTCAAGGCTCCTTCCTACCCTGCAGAAAGAAAAAGAAATGAAAGAAAGGCACAGTCTACCTCCTTCCCTTTAAAAGCAGTTTGCCTGTTGTTCGTCTCGGTGAATCCCCGATTTAGGGAGCCCTGTTGGCGAGTTCGATTCCCGCCGCCGGAGCCCCCTTTTTTTGAGTGGGGTGCAAAGGAAGGATAAGATAGTAAGGGATA
The DNA here is from genome assembly GCA_036346275.1 of Otatea glauca. Taxonomy (NCBI): domain Eukaryota; kingdom Viridiplantae; phylum Streptophyta; class Magnoliopsida; order Poales; family Poaceae; genus Otatea; species Otatea glauca. Next base: position 222,170 of record JAYEVK010000473.1, on the reverse strand, counting down.
CGGTACTAGACTAACACCTACTTAATTTAATATAAGTAGTCAACTAGACTAAATTTTTTATCATAGTACTTTACTAAATTAAGCTGGCGAGCGGCGGGAATCGAACCCGTATCTTCTCCTTGGCAAGGAGATATTTTACCATTGAACTACGCTCGCTACGGGATATATTTTATAGGGTATATCCGCCTGGGTCGACCGTCTATGTCTGGGTCGACCGTTTCATTTTCTATTCTATTATATTAGAGTTTTCTTTTTTTTAATTGTCTGTCAATCGATATTCTAATGGCAATGGAATTTCATAATAATGAAAGAGAAGAGGTAGCAATTCGGAACGCAAATTGCATTTTAATGCGTCTCACAATTCGAATTTTTTCGAAGAAATGGCCTTTTTTTTTGTTTATTTTGTATCGGGCTACTAAATACTAAACAAATTTAAGAAATGAGAGAATTCAGAATAGCTACCAGAAAGACTAGTCCAATCCATAATGATGTACCGGAAAATACAACGTTTTTATTATTTGACCAACCATCAGGAGAAGCAAATACAAGGGGTACACTAATTACTAACACTGAGGAAGTCGCAATTAATGCAAAAACAGCTAATTGGAAAGCAATAGTCATATTTCTAATCCTCCAAGCTACCATCAAATAAAGTTGACTACATATTTGATCCCTCACTTAACCAAAATTGTAATAAAATACAAGAAGTAGGAGGGGTTTAATCATGAATCCATTGATTCTTCTCTTTAAAACTTATTACTTACCACTTTTTTATTTGGATATGGGGTTGAGGAGAGGGGCTTTAGTCTTTATTTCACAAGCGGATATAGCGGATCCTGTATCCGTGTATATAGTATACAGAGATATATCGAAAGGGGACTTGCATCTGAGATGTTTCTAGAGGTTAGTAGATCATTTCATATGGCTATGTTCTATTTGTAGGAATAAAATAGGGATTAGGCTGTGGAGAGATGGCTGAGTGGTTGATAGCTCTGGTCTTGAAAACCGGTATAGTTCTAGGAACTATCGAGGGTTCGAATCCCTCTCTCTCCTTTTACTTATTGAATACGTTTGTTTCTTTATTTGTTTTTCTTTGTTCTGTCCCTTATCTTTCTTTCATAAAAGGAATGAATGGCTCGGCTAGATGGAATAACCGAGCCAGAACAGAAAAAAACAGTAGAACAGGTATAAATAAGAAAATCTTAGTTAAGAGGATTCATGTAAAGAACAGGTTCCAAATCACGATCGATTCCCTTTTCAAAGCCTGCTGCAGCAGCCCGGGCTCTTCCTGCATGCCACAAATGGCCCACAAAAAAGAAGAATCCTAGAACAAAATGGGAGGTCGCTAACCAACTTCTAGGAGAGACATAATTAACTGCATTGATCTCGGTAGCTACACCACCCACGGAATTTAAAGAGCCTAAAGGAGCATGGGTCATATATTCTGCCGAACGTCGTTCTTGCCAAGGTTGTATGTCTTTTTTCAACCTACTCAAGTCCAAACCGTTGGGGCCCTTAGAGGTTCTAACCATGGAGCACGAAGGTCCCAAAACGCATAGTTTCTCCTCCAAAATAACCTCTCCCGTTGGGGAACGCATTAGATATTTACCTAAACCTGTGGGTCCTTGGGCAGATCCACATTAGCTCCAAGACGCTGGTCTCTAACTAGAAAAGTAAATGCTTGAGCTTGAGAAGCTTCTGGCCCGGTAGGTCCATAAAACTCACTCGGATAAGCCGTATTATTGAACCAGACAAAACAACAAGCGATAAAACCAAAGACAGATAAAGCGCCTAAACTATAAGACAAGTAAGCTTCTCCAGACCATACAAATGCACGGCGAGCCCATGCGAAGGGTTTGGTTAAGATATGCCAAATTCCGCCAAATACACAAATGAAACCCAACCATACATGTCCCCAATTATATCTTCTAAATCATCCACACTAACAATCCACCCTTCTCCCCAAAGGGATTTTAGTAAATAACCAAATATAACACTGGGGCTAAGGGTCAAATTGGTAATTTTCTTACATCTCCCCCTGGGGCCCAGGTATCATATACACCGCCAAAATAAAGAGCCTTGAGTACTAGAAGAAAAGCACCTATACCTAACAAAATTAAGTGAATACCCAAAATTGTAGTCATTTTATTTCTATCTTTCCATACATAACCAAAGAATGGAAAAGATTCTTCAAGAGTCTCAGGTCCCAGAAGCGCGTGATAAATGCCACCGAAGCCTAAGACTGCGGAGGAAATTAGGTGAAGTACTCCAGATACAAAGTACGGAAAAGTATCTAGAACTTCTCCCCCCGGCCCTACTCCCCAACCTAGAGTAGCTAAGTGCGGAAGTAAAATCAACCCTTGTTCATACATGGGCTTTTCTGGTACGAAATGGGCCACTTCAAATAGGTTCATTGCTCCGGCCCAGAATACGATTAATCCGGCATGGGCTACGTGAGCTCCAAGTAGTTTACCGGACAAATTGATAAGTCTGGCATTCCCAGCCCACCAAGCAAAGCCTGTGGTTTCTTGGTCACGACCAGCTAAAACGAAAGTTCCATTAAAGAGCGTTTCCACGTGGTAGAACCTCCTCAGGGAATATAAGATTTTCATGAGGCTGATCCTGAGCTGCCATCCACGCACGAATACCTTCATTTAAAAGAATATTTTTGGTGTAGAAAGTCTCAAATTCAGGATCTTCCGCTGCACGGATTTCCTGGGAAACGAAGTCATAGGCACGTAGGTTCAGAGCCAGGCCGACTACGCCAATAGCACTCATCCATAAACCGGTGACGGGTACAAATAGCATAAAGAAATGTAACCAACGTTTATTGGAAAAAGCAACACCAAAGATTTGGGACCAAAAGCGGTTAGCAGTGACCATTGAATAAGTTTCTTCAGCTTGAGTTGGGTTAAAAGCGCGGAAGGTATTTGCACCATCACCGTCCTCGAATAGAGTGTTTTCTACAGTCGCCCCATGAATAGCGCATAGCAGAGCCGCGCCTAATACTCCGGCAACTCCCATCATATGAAATGGGTTCAACGTCCAATTATGAAATCCTTGGAAAAAGAGGATGAATCGAAATATCGCTGCTACGCCAAAACTCGGCGCAAAGAACCAACCAGATTGCCCCAGTGGATAAATAAGGAATACGGAAACAAAAACAGCGATTGGAGCAGAGAATGAAATTGCATTATAAGGCCGCAATTGAACAGACCGAGCAAGTTCAAATTGACGTAACATGAAACCTATTAGTGCAAAAGCCCCATGGAGAGCGACAAAAGTCCACAGACCCCCTAATTGACACCAACGAGTAAAATCCCCTTGCGCTTCCGGACCCCATAGTAGCAACAAAGAGTGTGCTAAACTATTGGCAGGGTGGAAACTGCCGCGGTTAAGAAATTACAACCTTCCAAATAGGAACTAGCCAATCCATGGGTATACCAAGAAGTTACAAAAGTTGTCCCTGTAAACCAACCCCCTAAAGCGAAATAAGCACAAGGAAAGAGCAATAGGCCAGACCATCCTACAAAAACGAAACGGTCCCTTCGTAACCAGTCGTCCATAATATCAAATAGATCATTTTCTTCTTTAGTAACTCTACCAAGGGCTATAGTCATAGTGATCCTCCTATTCAATTACTTCAACCATTTCCGAGCACCTCGTATCACTTCCAAGGCATAGGATAGTTTAATTATCTGTGGACGATTTCTTTCTCGTTCAATGCCCTTTTTCAAAGGTCTCGAAGATAGAAATTTTGCATTTTTATCTATGGGGTCACAACCGAGGTCGTGGTAAATCCATGAATTTGATTCGATTAGTTTTTCTTATACTATAGAAATAAACATTTGAATTCAGCATTATTCCATGACTCCTATTTCAAAGCCTATCCTTTAAGGGAAAAATGAAAATAAAAGTAACCCCTCTTTTCCCACTCGCTTTCTATTGCATGGGTGGAAGAACAAAAATAGGATTCTGAAAAAAAAAAGGAAAGATATTGAAAAAATTTGACTTTCGAAATAAATTTTTATGTGTAGCGGAATGGAGTTGCGATTTTTTCTTATTCCTATAGAACATCTAGTAACAAGAATATGAAATCGTAAATAGCGAAAAATTCTTGCCTTGCGCGGTCTAAGTCTAAGGAAATACAAAAAATCCGCTTATACAATTTCATCTACATCGAATTTATATATCAGAATAGCGGATAGAGGCATCATTCAAGGAGTCAGGTCTACTTACTTTATATTTCTTTCCGATTTTATGGTGGGTTTGATAAGAACCCTTTTTGCTTTGTTGATAAATAATCGAAAAAAGAGTTTTTCCTTTTTTATATAACCTGCTTGTTTTATTATAACAAGTCCTATATGGAAATGCCCGCTGAAGAAAATCTATCTGATTGTTTCTCAGCCAATATCGAATTTTAGAAAGAAAAAACAAGAATTTTCTTCTTTTTTTTATTAACATTAAGAAAAAAGAATATAACTAAAATGGAATTGGCAATATAATTTTTATGGACTTTTGAAAGAAAAAGGAAGGATTTTTTGCAATCGTTATTTCTTGCCTCTGTCATATCACGGAAACCTTTCGATTTGGAACGGGGAGAGATGGCTGAGTGGACTAAAGCGGCGGATTGCTAATCCGTTGTACAATTTTTTTGTACCGAGGGTTCGAATCCCTCTCTTTCCGCCCCCTCGGATCATTTGGGACTTTCGAATTGGAAGGAATTCTGACCCCGGATTTTCTCATAGATAAATGTACGAAACAAATCCAATTTGTAAGAAAAATTCCAAAAAATTTGGATTTTACTCCTCACGTCAGGATTACGTCCTGGGTCATTAGATAAGAATCCAAAGATAAAGAGGAAACAAAGAATATCACTACTGTATAAACAAAAGTTTGAGAGTAAGCATTACATAATCTCCAAGATTTTTTTAAGGAATAGATTACCCGTTTTCCTTACCACACAGATCCATTAGGATGGGTTTTGTTTATTTTGACACCTAAAATGCAAAAATCAATTCTTGCAATTTTTTCAAGAATTGATTTATAATAAGCACTCTTATCAATATCAAAAATTAGGTTAGGTATTGTGTGGGTACCTAAAGGTACCTGCTCAACGTAGGTGCAGGGGGTAGAAGTAGAAAGGCTGATCCAAATTTATTGCTGCAGTTATACATTCAATGTAGAAGAATTTGAATTTTAGAATTGAAGGTTCATAATATAAGATAAGACTTCTCGGCTTTTATCCATTTTAGAATTTTTGGAATGAATACATCATTCAATTTGGCAGACAGAGTAGTAAAGATTTCATCGAAAACTTACAGCAGCTTGCCAAACAAAGGCTAATAGAAAAAAGAGTACAGGTATGACAGGCATAACATCCACGATTGGGTTGAAAATGGCATAAGCTTCGGGCAATTTGCCGAAGAAAAAACTAGTCGGATAAAGAACAGAATTAAAACAGATACAGGTTAAACTAAGTATATTAGGCATAACAAGCATTTCGTTCTTGTAGAGTAGATAATTGGATTTTGATTGAGTTATTTTCTAAGGGAAAAGGAAAAGGCGGATTCTAAATCCTTTTTCTTCGGACTTTCCCAAACACAAAATACCTCCTTGTATTCGCACTCTCAAATGAGAATGGAAGAAATTCGACTTTCATATAATATCTTAATAGAATTCCATGTAATGATCAATGCATTTTTTGGATTCTATATTATCTGCATGTCTAGAATCCTAGCAAGAGAGTATCCCTCATTTTTTATGTAATTGAAGTGGGATTGACGAATAACAAAACAAATAAACATAATAGTGTTTATTAGTGTCGCATAAAACCCGAAATGGGGCGTGGCCAAGTGGTAAGGCAGCGGGTTTTGGTCCCGTTACTCGGAGGTTCGAATCCTTCCGTCCCAGATTTTTCTGATGAAACGAAAGATGAAATCGTACTGTACCCTGCACGAGACAAAAGAAAGTTTATTAATATTAAAGAGAATAATTATCTTTTATGAACTCTTAGATTAGATGCATTTCTAAGCATTCATTTTCTTTCTCAGAAAACATAATCAAGTGTCAAGTCCAGTCAAATTGAATATCTTTATTTTCATGAAAAATTTGGTCTATACGTAAAACACTGTATAAAAAATGAGACCTATCCCTTTATGATAGAGATAGATTTTTGTTGTATTATATTATTAGCAAAAAGGGTCCTTCTTTGGTTAAGCGAAAACGATCTCGATCTGTGATTCTTTAAATATCCAGAATGATCCATTCTGGTAAGGATAAGGTAAGAACTGTTCGTTGGATAGAATGGATTCAAAAAATCATACTTCTCCTAATTTTTGATTTGGAGTTGCTTCTTTTAGGTAAAAGAAAGAATGCTATAAGTAAAAGCAAAGACCTTAATTTTACTTTACACGAAATGTGTGTTTTTTTACTTCATTTTTTCTTTCTTTTGGTATTCGAGTCGAAGAAGTACGAGAATTCTATAACTACCAAAAAACTTTCAATCTATTCATTGGAATAGTTTATTTAGTTAATAGTTAATTGTTTTTGTTACGGAAAAATATATTGCTAATCTAATTCAAATATAGTAATTAAATTAATTAAATTTTTTTTAGGTTGATAGTTTATTTGTTGGAGAAGAGTCGATCCTTCTCTTCTCATTTCAGGATTGACCATCTCGAGTCCTCTGTTGAGGATGGAAATTCAATAATAAATAAGTCTTAAGCAAACTTGTTTATTCGTCTTTTTCGAACTATGTTTCCTTCATATGATAGAATATGGGTTTAAATAAATTGGATCTTTGCGGAGTCTTCCCCGATAAATACTTATTTCTTTTATCCATATTTTTCCATAGATAACAAGTTTGAATTAGTATACAAAAAACTAAACCAATGACTATTCATGATCCCATCCATATTGGATCAATTCCCTATACCACTTTGCAATGAAATTAGAGGAATGTTTGTTATGGTGAAACTTCGTTTAAAACGATGTGGTAGAAAGCAACGTGCGACTTGAAGGACATGATCGATTGTGGATTTTGCTATCCATCATTTTCCATAGTAATGAAAATGCTCTTGGCTCGACATAGTCTGTTCTATTCGTCCCGAACCAAATTTGCGCTGGGTTGTTTGTAAGTAAATAGTACACGATGGAGCTCGAGAGGACAGAATTTCTTTTTTATCAAGGGAAAGAATCTAGGGTTAGTGAAAACTAATAAATTAGGCCAACTTTGTCAGTCTATCCTTAATATAGAAGTCGAAAGGTTAAAAAAAGAAGAAAGTCCAATTTTGGAAGATTGGAAAAATTCTTTCAATTAAAAGTCTATCAAAATCAATCGCTCATATTCGATTTCTATAGAAGAGGGAAATGCTTTATCGAAGGAAATAAGAAAAAAAGGGTATGTTGCTACTCTTTTGAAAGAAAAAAGAATAGGAATTCCCGAAGTAATGTCTAAACCCAAGGATTTCACAAATCAAAGATAAAGAATTCCGGAACAAGTAAACGCGATTTTCAACTGTCTCAACAATAAAATTGTCTCAACAATTGAATTGGATCAGAATAAGGAATAAAAGTCAATTCGTTCGAGATGAGACAAAGAAAAGAGTTTAGAGACGACTCAAAAAATTTCGAAGGATTTTTCCTTTTAAGTCTGTCAGTCAAAATTAGCCAACTTGAGTCATGAGTATAAATGAAATTTGTTTTTTCTGTAAGGAAATTAATGCAAGTCATAGTCTAATTTCTATTTACTTGTATTATAGACATAAATTTGAATCATTTTCTCGAGCCGTATGAGGAGAAAACCTCCTATACGTTTCTAGGGGGGGCATTGTTTAGCTACATCTATCCCAATAAGCTGTCTATCGAATCGTTGCAATTGATGTTCGATCTCGAAGAGAAGGAAGAGATCTTCGAAAAGTAGGTTTTTATGATCCGATAAAGAATCAAACTTGTTTAAATGTTCCAGCTATTCTCTATTTCCTTGAAAAGGGTGCTCAACCTACAAGAACTGTTTATGATATTTTAAGGAAGGCAGAATTCTTTAAAGAAAAGAAGGAACTTTGAGTTAATTGAAGAACTAAATGAATAAAAAGTAGGACAGGGATCACTAGTATCCCTCGCTGTCTAATTATTTAGACACAATTTGCCTCTTTCTTAGTCCTATTTTTGACTGGATTTATGTCGTGCCAATCCAACATAAGCCTTTATTTTATTTACTTTTTATATCTAATTTGTTTTCTTACTATTGTATTTCCATTGACAAAGGTCTATTGAACAAATAGAATTTGTAGATAGATAGGTCTCTTTATCCTCACTCCATATTAGGTTTTTCTGCCTACACTTCGCTCAAATGATAGGGTTGTCCCTCTTGCATGTACTCTCATACAAGATTTCTTTATTTAAAGAAATTTAAAGAAATAAAAATTGCTAAAAAAATGACAATTTTGCCATCGTGATTGGAGCCGCTCTTTTTTTAACCTTAGTGAAATTTAACCGGACCTGTTCATTTTGGCATTTGAGTGTTTTTAATGGGGGATAAAATCTTTCTTTTGATGTCTTGCTAGTTCAATGTTTTGACAGGAGCGTGCGGTGTAATTCCATTGATTTTTGGGTTTCGATCGTATCTAAGATCCTATTTTTTCTGGGTTGCTAACTCAATGGTAGAGTACTCGGCTTTTAAGTGCGACTATGATCTTTTACACATTTGGATGAAGCAACAAATTCGTCCAGACTCTTGGTAGAGTCTAGAAGACCACGACTGATCCTCAAGGGTAATGAATGGAAAAAATAGCATGTCGTAATAAAATCAAATTCTTATTTTGGATTTTAGGAATGGAATAAAAAAATTCTGATTTTCTGGGTCTAGTGAATAAATGGATAGAGTCTGGCTCCAATTCTGGTAAAATAAAAGCAACGAGCTTAACTTCTTAATTGAAATAATTCCCCGATCTAATTAGACGTTAAAAATAGATTAGTGCCTGATGCGGGGAAAGGTTGGGTTTTCCTATGAGCGGACCCTTGATTTTTCCTTTTTTTTTTTAGAAATCCTAATTATTCTTGATTATGGATTGAAAAGGGATGTTATGGATTGAATGTGTAAAAGAAGCAGTATATTGATAAAGAGACTGTATTCCAAAGTCAAAAGAGCGATTGGCCTGCAAAAATAAAAGATTTGTTCTCTTTTGTAATTAGAACAAACATAAACTAATTGGATAGAAAAAGAAAAGATCTGTGGATTAGACTCCCTTTCTTTCCAGGGTTTGTATTCAAAAATGCAACACCCTGTTCTGACCATATTGCACTATGTATCATCATTTGATAAACCGAGAAATGCTTCTTCTTTCTGATTCAAGTAGAAATACAAATGGAAAAATTCGAAGGGTATTCAGAAAAACAGAAATCTCGTCAACAATACTTCGTCTACCCACTTCTCTTTCAGGAGTATATTTATGCATTTGCCCATGATTATGGATTAAATGATTCCGAACCCATGGAAATTGTTAGTTGTAATAACAAGAAATTTAGTTCACTACTTGTGAAACGTTTAATTATTCGAATGTATCAGCAGAATTTTTGGATTAACTCGGTTAATCATCCTAACCAAGATCGATTGTTGGATTACAACAATTTTTTTTATTCTGAGTTTTATTCTCAGATTCTATCTGAGGGGTTTGCGATCGTTGTAGAAATCCCATTCTCGCTACGAGAATTATCTTGTCCGAAAGAAAAAAAACACCAAAGTTTCAGAATTTACGATCTATTCATTCAATATTTCCCTTTTAGAAGACAAATTTTTGCATTTACATTATCTATCACATATAGAAATACCTATCCTATCCATTTGGAAATTTTGGTTCAACTCCTTCAATACCGGATCCAAGATGTTCCATCTTTGCATTTATTGCGATTCTTTCTCAACTACTATTCAAATTGGAATAGTCTTATTACTTCAATGAAATCGATTTTTTTTTTTCCAAAAGAAAATAAAAGACTATTTCGATTCTTATATAACTCTTATGTATCAGAATATGAATTTTTCTTGTTGTTTCTTCGTAAACAATCTTCTTGCTTACCATTAACATCTTCTGGAACCTTTGTGGAACGAATCCACTTTTCTAGGAAGATGGAACATTTTTTGGTAATGTACCCAGGTTTTTTTCGGAAAACCGTATGGTTCTTTATGGATCCTCTTATGCATTATGTTCGATATCAAGGAAAGGCAATGCTTGCATCAAAAGGAACTCTTCTTTTGAAGAAGAAATGGAAATGTTACCTTGTCAATTTCTGGCAATATTCTTTTTCTTTTTGGACTCAACCGCGAAGGATCCATCTAAACCAATTAGCAAACTCTTGCTTCGATTTTCTGGGGTACCTTTCAAGTGTACCAATAAACCCTTTGTTAGTAAGGAATCAAATGCTAGAGAATTCATTTCTAATAGATACTCGAATGAAAAAATTCGATACCATAGTCCCTGCTACTCCCCTCATTCGATCCTTATCAAAAGCTCAATTTTGTACTGGATCGGGGCATCCTATTAGTAAACCAATTTTGACCGATTTATCAGATTGGGATATTCTTGATCGATTTGGTCGGATATGTAGAAATCTTTTCATTATCATAGTGGATCTTCGAAAAAACGGACTTTGTATCGACTAAAGTATATACTTCGACTTTCATGCGCTAGAACTTTAGCTCGTAAACATAAAAGCACGGTACGAACTTTTATGCAACGATTGGGTTCGGTATTTTTAGAAGAATTTTTACGGAAGAAGAGCAAGTTTTTCTTTGATGTTCACCAAAACAACCCACTTTTCTTTCCGTGGATCACACAGTGAGCGTATTTGGTATTTGGATATTATCTGTATCAATGACCTGGTGAACCCTCTTAATTAATCATTAGACAAAACTAATAAACTAGAAATGATCGATAAATGATCAAGATAAAACTTTCACGTTTTCCATTCTGAAATGTTCCCTATACTATAATAAATAGTAGGTGAATCAACTTACTAATTAAAAAAATTAGTAGACTTCCTCTTTGAAATAGAAATTGACTATTTCTACATAGGGAAAGTCGTGTGCAATGAAAAATGCAAGCACGATTTGGGGAGGATTTTTTCTCTATTGTAACAAAGAAAGGAAGAATTATCTACTCCATCCGACTAGTTCCGGGTTCGAGTCCCGGGCAACCCATACGGAAAATAGAAAAGAACAATCTGATTTTTGAATTTTCACTCACTTCATTTCCAAAATTTTTTGGTTTGGTGAATTTAGTTATATGGATATCCAATCGTTGGGGCTAGCTTGGTTGACATTGGTATATAGTCTATGTTATACTGTTAAATAACAAGCCTTCTATTATCTATTTTCTTTCTAGTTAATACGTGTGCTTGGGAGTCCTTGCAATTTGAATAAACCAAGATCTTACCATGACTGCAATTTTAGAGAGACGCGAAAGTACAAGCCTGTGGGGTCGCTTCTGCAACTGGATAACTAGCACCGAAAATCGTCTTTACATCGGATGGTTCGGTGTTTTGATGATCCCTACCTTATTGACCGCAACTTCCGTATTTATTATCGCCTTCATCGCAGCCCCTCCAGTAGATATTGATGGTATTCGTGAGCCTGTTTCTGGTTCTTTACTTTATGGAAACAATATTATCTCTGGTGCCATTATTCCTACTTCTGCGGCGATCGGATTGCACTTTACCCAATTTGGGAAGCTGCATCTGTTGATGAGTGGTTATACAATGGCGGTCCTTATGAGCTAATTGTTCTACACTTCTTACTTGGTGTAGCTTGTTATATGGGTCGTGAGTGGGAACTTAGTTTCCGTCTGGGTATGCGTCCTTGGATTGCTGTTGCATATTCAGCTCCTGTTGCAGCTGCTGCTGCTGTTTTCTTGATTTACCCTATTGGTCAAGGAAGTTTCTCTGATGGTATGCCTTTAGGAATATCTGGTACTTTCAACTTTATGATTGTATTCCAGGCAGAGCACAACATCCTTATGCATCCATTTCACATGTTAGGTGTAGCTGGTGTATTCGGCGGTTCCCTATTCAGTGCTATGCATGGTTCCTTGGTAACCTCTAGTTTGATCAGGGAAACCACTGAAAATGAATCTGCTAATGAGGGTTACAAATTTGGTCAAGAGGAAGAGACTTATAATATTGTGGCTGCTCATGGTTATTTTGGCCGATTAATCTTCCAATATGCTAGTTTCAACAACTCTCGTTCTTTACACTTCTTCTTGGCTGCTTGGCCTGTAGTAGGGATCTGGTTCACTGCTTTAGGTATTAGTACTATGGCTTTCAACCTAAATGGTTTCAATTTCAACCAATCTGTAGTTGATAGCCAAGGTCGCGTTATTAATACTTGGGCTGATATTATCAACCGTGCTAATCTTGGTATGGAGGTAATGCACGAACGTAATGCTCACAACTTCCCTCTAGACCTAGCTGCTCTTGAAGTTCCATCTCTTAATGGATAAGGCTTTTCTACTAACATATAGGAATTTTTGAAGGAAGGAAAGCCAGAAATACCCAATATCTTTCTGAAACAAGATATTGGGTATCTCTTTTTTTTTATTTTGAATCTTTCTATTCTGAATTCAGTTAACGACGAGATTTAGTATCTTTTCTTGCACTTTCATAACTCGTGAAATGCCGAGTAGGCACGAATTCCCCCAATTTGCGACCTACCATAGGATTTGTTATGTAAATAGGTATATGTTCCTTTCCATTATGAATCGCGATTGTATGGCCAACCATTGCGGGTAGAATGCTAGATGCCCGGGACCACGTTACTATTGTTTCTTTCTCCTCCTTCATATTGACCTTTTCGATTTTTGCCAATAAATGATGAGCTACAAAAGGATTCGTTTTTTTTCGTGTCACAGCTGATTACTCCTTTTTCCATTTTAAAGAGTGGCATTCTATGTCCAATATCTCGATCGAAGTATGGAGGTCAGAATAAATAGAATAATGATGAATGGAACAAAGAGAAAAATCCTTTAGCTGGATAAGGGGCGGATGTAGCCAAGTGGATCAAGGCAGTGGATTGTGAATCCACCATGCGCGGGTTCAATTCCCGTCGTTCGCCCATCGCATTATTGCAAATTCCTAAAATGCAATTTTCCATATTCCTAGTTACGTATTTACTTACGGCGACGAAGAATAAAACTATCACTATATTTTTTCCTTTTCCTAGTTCTTCTTCCAAGCGCAGGATAACCCCAAGGGGTTGTGGGTTTTTTTCTACCAATGGGGGCTTTCCCTTCACCGCCCCCATGGGGGTGGTCCACAGGGTTCATAACTACCCCTCTTACTACGGGGCGTTTACCTAGCCAACACTTAGATCCGGCTCTACCCAAACTTTTTTGGTTCACCCCAACATTACCCACTTGTCCGACTGTTGCTAAGCAATTTTGGGATACCAAACGGACCTCCCCAGATGGTAATCTTAAAGTGGCCGATTTACCCTCTTTTGCAATCAGTTTCGCTACAGCACCTGCTGCTCTAGCTAATTGCCCACCCCTTCCACGTGTGATTTCTATGTTATGTATGGCCGTGCCTAAGGGCATATCGGTTGAAGTAGATTCTTCTTTTCTCTCAAAAAACCCCTTCCCAAACTGTACAAGCTTCTTCCAAAGCATACAGCTTTCTAGATGTATATGACGATCTCTAGACAGATGGATCTTATATGAATCGTATGATGAAGTACCACATGAGTGGATATATAGGAAAGGAATCCAAATCTGCCGAATCGCTCATGTTATGATCTTCTACATCCTAGGTCTCCGCGTTCCGTCATCTGGCTTATGTTCTTCATGTAGCATTCAGATCGAATGACTCTATGAAATTACGTCGATACTTCCACATATTATGGGTAACGTAGGAGACATCCCTATTTTCCCAGGGGTCTTAATTACCACTGCTTAGCTTTCAATTCGCCTCTGACCATCAAATTAAATGTGAATAACCCGTCCTCCTCTCTTTGAAACAAGGGGCGCTTCCGGTTCTGTGCGTGCTTCAAACAATTTTGTCTTCTCCATATTACCATATCTCTAGAGTCAATAATTTTCTATGAGGAACTACTGAACTCAATCACTTGCTGCCGTTACTCAACAGTTTTCTGTTGAGGTCTATCCATAGAGGTAGTCAAATTGGATCAGTGATCGATTTCTAGGTTTCGTCGTAAACCTAATTGGTTACTTCAATTACGTAAATCAATAGTTCAAACCGCACTCAAAGGTAGGGCATTTCCCATTGATATAGGAACTTTTGTACCAGAAACAATAGTATCTCCAATTATAGCCCCTCTGGGATGTAAAATATATCTCTTCTCACCATCCCCATAGTGTATGAGACAAATGTCTGCATTTCGATTAGGGTCGTATTCTATGGTTACGATTCTACCAGATATGTCTTTTTGATTCCGTCGAAAATCGATTTTACGGTATAGGCGCTTATGACCTCCCCCTCTATGCCTTGCGGTAATGATTCCTCTGGAATTACGACCTTTACCACAACGGTGCCGTCCATGGATCAAATTATTTCGTGGATTGGATTTCACTTGCCTGTCTACGGTTCCCTTGCGTGTGCTCGGGATAGGTGTTTTGTATAAATGTTTCGCCGTATTATTAAGTATTCTCCTTTAGTTTTTTT
>JAYEVK010000473.1:175000-190000 GCA_036346275.1 Otatea glauca | reverse complement strand
ATTTTTGGATTTATGGTTAAAGAAGAAAAAGAAGAAAACAGGGGTTCTGTTGAATTTCAAGTATTCAGTTTCACCAATAAGATACGGAGACTTGCTTCACATTTGGAATTACACAAAAAAGATTTTTCATCGGAAAGAGGTCTACGAAGACTTTTGGGAAAACGTCAACGTTTGCTAGCTTATTTGGCAAAGAAAAATAGAGTACGTTATAAGAAATTAATCAGTCAGTTGGATATTCGGGAGAAGTAATTTAATCGTTCGAATTTTTTTCTTATTTTATTAGTAGTCTTATAGTAGTCTTAGATTTTGCATTTTGATGAGCCTCGTTTTGAGGAATTCATGGAATAATCCATTTTCATGGAATAATGAATTAAGGAAGAAAGGATATGAGTCTACCGCTTACAAGAAAAGATCTCATGATAGTCAATATGGGCCCTCACCACCCATCAATGCATGGTGTTCTTCGACTGATCGTTACTCTCGATGGTGAAGATGTTATTGATTGTGAACCCATATTAGGCTATTTACACAGAGGAATGGAAAAAATCGCGGAAAACCGAACTATTATACAATACTTACCTTATGTAACACGGTGGGATTATTTAGCTACTATGTTTACAGAAGCAATAACGGTAGGAGGAGATAGAAAGAGAGAGATGGTAGAAAAGGGGGAGAGATGGTAGAAGGAGATAGGAAGGGGAATAAGGGGCCTCTTTAGGCAGGAGACGGGGGAATTCCTTAAGTTAAGAAAGAAAAAAGAATAAGAACACGGATACATAACATAAAAAAAAGAATAAATAAGACGATATTCGTCCTCCCCCTACATATTTAATTTCTTCTCCTATACAAAAACCAGTAAGACCTACCCCATTGGTAATTCCATCAATGACACCCTTATCGAAAAACTGCGTTAGTTCGGTTAATCCTCTTATACCCAAGGTAAAGACCTTAGTATAGAAAATATCTATATAACCACGATTATATGACCAACTGTATATCTTTTTTTTTACTTGATCCAAAAAAGACTTTTTCGGACTCTCTTTTACAAGGAAATTTATTAAATCTAAATTCTGAAAAAAGGAATAAGCAGATCCATAGAAGATATATGCTATGAATAGACCAAACATAGCTAAACTTACAGAAGAAATTGGATTAGTGATAAATTCATATGAATTTATGGAAGAATTAGAACTTTCCTGGAAAAAGTTTATTGAGGGAGTTAACCACTTTGATAATATGGTTAACTCCGCTATTCCTTTATCCATTACTCCATTATCAAAATGGATTCCTATGGATCAATGAACAAAGTAAAAGCAGTAATATAAAAGAGGGAATAACATAGTATTTCCCGTTTCATGAGGATAGACAAAAGTGTTTTTAGCCCCAAAGGAAGTACTAAAGGACCCTATCCTATTTCTTGTATTACCATGAATTTTGGATATATTTTGTGAAAAAAAAGAGACTCCACTCTTCGTTGTTGATAAAATGAAATCTCTATTCACTCCTTTGGGTATCCTTTTTCCCCATAAGGATATTGAATACAACGAACCCTCTTTAGTGCTACTGTAATTTTGAAAATGAACACGCAGGTACCCATCAAAAGTAAGTAAATATATTCGAAACATATAAAAAGCAGTTAATCCTGCAGTAAAAGAGGCTATTATTCCAAAAAAGGGTGAATACAACCAACTATTGCTAAGGATTTCATCTTTGGACCAGAAGCAAGCAAGAGGTGGAATACCACAAAGAAAGCGTACCCCATAAAAAGTACTTCTTGTAATTGGAACGTATTTTCTTAAACCACCCATAAGAACCATATTCTGACTTTTATCTGGTGAATATCCAACAAGAGGTTCCATTGAATGAATAACAGATCCGGATCCCAAGAACAATAAAGCTTTCGAATAAGCATGAGTGATCAAATGGAATAAAGCAGCTTGATAAGAACCTATACCTAGAGCTAACATCATATAACCCAATTGAGACATTGTAGAATAGGCTAAGCTTCTTTTAATATCTCTCTGAGCAAGAGCTAAAGTAGCCCCTAAGAAGAGTGTTATTGTACCTACTAAAGAAATGAAACTCATTATTAAAGGTAGGGATATGAAAAGAGGAAGAAGTCGAGCTAGAAGAAAAATCCCCGCAGCAACCATAGTTGCTGCGTGTATAAACCGAAATGGGAGTGGGTCCTTCCATAGCATCAGGTAACCATACGTGAAGAGGGAATTGTGCAGATTTCGCAACTGCACCAAGGAATAATAAAAAAGCACACAAAGTAGTAAGTAAGGAATTAATCCCACTATTAGGAATCCAGTTATTAGCTATTTTGAACAAATCCCGAAACTCTAAACTACCTGTTATCCAAAAAAAACCTAAAATTCCTAATAACAGACCAAAATCCCCTACACGATTAGTTACAAAAGCTTTTTGACAAGCACTCGCTGCAATTGGCCGTGTAAACCAAAAGCCTATCAATAAATAGGAACACATTCCTACAAGTTCCCAAAAAAAATAAATTTGTATCAAATTGGAACTAGTAACCAATCCCAACATGGAAGTATTAAAAAAACTTATATAAACAAAAAATCTCAAATATCCTTCATCGTGAGACATATAATCGTCACTATAAATAAGAACAAGGATTCCTACAGTAGTAATTAGTATTAACATAATAGAAGTAAGCGGGTCGATCAAGTATCCAAATTCTAAGGAAAAATCATTATTGACGGTCCAAGACCATAGATATTGATAGATAGAACTTCCATTTATTTGTTGAATAGATAGATGAACTGAGAATACCATAGCTATACTTAAGAGTAAAACACTAGGAAAAGCCCATATGCGACGAAGATTTTTTGTTGCTGTCGGAATAAGAATAAGTCCAAACCCCATTGACATAATAACTGGAAGTGGGAGAAGAGGGATTACCCATGCATATTGATATGTATGTTCCATAAGAAAAGAAATTGAAATTTTTACTTCAATTTTTCTATAAAATAAAATTGTTTCCGATTCACCAAACCAATTCTTATCTCTTTCTGAAGGAATTAAAAAAAAAAAAAAATAAGACAAAATACTGGAATTCTTAATTTTTCCAAATTTCTCTCATTGAAATAATCCAAAATTAAGAATGGGTTTACTTGGTTAAATTCAAAAAGTTAATCAAATAACTTTGTTACCTAGTTATTATCTAAAGAAGGATATTTATTAAAATATAAAAAAGGATTGAATCATTTTACTTTCTATTCATTTTTTATTCATTTTGTATTTCTTTCTATTAAAATTAAAATGAAGATGAAGCAACTCTCATGTTTCGTAACTGATTGATTGAATTTCAATGAAAACCTATGTTTATAGGAAATTATCGAATATTCCTTACTTCATAATGACTAGAATTACCTAAGTTTTAGAATGTCTTGTTTAAGAGACTAACTATTTTTTTTTGTTTTGATTGGAATTCCATTATGGAATACCATTCTGAACTTAATTAACTATTTGAATTTTCCCCTCCTTTTATCCCCCCATCTTATATGGGGATAGACCCCATACCTTATATCTATATATGGAGTATACTTGATATATAAAATATGGAGTATACTTGATATATAAATTCATTTAAATAGAAAACCTTTGTATATATTCTATATTATTAAAACAAAATCAAAAATATATATGAAAAATATGTTAAAAATTCTTGTCTTATCCGCATTAGAAAATGAAGTAAAAAGAATTCAGAATTTCAGTTCAGTATCTAAGTATAAATACTAAGAAAAAGCAGAAAGAAGGATTGATTTGCGGCAATAGATGTCTTTCACATACAACTAGAAAAAGTAATCTCCTTTTAAAATGGCAGTTCCAAAAAACGTACTTCGATGTCAAAAAGCGTATTCGTAAAAATCTTTGGAAGAAAAGACTTATTTTCCATAGTACAATCTTATTCTTTAGCAAAATCAAGATCATTTTCCAGCGGCAGCGAGCATCCAAAACCAAAGGGTTTTCTGGGCAACAAACAAACAAATAATCTGGTTTTGGAATAATCTGAATTGAGCTATCCCAAAGAAATTCCAATTATTTAATATGAATAATTCGGATTAATTAATGTACTTTTATGTGTCGAATTCCTCAGTACAATATTCTTAGAACTAACCCTCTGATATATAGAACAAAAGTTTTTGCTATACTGTGTCCTAAGTATTCTTTTCCTATCAACGAACTTTTCATAATAGAATCCTTTTAGTATGAGGATTCTATTATGAAAAGTAAATATTCTTGCAATAGGACTTACAACTTCTACCTATCTTATCCAAAATCCACAAATAAATTGGTTTAGGCTTGGTAAATCGTATTAATAAGAGCATAAAGGCTTTCATTCTAGAAATTTTGCTAAAATCCAAAATTCTTTGTATTTAAAGTTCTTTGTATTTAATGATGAAATTATAGAAATTCTAATGGATAGATAGAAAAGTTTTTTTGAATTTTGTCCATTGCATTGAAAGATTTTTCAAAATTTCAATGAGAAACTAATTAGAAAAAAATTAGTTCTATATTGCAACTGAGAAAAAAAAAAAGTTCCAACTCTTTCAAGCTTTGTTTCTATTAAGCAAAACAAGAGTTTTTTGTTAAAAAAATCAGCAACGATACTACCAAACGAAGTCTATTTTAATGAAGATTCTAATGTTCCTAAATTCTATGGACTCTCCCAATCTCGACGATTTGCCAGAAAATAACTATTATTCTTTTAAGTTCCCTATTATTTCAAGTTAGCCGCCATGGTGAAATTGGTAGACACGCTGCTCTTAGGAAGCAGTGCTCAAGCATCTCGGTTCGAGTCCGAGTGGCGGCATTCTCGAAAAAGAATACAATAGATTAGAAAATGGATTCAATTCGAAATTTCCAATTTTGTAATGGGACCTTCTCCTTATGCTATTTGCAACTTTAGAACATATACTAACTCATATCTCTTTCTCAACCATTTCAATTGTGATTACGATTCATTTGATAACCTTATTAGTTCGTGAACTTGGGGGATTACGTGATTCGTCAGAAAAAGGAATGATAGCAACTTTTTT
This sequence comes from Otatea glauca, assembly GCA_036346275.1. Taxonomy (NCBI): domain Eukaryota; kingdom Viridiplantae; phylum Streptophyta; class Magnoliopsida; order Poales; family Poaceae; genus Otatea; species Otatea glauca. The sequence continues at coordinate 184,931 of JAYEVK010000473.1, read as the reverse complement.
ATCTATAACAGGATTCTTAATTTCTCGTTGGGCTTCTTCGGGACATTTTCCATTAAGTAATTTATATGAGTCATTGATCTTCCTTTCATGGGCTCTGTATATTCTTCATAGGATTCCTAAGATACAGAACTCTAAAAGTGATTTAAGCACAATAACTACGCCAAGTACTATTTTAACGCAAGGCTTTGCCACGTCAGGTCTTTTAACTGAAATGCATCAATCCACAATACTAGTACCCGCTCTACAATCTCAGTGGTTAATGATGCATGTCAGTATGATGTTACTAAGCTATGCAACTCTTTTGTGCGGATCCTTATTATCCGCCGCTCTTCTAATCATTAAATTTCGAAAGAATTTGGATTTCTTTTCTAAAAAGAAAAAAAATGTTTTACTTAAAACATTTTTCTTTAGTGAGTTTAGTGAGATTGAATATTTCTATGCAAAAAGAAGTTCTTTTAAAAACACCTCTTTTCCTTCATTTCAAAATTATTACAAATATCAATTAACTGAGCGTTTGGATTCTTGGAGTTATCGTGTCATTAGCCTAGGGTTTACCCTTTTAACCATAGGTATTCTTTGTGGAGCAGTATGGGCTAATGAGGCGTGGGGATCCTATTGGAATTGGGATCCTAAGGAAACTTGGGCATTTATTACTTGGACCATATTCGCAATTTATTTACATAGTAGAACAAATCCAAATTGGAAGGGTACGAATTCCGCACTTGTAGCTTCAATAGGATTTCTTATAATTTGGATCTGCTATTTTGGTATCAATCTATTAGGAATAGGTTTACATAGTTATGGTTCATTTATATTACCATCTAAATGATTACATAACATAAAACCTTCATGAAATGAAAGTTTTACATTTTGTTTGATTTGAGAACCCTTGAACGCCTTCTCAAAGGGTTCTCAAAAATTCGAGATAGATCTAATTAGACTTAGACTTTTTACTTTTTCTGAATTATTTGGTTTTCCACTATGGAATATAGAGTATAGAGTGGACTAATTAAAAAAAAAAGAAAATCCTATTTAGGATAATAATTGGATAAGAGAGCCTCTACCCTGTCAACGGATAGGGAGAGAACAAAATCTGGATAAATACCAATTCCTATTACTGGTAAAAAGATACAGATTAAAAGAAAGAGTTCTCGCGGTCCAGAATCCACAAAATTTGCGTTTGGAACATGAAATAGCTTGTATCCATAGAACATCTGGCGTAACATAGATAATAAATAAATAGGAGTTAATATCATTCCAATTGCCATTACAAAAGTAATTAGCATCTTTGGCATTAACAGAAATTTTGGACTAGTAATTAGTCCAAAAAATACTACTAATTCTGCAACAAAACCGCTCATTCCTGGTAAGGCAAGAGAAGCCATTGAAAAGCTACTAAACATGGTAAAAATTTTCGGCATTGGGATAGATATCCCACCCAGTTCTTCGAGATAAACAAGACGCATTCTATCACAAGCCGTTCCCGCCAAGAAAAAAAGTGTAGCACCAATAAATCCATGGGATAGTATTTGTAAAATAGCTCCATTGAGTCAATGTTGGTTATGGAACCAATTCCTATAATTATGAAACCCATGTGAGATACGGAGGAATAGGCTATTCTTTTTTTAAAATTTCGTTGACCAAGAGAAGTTGAAGCTGCATAGATTATTTGCATCGCTCCTATTATTACCAACCAGGGGGAAAATAGATAATGAGCATGAGGTAACAATTCCATATTGATCCGAATCAATCCGTATGCTCCCATCTTTAATAGGATTCCCGCTAAAAGCATACATGTACTGTAATGCGCTTCCCCATGGGTATCTGGTAACCACGTATGTAGGGGTATAATCGGCAATTTGACAGCATAAGCAATAAGGAAGCCAAAATAAAATAGTATTTCCAATGTTGCAGGGTATGATCGATTAATTAATCTTTCCAAATCTAATCTTGGTTCGTTGGAACCATATAAGCCCATACCTAGAACTCCGATTAAGAAAAAAATGGAACCGCCTGCAGTATACAAAATAAACTTTGTAGCTGAATACAGACGCCTCTTTCCCCCCCACATGGATAAAAGTAAGTAAACAGGAATTAATTCTAACTCCCACATGATAAAAAAAAGTAAAAGGTCTCGCGAAGAAAATAATCCTATTTGACCACTATACATTGCTAGCATCAGGAAATAGAATAATCGCGAATTCCGGGTAACCGGCCAAGCTGCTAAAGTAGCTAAAGTAGTGATAAATCCTGTCAATAAAATGGATCCTAATGAAAGTCCATCGATTCCCAATCTCCAGTGAAAATCAAAGACATCTATCCATTTAGAATCCTCCTTTAATTGGATTAAGGGATCCTCCAATTGGAAATGATAACAGAATGCATAAGTCATTAGAAGGAATTCTAATAAACAAATAGATATAGTATACCACCTAACGATTTTGTTTCCCCTATGAGGTAAAAAGAAAATTAATAAACCTGCAAATATCGGAAAAACAACAAGTATTGTTAACCAAGGAAAATAACTCATGATAAAGTGATAAAGACAAGATACGTTTTGACCAGAAAAGCCCGTGCTCGCTTATTTCGAGCACAGGCTTCTTCGGTAAAGAGGAATCAGACGATTCAAGTGGAGTTTTTTGTAACGTATCAATAAGATAGAGCCATACTGCGGGTTGTTTCAGGCCCTAAATAAACGCGGACACTTAAAAAATCTGTTGGGCAAGCAGATTCGCATCTCTTACAACCCACACAATCTTCGGTTCTCGGCGCAGAAGCAATTTGCTTGGCTTTACACCCATCCCAGGGTATCATTTCTAATACATCTGTTGGACAAGCTCGTACACATTGAGTGCATCCTATACATGTATCATAAATTTTTACGGAATGTGACATTGGATCTACAAATTTTCCTTTTCAACATAAAAATTTTCGATCTGGTAAAAATGAAATTAGTACTATATGAGTCATATGTATTGTAGACACCAGACGAAGCAATGGTTTATCCAAACTTCAACAAATAAATAATGCAATATATTTCTTAATCCGTTTGTGAGAAAGCGTGAAAAGAGCCAAGAGACTTGAATTTTTGGCTTCAACAATCATAATTATACGAATTGTACATACGAATTTGAACTAGCCAATAAATTGGCTATCGTCTTTTCAATATAAATTATTGCAATATTCAAATTGCAATATCAATGAATTGCAAAAATTCAATAAGTAAAAAAGAATACTATGCAATAACCTACTCAAAAAATAGATATTCTAAAATAATAAAATAATAAGAAAATAGTATTCGATTTCTATTCATCTTAATATTTGAATTTGATATTATCATTATATGTGGGCCTTTGTTTATTTCTTTAGAGGATTCTATGTCTAATTATTCAAAAGTCTAATTATTCAAAAAATTAGATTGATTAATACGAGTGGATTTCCTGTTACGATGGATGGAAGAAAGAATGGATAGTCCAATAGCTGCTTCAGCAGCCGCAAGGGCTATAACAAAAATTGCGAAAATGTCTCCTTTTAATTGGCGACTATCAAATAGATCAGAAAATGTTACGAGATTTAGATTAATTGAATTCAGTATAAGTTCAAGACATATTAGAGCTCTAACCATGTTTCGGCTTGTGATCAATCCATAGATACCAATCGAAAATAAATAGACACTCAAAAAAAGTACATGCTCAAACATCATTAACTAACTCCTTATCAATCTCGATTCATTTCAATATGAGGACAAGAATTGAACCGATTCAATTAATTAGAATAGAATAATTACACAACAAAAGGGAAAAGAAGGTATTTGTTGGCAGTAGATGGGTTTTACTAAATCAAAATTGTGATTCTTTAGTTATTTTTTTTTAGTTACTTATTTTAGATTTGAAATTCTAAAATTTTGACTCATTCTAAGTATTTCTTATTGCCGAGCCATAGTAATTGCACCTATTAAAGAAACTAGAAGAATTATGGAAATGAGTTCAAACGGAAGATAAAAATCAGTTGCTAAATGAATCCCAATTTGTTGAACGTTATTTATGAGACCCTGTTCTACTATTTGGTTTGATCTTGTAGTCCAAAGAATTCCATACCATGACGTATCTGGGATAGTAGTCATTAGTGAAAAAAGAATAGTTATACAAACGAGTGAAGTGAACCCATCCCCAATAGTCCAATAATTCTTATTTTTAGACCATTCTGAGCCATTTACGAACATTACGGCAAATATGATCAAGACATTTATGGCTCCCACATAAATAAGAAGTTGTGCGACAGCTACAAAGTAGGAATTCAATAAAATATAGAATAAGGATATACAAACAAGAACTAATCCCAGCGAAAAGGCAGAATAAATTGGGTTGGTAAGTAATACTACTCCTATGCCCCCTAGTAGAAGAACAAATTCCCCAAATAGCACAAGAATCTCATGTATTGGTCCAGGTAAATCCATTATGGATAAGAAGAAATTAATAGTATAAAATTTTTCATGAACTAACTAAAACTAAAAGATTCAAGGAAGGAAAAAGGGATTAGGATATTTTTTTGTATATAAGTTGTATAGTTAGAAATCACATCACGAAAATCTACTCTCATTTTAAATCAGGAATAATTTGCAATAAGCAGTAGTTATTCGTTTTTCTTTATAGTTAGTAAAGAACTATAAGAACTATTGGATTTTTCTTTTTTGTTAGAAAAATCCTAGTAATTAGTAATCGTTCTTGAATTCAAAGATTTTTCTTCGTCTATTTTACTTTGAGTCGAATTCCTAATTGTTTGAATTGTGTAATCTCCCATTATGGAGATTGGTAACCGACTCAAAGCAATTTGATTGTAATTCAATTCATGACGATCATAAGTAGAAAGTTCATATTCTTCAGTCATTGATAAGCAGCTTGTCGGACAGTACTCAACACAATTACCACAAAATATACAAACTCCAAAATCAATACTATAATTAAGCAATTGTTTCCTTTTAATACCCTTTTCAAATCTCAATCCACAAGGGTAGATCTATCGGGCATACGCGAACACATACTTCACAAGCAATACATTTATCAAATTCAAAGTGGATTCGCCCCCGGAAACGCTCCGATGTAATCGATTTTTCATAAGGGTAGTGAATCGTTATAGGTAAACGATTTGTGTGGGATAAGGTAATTATGAAACTTTGACCAATGTACCTTGCAGCGCGTATTGTTTGTTGACCATAACTCATGAACCCAGTTACCATAGGGAACATATTCTAAATATCTATGAAAAAGGTATGTTTCTTTCTCTTGTTTGAGAGAATTTTTGTATTTTTGTGTTGAAAATATTCTTACTATTATTGTATTATCTTATTTATAGTGAAACAAGTTGGGAAGAAGTTGTTAATAAGAGATTGCCCAGGGAAATAGGTAAAAGAAATTTCCATCAAGATTTAATAACTGATCCATTCTCATCCTGGGTAAAGTCCATCTTATTGTGATAGAAATGAAGAGAAATAAATAAGCTTTAGTTAATGTAATAAAGATACCCATTGTCATTTCCAAAATTCCAACCATTTTATTCATTTGGAAAAATTCAAAAAAGGATATATAGGGAATAGAGAAATTCCACCCGCCTAAGTAGAGAACTGTTACAAATAAAGAGGAAACTAATAAATTTAGGTAAGAAACAAGATAAAATAAACCATATTTGATACCGGAATATTCGGTTTGATAACCTGCTACTAATTCTTCCTCTGCTTCTGGTAAATCAAAGGGTAATCTTTCACATTCTGCCAAAGAAGAAATTAGAAAAACCAGAAAACCTATAGGCTGACGCCAAAGATTCCATCCAAAAAAACCATATTTGGACTGTGCTTCAACTATATCAACTGTACTTGAACTGTTAGATAATCATAGTCGATGATAACATCACAGTTCCCACCGCTATTCCAAAACCGTACATGAAACCTTAGCTTCATACGGCTTCTCTATGATCAGAAAAAAGGAAAGGGTTGTTTCGTTTCGGTATTATCCCCCTGGGCATAGATAGAATTAGGTAAGATAAAATCGATTGGAAAGTCCTAAATTAGACCAAAGGAATTCCGTCTGCTAGAATAAGAAAAAGCGCTTCCGAATTGATCTCGTCCTTTATAATATAATGAGAATTTTTCTTTGTTCAGCAATAACTTAATCTTGGAATAAAACACTCGTTATAGCAATTAATAAATGAAAAGAATTGGGCATTAGTTCATGAGGAATTCTGTATGAATATGAATAGAGGAAGGAAAGAATAAATAAAGATCCTTTTTTTGTATTGCATTCCATATCTTTTGTCCTATTCTTCTTTCCCCCGGGAGGGGTACTTAAAAAGAAAAAAAGAATAAAGGGTTAATTCGTTCTTGATAGTCATTTCCTTAACAAGTGAATGGGAACATACTCTGGATCGGAATCCGAAGAAAGTACTACTTGATCATTTCCACCAATTTCAAGTCCTTATTATGATTCCTTTTATGAGGAAAAATCTCTAATGCCTTAGATTCCCTCATTACTAATCCTTTATGTACTTTAGTGTTCCTAACCCCTCACTAACTTTTCTTTTGATGGATTCCTCTTATGATTATAAGTTATAGTAATAACTAGGAATATTCTAGTAATGGAATTCCATATTGCGAATCCTTTATTCTTGCCCGCTTCAAGATATGATGACTAATCAAAAAATCTCAACCTTGGGGTAAAGAGTTTACACTGCTTATGTTTACTTCAACTTTTTTCTTGTACGTAGGAAATGAGATTTTTAATTTTTACTACAAATTAATAAGCTGTTTTGTTTCACTCATATAGCTATCTAGTTTAACTTACTAACCCGAATATAGAATAAGAAAAGGAAGATAAATATTCAATGGATTTTAGAGGAAAAAGATCCTATTTTAACGAATCACACGTAGAGATATTGCTAGCACACAAAAAGTTAATGGTATTTCATAACTAATAGATTGAGCAGCAGCTCGTAGACCGCCTAAAAAAGAATATTTATTATTTGAGCTATATCCTGCCATAAGAAGACCAATAGGAGCAATACTTGAAATGGCAATCCATAAAAAAACACCAATACTAAGATCGGCTAAAACAAAATGATATCCCAAAGGGATAACTAAAAAACTTAATAAAATTGATATGACTGCTATAGAGGGTCCAATGCTAAATAAAGGAATATCTCCTCGGGATGGCAGGATATCCTCCTTAAAAAGTAGCTTAGTTCCATCGGCTATAGCTTGAAGGAGTCCCAGGGGGCCAGCATATTCAGGACCAATACGTTGTTGTATCGATGCGGATATTTCTCTTTCTAACCACACAATTACCAGTACTTCTATTGTGATTCCCAGTAGGAGGGTCAAAATAGGTAGAATCCATATCAGTCCATAGACTTCTTTTAATAATTCCGATTTCGAAAAAGAATTGATAGTTTCTACCTCTACCCTATCTATTATCATTTCAACGATCAACTTCCCCCATAATGATATCTATACTACCTAATATCGTCATGATATCAGCCAATTTCATTTTTTTAACTAGTTGAGGAAGAATTTGCAAATTAATAAAACCGGGTGGACGGATTTTCCATCTCCAGGGGAAAAGACTATCATCTCCTACCAGATAAATTCCTAATTCACCTTTTGGAGCTTCCACTCTTACATAAAGCTCTTGCTTTGACAATTCAAAATTGGGCGAAGGTTTTTTACCAAGAAATCGATATTCAAAATCATTCCATTCGGAATTCTTTGCTTTCTTAAAGCGTCGGACTTCTAAATTCTCATAAGGACCTCCAGGAATTTTCTCTACAGCCTGTTGAATAATTTTGATGGATTCCCTCATTTCACCCATTCGTACTAAATAGCGAGCTAATGAATCCCCTTCTTTTTGCCATTGGATTTTCCAATCAAATTGGTTGTAAGACTCATAAGGATCAACTTTACGAAGATCCCATTGTATTCCAGAAGCTCGTAACATTGGTCCCGATAAGCCCCAATTTACTGCTTCTTCTCCGCTAATAAAACCGACTCCTTCAACTCGTTCTAAAAAAATGGGATTCTGTGTAATAAGTTGTTGATATTCAACAACTCCTCGTAAAAAATAATCACAGAAATCTAAACATTTATCGATCCATCCATAAGGTAGATCAGCGGCTACTCCTCCGATGCGAAAGTAATTATGCATCATTCGCATACCTGTAGCAGCTTCAAATAGATCGTATATCAATTCTCTCTCTCTAAAAATATAGAAAAAAGGAGTCTGTGCGCCGAGATCTGCCATAAAAGGCCCAAGCCATAACAAGTGAGAAGCTATACGGCTCAACTCTAACATAATTACCCTAATATAGCTGGCTCTTTGGGGTATTTGAATATTCTCCAAGAATTCTGGTGCATTTACCGTTATTGCTTCTGTAAACATAGTAGCTAAATAATCCCACCGTGTTACATAAGGTAAGTATTGTATAATAGTTCGGTTTTCCGCGATTTTTTCCATTCCTCTGTGTAAATAGCCTAATATGGGTTCACAATCAATAACATCTTCACCATCGAGAGTAACGATCAGTCGAAGAACACCATGCATTGATGGGTGGTGAGGGCCCATATTGACTATCATGAGATCTTTTCTTGTAAGCGGTAGACTCATATCCTTTCTTCCTTAATTCATTATTCCATGAAAATGGATTATTCCATGAATTCCTCAAAACGAGGCTCATCAAAATGCAAAATCTAAGACTACTATAAGACTACTAATAAAATAAGAAAAAAATTCGAACGATTAAATTACTTCTCCCGAATATCCAACTGACTGATTAATTTCTTATAACGTACTCTATTTTTCTTTGCCAAATAAGCTAGCAAACGTTGACGTTTTCCCAAAAGTCTTCGTAGACCTCTTTCCGATGAAAAATCTTTTTTGTGTAATTCCAAATGTGAAGCAAGTCTCCGTATCTTATTGGTGAAACTGAATACTTGAAATTCAACAGAACCCCTGTTTTCTTCTTTTTCTTCTTTAACCATAAATCCAAAAATTTTTCTACCTCCTTTCTTTTTCATGTATTTTTCTGATCAGGAAAAATAAAAAATTATGTCAGTTATTTTGAAGTTATTCTAATCTCGTACACACAAAAATTTGCAATTATTCATCTACTACTGGAATTTTGATTTATTTTATCGATGCAAATTGGATTTGGATAGAAGGGTACATTCTTTTATTTTAGATAGAAGAAATGTTTCTTCTATCTAAAATAAAAGAATTTTGCTGATTTATTTATTGCTATATCCAATTTATGGAATTGATACACCATTTAATTGATATCGTTTAGCAAAATGAAACACAGCATATGCATCCATCTTTCGGCTCGAGAATTTCAAGGGATAGAGATATGGTATAAGAAATAGGCTATTAAGTAACTCTAAATGAATTGTGGATACATCTGTATCCTTAACATACTGAAACGACTGCCATTATTCGTATCAAACCAATAGCGATTCATACAAGCTAAATCTTCTAATCAATGGTGGGCCAATAATGAATTTTTTTGCATATGTATTAAGACGCTTGGCCTGATTTCGAAATTGTCCAGAGTTTTTTATGTTGTTTTCATTGCAAAATGATGGATCTCCTTCCGTAACTTTCCAATTACGAGTACGAGAATTGAAAGACATGAAAATTATCAATTCTCTACGGCGTCTAGGAGATAGATAGAATATTTTCAGGAACAAGAAAATCAGAAGAATCTTTCTCTCTATTCACTACCATTCCGCGTCTTCGACTTCTATTAGTTTCTTTTCTTCTTTAATGCAATAGCTATAGTTTGATATAGAATCCATTTCTCAAAGTAATGGAAACCATTCTCTTATAGGAAATGCTTCGAAAATCGCTATTCCATCTTTTAGGTATCGTGAAAAGTGATACCTGTGAAGATC
>JAYEVK010000473.1:72500-157500 GCA_036346275.1 Otatea glauca | reverse complement strand
GCCAGATGACGGAACGCGGAGACCTAGGATGTAGAAGATCATAACATGAGCGATTCGGCAGATTTGGATTCCTTTCCTATATATCCACTCATGTGGTACTTCATCATACGATTCATATAAGATCCATCTGTCTAGAGATCGTCATATACATCTAGAAAGCTGTATGCTTTGGAAGAAGCTTGTACAGTTTGGGAAGGGTTTTTGAGAGAAAAGAAGAATCTACTTCAACCGATATGCCCTTAGGCACGGCCATACATAACATAGAAATCACACGTGGAAGGGGTGGGCAATTAGCTAGAGCAGCAGGTGCTGTAGCGAAACTGATTGCAAAAGAGGGTAAATCGGCCACTTTAAGATTACCATCTGGGGAGGTCCGTTTGGTATCCCAAAATTGCTTAGCAACAGTCGGACAAGTGGGTAATGTTGGGGTGAACCAAAAAAGTTTGGGTAGAGCCGGATCTAAGTGTTGGCTAGGTAAACGCCCCGTAGTAAGAGGGGTAGTTATGAACCCTGTGGACCACCCCCATGGGGGCGGTGAAGGGAAAGCCCCCATTGGTAGAAAAAAACCCACAACCCCTTGGGGTTATCCTGCGCTTGGAAGAAGAACTAGGAAAAGGAAAAAATATAGTGATAGTTTTATTCTTCGTCGCCGTAAGTAAATACGTAACTAGGAATATGGAAAATTGCATTTTAGGAATTTGCAATAATGCGATGGGCGAACGACGGGAATTGAACCCGCGCATGGTGGATTCACAATCCACTGCCTTGATCCACTTGGCTACATCCGCCCTTATCCAGCTAAAGGATTTTCTCTTTGTTCCATTCATCATTATTCTATTTATTCTGACCTCCATACTTCGATCGAGATATTGGACATAGAATGCCACTCTTTAAAATGGAAAAAGGAGTAATCAGCTGTGACACGAAAAAAAACGAATCCTTTTGTAGCTCATCATTTATTGGCAAAAATCGAAAAGGTCAATATGAAGGAGGAGAAAGAAACAATAGTAACGTGGTCCCGGGCATCTAGCATTCTACCCGCAATGGTTGGCCATACAATCGCGATTCATAATGGAAAGGAACATATACCTATTTACATAACAAATCCTATGGTAGGTCGCAAATTGGGGGAATTCGTGCCTACTCGGCATTTCACGAGTTATGAAAGTGCAAGAAAAGATACTAAATCTCGTCGTTAACTGAATTCAGAATAGAAAGATTCAAAATAAAAAAAAAGAGATACCCAATATCTTGTTTCAGAAAGATATTGGGTATTTCTAACTTTCCTTCCTTCAAAAATTCCTATATGTTAGTAGAAAAGCCTTATCCATTAAGAGATGGAACTTCAAGAGCAGCTAGGTCTAGAGGAAGTTGTGAGCATTACGTTCGTGCATTACCTCCATACCAAGATTAGCACGGTTGATAATATCAGCCCAAGTATTAATAACGCGACCTTGGCTATCAACTACAGATTGGTTGAAATTGAAACCATTTAGGTTGAAAGCCATAGTACTAATACCTAAAGCAGTGAACCAGATCCCTACTACAGGCCAAGCAGCCAAGAAGAAGTGTAAAGAACGAGAGTTGTTGAAACTAGCATATTGGAAGATTAATCGGCCAAAATAACCATGAGCAGCCACAATATTATAAGTCTCTTCCTCTTGACCAAATTTGTAACCCTCATTAGCAGATTCATTTTCAGTGGTTTCCCTGATCAAACTAGAGGTTACCAAGGAACCATGCATAGCACTGAATAGGGAACCGCCGAATACACCAGCTACACCTAACATGTGAAATGGATGCATAAGGATGTTGTGCTCTGCCTGGAATACAATCATAAAGTTGAAAGTACCAGATATTCCTAAAGGCATACCATCAGAGAAACTTCCTTGACCAATAGGGTAAATCAAGAAAACAGCAGCAGCAGCTGCAACAGGAGCTGAATATGCAACAGCAATCCAAGGACGCATACCCAGACGGAAACTAAGTTCCCACTCACGACCCATATAACAAGCTACACCAAGTAAGAAGTGTAGAACAATTAGCTCATAAGGACCGCCATTGTATAACCACTCATCAACAGATGCAGCTTCCCAAATTGGGTAAAGTGCAATCCGATCGCCGCAGAAGTAGGAATAATGGCACCAGAGATAATATTGTTTCCATAAAGTAAAGAACCAGAAACAGGCTCACGAATACCATCAATATCTACTGGAGGGCTGCGATGAAGGCGATAATAAATACGGAAGTTGCGGTCAATAAGGTAGGGATCATCAAAACACCGAACCATCCGATGTAAAGACGATTTTCGGTGCTAGTTATCCAGTTGCAGAAGCGACCCCACAGGCTTGTACTTTCGCGTCTCTCTAAAATTGCAGTCATGGTAAGATCTTGGTTTATTCAAATTGCAAGGACTCCCAAGCACACGTATTAACTAGAAAGAAAATAGATAATAGAAGGCTTGTTATTTAACAGTATAACATAGACTATATACCAATGTCAACCAAGCTAGCCCCAACGATTGGATATCCATATAACTAAATTCACCAAACCAAAAAATTTTGGAAATGAAGTGAGTGAAAATTCAAAAATCAGATTGTTCTTTTCTATTTTCCGTATGGGTTGCCCGGGACTCGAACCCGGAACTAGTCGGATGGAGTAGATAATTCTTCCTTTCTTTGTTACAATAGAGAAAAAAAATCCCTCCCCAAATCGTGCTTGCATTTTTCATTGCACACGACTTTCCCTATGTAGAAATAGTCAATTTCTATTTCAAAGAGGAAGTCTACTAATTTTTTTAATTAGTAAGTTGATTCACCTACTATTTATTATAGTATAGGGAACATTTCAGAATGGAAAACGTGAAAGTTTTATCTTGATCATTTATCGATCATTTCTAGTTTATTAGTTTTGTCTAATGATTAATTAAGAGGGTTCACCAGGTCATTGATACAGATAATATCCAAATACCAAATACGCTCACTGTGTGATCCACGGAAAGAAAAGTGGGTTGTTTTGGTGAACATCAAAGAAAAAACTTGCTCTTCTTCCGTAAAAAATTCTTCTAAAAATACCGAACCCAATCGTTGCATAAAAGTTCGTACCGTGCTTTTATGTTTACGAGCTAAAGTTCTAGCGCATGAAAGTCGAAGTATATACTTTAGTCGATACAAAGTCCGTTTTTCGAAGATCCACTATGATAATGAAAAGATTTCTACATATCCGACCAAATCGATCAAGAATATCCCAATCTGATAAATCGGTCAAAATTGGTTTACTAATAGGATGCCCCGATCCAGTACAAAATTGAGCTTTTGATAAGGATCGAATGAGGGGAGTAGCAGGGACTATGGTATCGAATTTTTTCATTCGAGTATCTATTAGAAATGAATTCTCTAGCATTTGATTCCTTACTAACAAAGGGTTTATTGGTACACTTGAAAGGTACCCCAGAAAATCGAAGCAAGAGTTTGCTAATTGGTTTAGATGGATCCTTCGCGGTTGAGTCCAAAAAGAAAAAGAATATTGCCAGAAATTGACAAGGTAACATTTCCATTTCTTCTTCAAAAGAAGAGTTCCTTTTGATGCAAGCATTGCCTTTCCTTGATATCGAACATAATGCATAAGAGGATCCATAAAGAACCATACGGTTTTCCGAAAAAAACCTGGGTACATTACCAAAAAATGTTCCATCTTCCTAGAAAAGTGGATTCGTTCCACAAAGGTTCCAGAAGATGTTAATGGTAAGCAAGAAGATTGTTTACGAAGAAACAACAAGAAAAATTCATATTCTGATACATAAGAGTTATATAAGAATCGAAATAGTCTTTTATTTTCTTTTGGAAAAAAAAAAATCGATTTCATTGAAGTAATAAGACTATTCCAATTTGAATAGTAGTTGAGAAAGAATCGCAATAAATGCAAAGATGGAACATCTTGGATCCGGTATTGAAGGAGTTGAACCAAAATTTCCAAATGGATAGGATAGGGTATTTCTATATGTGATAGATAATGTAAATGCAAAAATTTGTCTTCTAAAAAGGGAAATATTGAATGAATAGATCGTAAATTCTGAAACTTTGGTGTTTCTTTTTCTTTCGGACAAGATAATTCTCGTAGCGAGAATGGGATTTCTACAACGATCGCAAACCCCTCAGATAGAATCTGAGAATAAAACTCAGAATAAAAAAAATTGTTGTAATCCAACAATCGATCTTGGTTAGGATGATTAACCGAGTTAATCCAAAAATTCTGCTGATACATTCGAATAATTAAACGTTTCACAAGTAGTGAACTAAATTTCTTGTTATTACAACTAACAATTTCCATGGGTTCGGAATCATTTAATCCATAATCATGGGCAAATGCATAAATATACTCCTGAAAGAGAAGTGGGTAGACGAAGTATTGTTGACGAGATTTCTGTTTTCTGAATACCCTTCGAATTTTTCCATTTGTATTTCTACTTGAATCAGAAAGAAGAAGCATTTCTCAGTTTATCAAATGATGATACATAGTGCAATATGGTCAGAACAGGGTGTTGCATTTTGAATACAAACCCTGGAAAGAAAGGAGTCTAATCCACAGATCTTTTCTTTTCTATCCAATTAGTTTATGTTTGTTCTAATTACAAAGAGAACAAATCTTTTATTTTGCAGGCCAATCGCTCTTTTGACTTTGGAATACAGTCTCTTTATCAATATACTGCTTCTTTTACACATTCAATCCATAACATCCCTTTTCAATCCATAATCAAGAATAATTAGGATTTCTAAAAAAAAAGAAAAATCAAGGGTCCGCTCATAGGAAAACCCAACCTTTCCCGCATCAGGCACTAATCTATTTTTAACGTCTAATTAGATCGGGGAATTATTTCAATTAAGTTAAGCTCGTTGCTTTTATTTTACCAGAATTGGAGCCAGACTCTATCCATTTATTCACTAGACCCAGAAAATCAGAATTTTTTATTCCATTCCTAAAATCCAAAATAAGAATTTGATTTTATTACGACATGCTATTTTTCCATTCATTACCCTTGAGGATCAGTCGTGGTCTTCTAGACTCTACCAAGAGTCTGGACGAATTTGTTGCTTCATCCAAATGTGTAAAAGATCATAGTCGCACTTAAAAGCCGAGTACTCTACCATTGAGTTAGCAACCCAGAAAAAATAGGATCTTAGATACGATCGAAACCCAAAAATCAATGGAATTACACCGCACGCTCCTGTCAAAACATTGAACTAGCAAGACATCAAAAGAAAGATTTTATCCCCCATTAAAAACACTCAAATGCCAAAATGAACAGGTCCGGTTAAATTTCACTAAGGTTAAAAAAAGAGCGGCTCCAATCACGATGGCAAAATTGTCATTTTTAGCAATTTTATTTCTTTAAATTTCTTTAAATAAAGAAATCTTGTATGAGAGTACATGCAAGAGGGACAACCCTATCATTTGAGCGAAGTGTAGGCAGAAAAACCTAATATGGAGTGAGGATAAAGAGACCTATCTATCTACAAATTCTATTTGTTCAATAGACCTTTGTCAATGGAAATACAATAGTAAGAAAACAAATTAGATATAAAAAGTAAATAAAATAAAGGCTTATGTTGGATTGGCACGACATAAATCCAGTCAAAAATAGGACTAAGAAAGAGGCAAATTGTGTCTAAATAATTAGACAGCGAGGGATACTAGTGATCCCTGTCCTACTTTTTATTCATTTAGTTCTTCAATTAACTCAAAGTTCCTTCTTTTTCTTTAAAGAATTCTGCCTTCCTTAAAATATCATAAACAGTTCTTGTAGGTTGAGCACCCTTTTCAAGGAAATAGAGAATAGCTGGAACATTTAAACAAGTTTGATTCTTTATCGGATCATAAAAACCTACTTTTCGAAGATCTCTTCCTTCTCTTCGAGATCGAACATCAATTGCAACGATTCGATAGACAGCTTATTGGGATAGATGTAGCTAAACAATGCCCCCCCTAGAAACGTATAGGAGGTTTTCTCCTCATACGGCTCGAGAAAATGATTCAAATTTATGTCTATAATACAAGTAAATAGAAATTAGACTATGACTTGCATTAATTTCCTTACAGAAAAAACAAATTTCATTTATACTCATGACTCAAGTTGGCTAATTTTGACTGACAGACTTAAAAGGAAAAATCCTTCGAAATTTTTTGAGTCGTCTCTAAACTCTTTTCTTTGTCTCATCTCGAACGAATTGACTTTTATTCCTTATTCTGATCCAATTCAATTGTTGAGACAATTTTATTGTTGAGACAGTTGAAAATCGCGTTTACTTGTTCCGGAATTCTTTATCTTTGATTTGTGAAATCCTTGGGTTTAGACATTACTTCGGGAATTCCTATTCTTTTTTCTTTCAAAAGAGTAGCAACATACCCTTTTTTTCTTATTTCCTTCGATAAAGCATTTCCCTCTTCTATAGAAATCGAATATGAGCGATTGATTTTGATAGACTTTTAATTGAAAGAATTTTTCCAATCTTCCAAAATTGGACTTTCTTCTTTTTTTAACCTTTCGACTTCTATATTAAGGATAGACTGACAAAGTTGGCCTAATTTATTAGTTTTCACTAACCCTAGATTCTTTCCCTTGATAAAAAAGAAATTCTGTCCTCTCGAGCTCCATCGTGTACTATTTACTTACAAACAACCCAGCGCAAATTTGGTTCGGGACGAATAGAACAGACTATGTCGAGCCAAGAGCATTTTCATTACTATGGAAAATGATGGATAGCAAAATCCACAATCGATCATGTCCTTCAAGTCGCACGTTGCTTTCTACCACATCGTTTTAAACGAAGTTTCACCATAACAAACATTCCTCTAATTTCATTGCAAAGTGGTATAGGGAATTGATCCAATATGGATGGGATCATGAATAGTCATTGGTTTAGTTTTTTGTATACTAATTCAAACTTGCTATCTATGGAAAAATATGGATAAAAGAAATAAGTATTTATCGGGGAAGACTCCGCAAAGATCCAATTTATTTAAACCCATATTCTATCATATGAAGGAAACATAGTTCGAAAAAGACGAATAAACAAGTTTGCTTAAGACTTATTTATTATTGAATTTCCATCCTCAACAGAGGACTCGAGATGGTCAATCCTGAAATGAGAAGAGAAGGATCGACTCTTCTCCAACAAATAAACTATCAACCTAAAAAAAATTTAATTAATTTAATTACTATATTTGAATTAGATTAGCAATATATTTTTCCGTAACAAAAACAATTAACTATTAACTAAATAAACTATTCCAATGAATAGATTGAAAGTTTTTTGGTAGTTATAGAATTCTCGTACTTCTTCGACTCGAATACCAAAAGAAAGAAAAAAATGAAGTAAAAAAAAAAACACACATTTCGTGTAAAGTAAAATTAAGGTCTTTGCTTTTACTTATAGCATTCTTTCTTTTACCTAAAAGAAGCAACTCCAAATCAAAAATTAGGAGAAGTATGATTTTTTGAATCCATTCTATCCAACGAACAGTTCTTACCTTATCCTTACCAGAATGGATCATTCTGGATATTTAAAGAATCACAGATCGAGATCGTTTTCGCTTAACCAAAGAAGGACCCTTTTTGCTAATAATATAATACAACAAAAATCTATCTCTATCATAAAGGGATAGGTCTCATTTTTTATACAGTGTTTTACGTATAGACCAAATTTTTCATGAAAATAAAGATATTCAATTTGACTGGACTTGACACTTGATTATGTTTTCTGAGAAAGAAAATGAATGCTTAGAAATGCATCTAATCTAAGAGTTCATAAAAGATAATTATTCTCTTTAATATTAATAAACTTTCTTTTGTCTCGTGCAGGGTACAGTACGATTTCATCTTTCGTTTCATCAGAAAAATCTGGGACGGAAGGATTCGAACCTCCGAGTAACGGGACCAAAACCCGCTGCCTTACCACTTGGCCACGCCCCATTTCGGGTTTTATGCGACACTAATAAACACTATTATGTTTATTTGTTTTGTTATTCGTCAATCCCACTTCAATTACATAAAAATGAGGATACTCTCTTGCTAGGATTCTAGACATGCAGATAATATAGAATCCAAAAATGCATTGATCATTACATGGAATTCTATTAAGATATTATATGAAAGTCGAATTTCTTCCATTCTCATTTGAGAGTGCGAATACAAGGAGGTATTTTGTGTTTGGGAAAGTCCGAAGAAAAAAGGATTTAGAATCCGCCTTTTCCTTTTCCCTTAGAAAAATAACTCAATCAAAATCAATTATCTACTCTACAAGAACGAAATGCTTGTTATGCCTAATATACTTAGTTTAACCTGTATCTGTTTTAATTCTGTTCTTTATCCGACTAGTTTTTTCTTCGGCAAATTGCCCGAAGCTTATGCCATTTTCAACCCAATCGTGGATGTTATGCCTGTCATACCTGTACTCTTTTTTCTATTAGCCTTTGTTTGGCAAGCTGCTGTAAGTTTTCGATGAAATCTTTACTACTCTGTCTGCCAAATTGAATGATGTATTCATTCCAAAAAAATTCTAAAAATGGATAAAAGCCGAGAAGTCTTATCTTATATTATGAACCTTCAATTCTAAAATTCAAATTCTTCTACATTGAATGTATAACTGCAGCAATAAATTTGGATCAGCCTTTCTACTTCTACCCCCTGCACCTACGTTGAGCAGGTACCTTTAGGTACCCACACAATACCTAACCTAATTTTTGATATTGATAAGAGTGCTTATTATAAATCAATTCTTGAAAAAAATTGCAAGAATTGATTTTTGCATTTTTAGGTGTCAAAATAAACAAAACCCATCCTAATGGATCTGTGTGGTAAGGAAAAACGGGTAATCTATTCCTTAAAAAAAAATCTTGGAGATTATGTAATGCTTACTCTCAAACTTTTTGTTTATACAGTAGTGATATTCTTTGTTTCCCTCTTTATCTTTGGATTCTTATCTAATGACCCAGGACGTAATCCTGGACGTGAGGAGTAAAAATCCAAATTTTTTTGGAATTTTTTCTTACAAATTGGATTTGTTTCGTACATTTATCTATGAGAAAATCCGGGGGTCAGAATTCCTTCCAATTCGAAAGTCCCAAATGATCCGAGGGGGCGGAAAGAGAGGGATTCGAACCCTCGGTACAAAAAAATTGTACAACGGATTAGCAATCCGCCGCTTTAGTCCACTCAGCCATCTCTCCCCGTTCCAAATCGAAAGGTTTCCGTGATATGACAGAGGCAAGAAATAACGATTGCAAAAAATCCTTCCTTTTTCTTTCAAAAGTCCATAAAAATTATATTGCCAATTCCATTTTAGTTATATTCTTTTTTCTTAATGTTAATAAAAAAAAGAAGAAAATTCTTGTTTTTTCTTTCTAAAATTCGATATTGGCTGAGAAACAATCAGATAGATTTTCTCTTCAGCGGGCATTTCCATATAGGACTTGTTATAATAAAACAAGCAGGTTATATAAAAAAGAAAAAACTCTTTTTTCGATTATTTATCAACAAAGCAAAAAGGGTTCTTATCAAACCCACCATAAAATCGGAAAGAAATATAAAGTAAGTAGACCTGACTCCTTGAATGATGCCTCTATCCGCTATTCTGATATATAAATTCGATGTAGATGAAATTGTATAAGCGGATTTTTTGTATTTCCTTAGACTTAGACCGCGCAAGGCAAGAATTTTTCGCTATTTACGATTTCATATTCTTGTTACTAGATGTTCTATAGGAATAAGAAAAAATCGCAACTCCATTCCGCTACACATAAAAATTTATTTCGAAAGTCAAATTTTTTCAATATCTTTCCTTTTTTTCAGAATCCTATTTTTGTTCTTCCACCCATGCAATAGAAAGCGAGTGGGAAAAGAGGGTTACTTTTATTTTCATTTTTCCCTTAAAGGATAGGCTTTGAAATAGGAGTCATGGAATAATGCTGAATTCAAATGTTTATTTCTATAGTATAAGAAAAACTAATCGAATCAAATTCATGGATTTACCACGACCTCGGTTGTGACCCCATAGATAAAAATGCAAAATTTCTATCTTCGAGACCTTTGAAAAAGGGCATTGAACGAGAAAGAAATCGTCCACAGATAATTAAACTATCCTATGCCTTGGAAGTGATACGAGGTGCTCGGAAATGGTTGAAGTAATTGAATAGGAGGATCACTATGACTATAGCCCTTGGTAGAGTTACTAAAGAAGAAAATGATCTATTTGATATTATGGACGACTGGTTACGAAGGGACCGTTTCGTTTTTGTAGGATGGTCTGGCCTATTGCTCTTTCCTTGTGCTTATTTCGCTTTAGGGGGTTGGTTTACAGGGACAACTTTTGTAACTTCTTGGTATACCCATGGATTGGCTAGTTCCTATTTGGAAGGTTGTAATTTCTTAACCGCGGCAGTTTCCACCCCTGCCAATAGTTTAGCACACTCTTTGTTGCTACTATGGGGTCCGGAAGCGCAAGGGGATTTTACTCGTTGGTGTCAATTAGGGGGTCTGTGGACTTTTGTCGCTCTCCATGGGGCTTTTGCACTAATAGGTTTCATGTTACGTCAATTTGAACTTGCTCGGTCTGTTCAATTGCGGCCTTATAATGCAATTTCATTCTCTGCTCCAATCGCTGTTTTTGTTTCCGTATTCCTTATTTATCCACTGGGGCAATCTGGTTGGTTCTTTGCGCCGAGTTTTGGCGTAGCAGCGATATTTCGATTCATCCTCTTTTTCCAAGGATTTCATAATTGGACGTTGAACCCATTTCATATGATGGGAGTTGCCGGAGTATTAGGCGCGGCTCTGCTATGCGCTATTCATGGGGCGACTGTAGAAAACACTCTATTCGAGGACGGTGATGGTGCAAATACCTTCCGCGCTTTTAACCCAACTCAAGCTGAAGAAACTTATTCAATGGTCACTGCTAACCGCTTTTGGTCCCAAATCTTTGGTGTTGCTTTTTCCAATAAACGTTGGTTACATTTCTTTATGCTATTTGTACCCGTCACCGGTTTATGGATGAGTGCTATTGGCGTAGTCGGCCTGGCTCTGAACCTACGTGCCTATGACTTCGTTTCCCAGGAAATCCGTGCAGCGGAAGATCCTGAATTTGAGACTTTCTACACCAAAAATATTCTTTTAAATGAAGGTATTCGTGCGTGGATGGCAGCTCAGGATCAGCCTCATGAAAATCTTATATTCCCTGAGGAGGTTCTACCACGTGGAAACGCTCTTTAATGGAACTTTCGTTTTAGCTGGTCGTGACCAAGAAACCACAGGCTTTGCTTGGTGGGCTGGGAATGCCAGACTTATCAATTTGTCCGGTAAACTACTTGGAGCTCACGTAGCCCATGCCGGATTAATCGTATTCTGGGCCGGAGCAATGAACCTATTTGAAGTGGCCCATTTCGTACCAGAAAAGCCCATGTATGAACAAGGGTTGATTTTACTTCCGCACTTAGCTACTCTAGGTTGGGGAGTAGGGCCGGGGGGAGAAGTTCTAGATACTTTTCCGTACTTTGTATCTGGAGTACTTCACCTAATTTCCTCCGCAGTCTTAGGCTTCGGTGGCATTTATCACGCGCTTCTGGGACCCGAGACTCTTGAAGAATCTTTTCCATTCTTTGGTTATGTATGGAAAGATAGAAATAAAATGACTACAATTTTGGGTATTCACTTAATTTTGTTAGGTATAGGTGCTTTTCTTCTAGTACTCAAGGCTCTTTATTTTGGCGGTGTATATGATACCTGGGCCCCAGGGGGGGGAGATGTAAGAAAAATTACCAATTTGACCCTTAGCCCCAGTGTTATATTTGGTTATTTACTAAAATCCCCTTTTGGGGGAGAAGGGTGGATTGTTAGTGTGGATGATTTAGAAGATATAATTGGGGGACATGTATGGTTGGGTTTCATTTGTGTATTTGGCGGAATTTGGCATATCTTAACCAAACCCTTCGCATGGGCTCGCCGTGCATTTGTATGGTCTGGAGAAGCTTACTTGTCTTATAGTTTAGGCGCTTTATCTGTCTTTGGTTTTATCGCTTGTTGTTTTGTCTGGTTCAATAATACGGCTTATCCGAGTGAGTTTTATGGACCTACCGGGCCAGAAGCTTCTCAAGCTCAAGCATTTACTTTTCTAGTTAGAGACCAGCGTCTTGGAGCTAATGTGGGATCTGCCCAAGGACCCACAGGTTTAGGTAAATATCTAATGCGTTCCCCAACGGGAGAGGTTATTTTTGGAGGAGAAACTATGCGTTTTTGGGACCTTCGTGCTCCATGGTTAGAACCTCTAAGGGGCCCCAACGGTTTGGACTTGAGTAGGTTGAAAAAAGACATACAACCTTGGCAAGAACGACGTTCGGCAGAATATATGACCCATGCTCCTTTAGGCTCTTTAAATTCCGTGGGTGGTGTAGCTACCGAGATCAATGCAGTTAATTATGTCTCTCCTAGAAGTTGGTTAGCGACCTCCCATTTTGTTCTAGGATTCTTCTTTTTTGTGGGCCATTTGTGGCATGCAGGAAGAGCCCGGGCTGCTGCAGCAGGCTTTGAAAAGGGAATCGATCGTGATTTGGAACCTGTTCTTTACATGAATCCTCTTAACTAAGATTTTCTTATTTATACCTGTTCTACTGTTTTTTTCTGTTCTGGCTCGGTTATTCCATCTAGCCGAGCCATTCATTCCTTTTTATGAAAGAAAGATAAGGGGACAGAACAAAGAAAAACAAATAAAGAAACAAACGTATTCAATAAGTAAAAGGAGAGAGAGGGATTCGAACCCTCGATAGTTCCTAGAACTATACCGGTTTTCAAGACCAGAGCTATCAACCACTCAGCCATCTCTCCACAGCCTAATCCCTATTTTATTCCTACAAATAGAACATAGCCATATGAAATGATCTACTAACCTCTAGAAACATCTCAGATGCAAGTCCCCTTTCGATATATCTCTGTATACTATATACACGGATACAGGATCCGCTATATCCGCTTGTGAAATAAAGACTAAAGCCCCTCTCCTCAACCCCATATCCAAATAAAAAAGTGGTAAGTAATAAGTTTTAAAGAGAAGAATCAATGGATTCATGATTAAACCCCTCCTACTTCTTGTATTTTATTACAATTTTGGTTAAGTGAGGGATCAAATATGTAGTCAACTTTATTTGATGGTAGCTTGGAGGATTAGAAATATGACTATTGCTTTCCAATTAGCTGTTTTGCATTAATTGCGACTTCCTCAGTGTTAGTAATTAGTGTACCCTTGTATTTGCTTCTCCTGATGGTTGGTCAAATAATAAAAACGTTGTATTTTCCGGTACATCATTATGGATTGGACTAGTCTTTCTGGTAGCTATTCTGAATTCTCTCATTTCTTAAATTTGTTTAGTATTTAGTAGCCCGATACAAAATAAACAAAAAAAAAGGCCATTTCTTCGAAAAAATTCGAATTGTGAGACGCATTAAAATGCAATTTGCGTTCCGAATTGCTACCTCTTCTCTTTCATTATTATGAAATTCCATTGCCATTAGAATATCGATTGACAGACAATTAAAAAAAAGAAAACTCTAATATAATAGAATAGAAAATGAAACGGTCGACCCAGACATAGACGGTCGACCCAGGCGGATATACCCTATAAAATATATCCCGTAGCGAGCGTAGTTCAATGGTAAAATATCTCCTTGCCAAGGAGAAGATACGGGTTCGATTCCCGCCGCTCGCCAGCTTAATTTAGTAAAGTACTATGATAAAAAATTTAGTCTAGTTGACTACTTATATTAAATTAAGTAGGTGTTAGTCTAGTACCGTATCCCTTACTATCTTATCCTTCCTTTGCACCCCACTCAAAAAAAGGGGGCTCCGGCGGCGGGAATCGAACTCGCCAACAGGGCTCCCTAAATCGGGGATTCACCGAGACGAACAACAGGCAAACTGCTTTTAAAGGGAAGGGAGGTAGACTGTGCCTTTCTTTCATTTCTTTTTTCTTTTCTGCAGGGTAGGAAGGAGCCTTGAGAGTTCTTCTTGTAGGGGCAAGTGACTTTGTAAACTGCTCAATTTGGCCCTCTAGGACCGGGAACTAATGAATAAAAAAGGGTTGGATACCGCCCAGCCCTTTACCATATCTATACAAATAGAATAGTCCTTTTATACAGACAGCTAAGTGCGGAGACGGGAATCGAACCCGTGACCTCAAGGTTATGAGCCTCGTGAGCTACCAAACTGCTCTACTCCGCTCTGGAGGGCCGGAAACTGGTGGACGAAAAAGGTTGAATACAGGCCTCTACCATGTCTAGACAAATAGAATAGTCCTTTTATACAGAATGGAGCGGGTAGCGGGAATCGAACCCGCATCGTTAGCTTGGAAGGCTAGGGGTTATAGTCGACGTTGGTTGACTATTTTTAACGTCTCTAATTCAAAACCGAACATGAAATTTTGATTTCATTCGGCTCCTTTATGGATATTCTCACCACTTAACATCTATGTCAGCTTTTCTATCTGAATGGAACCAAAGCTCTCCGCTTTCTAGATGATCCCTATAGAGTAGGAAATAGAAATTCTACTAAATCTATCTAATCTACTTACTTCGTTCCCTAATTTTATTCAAGAGATCCTGAGGAAAAGAATTGGGTTTCCACCGAGCTGAAACAATATGCTGATGGTTCTAGTAAACCAAAACTACCGTTTTTTAGCTATTTGGCTTCCATTTCCTTTTTTAACAAAAGAAGATTTAGTTACGATTGGAAATAAACTTTTTTGTATCTTCATCCATAGATCCTTTACTCATATTTAAAAAATTGGAATACTTAATCCAATGCAAAATTATGCTTCATGACTCTGTACTCATAATCCAATTTGTATTTTGGATGCAATTTCCATTAGTCTTTGGATACAAATCGCGAGAATGTATATTCTTCCTCAATATGCTATTGAGAGAAAAGGATTTAATCCTTTATAAGAACTAAAGTTTTCATCGGAATATAAAAACTTAAGGACGCCTTAAGTATATCATTTCAAATTCAGTTATTAATAGAACGAATCACACTTTTACCACTAAACTATACCCGCTACATGTAGATTATGATACCAACGCTACCCTTTGTCAAGGGTAGCCATTCGAGAAGGAGGCTAATTCCCCCTTATTGAATCAAATGGAGAAGGTTCATGACAGTGAGCGATTGGTACTTCGATCGCGGGCCTTTACTTTAGGGTTTAGATAGCCTCTCTGGTCTGTAAAATACATATCTTCTTACCATCCCAATAGCGTATGAGCCTAATGTATGCATTTCAGTTAGGGTCGTATTCTATGGTTACGACTACAATGATCATTATTTACTTTGCGAGGACGTAGACGTAAGTGTGCCAGACTGCTGTAAGGAATAGTTTTATTATTCCTACAATATACACTAGGAGATATAGGGGGCAGCACTGCCCCCATAAATCCCTTTCTTCCTTTTCCTTTTTGTTCAATTCTGAACAAAGAAATTGGGGAAGATGTTTTCTTCCCCCACTTATCATGAAGTCCGAGCCCTAGAGAAAGAGTGAGATGAATTTAAAAAATTCATCATAGACTTTCCCTAGGGCTTGAGAGAAGCAAGAAACAAAGAGTCGTAACTTAAAGAGAAAGGCGGACAGGACCCGACGGATTTACCTGATTACGTCAGATAAATCCTTACCTGAGAAATTTTGGTCAGGATTTACCTGATGTAAAGAAGATCCTAAATGTCTCTGGTTAGTCGATCCTCTCCATTTACTAATTTCCTCTCCTCTTTTCCACTCAATTCTAGTTTATTAGATTCTTGTTTAAAAGAATCAAAGAAGATGAATAGAACTAAGAACACATAAAAAAAAGCATAGAGGACCAAGACCATTACCAAATGTTCCTCCCAAGAATCATATTGGGTATCTGTTCCCTTCCTTTTCCCGCTAGGATCGGGAATCTTATATTTTCCATATCCATATACCATCGAACCCTTAGGGTTCCAGAATCCTCCTTTTTTCCTAGTCTTCGGAAGCGGAAAACCCATAGCCAGGAGGAGTTAGGTATGTAGGGTATGGTTTATTATTTTTTGTTAGGCAGGCAGTAGAATAATTTTTATACTCTGCAATATAAATTCTACTGCCCACTTTTTACAAGCAAATTGTTGCTAAAACTCTAACATAGTTTGTTCAAAATGCACCAACTAGAATCCTTTGAGAATATTCTAGTACCCCCTTTCTAAGGGGTACCTGTTAAAAATCGCTTCAACAAATCCGTCCAAAACTTTTTAAGAAAAATTGAAAAGTTTTGAACTCGAAGGTTTTTCCAAGAGATGCCTGTTAAAAATAGTTTCAATCTCTCACCAAAACAGACAAGAAGTATATCACTGAAAATTAATACCCAGCCATATGGGTATATGAAGAGCGCGAATTCCTTTATACCCTACCCAATTCGAATTAGAGGAAATAAAACATAAATGGAGAAAATTCTCATCATAAGATCAGCCAATAGAAGAAAAAAGTCCCTAATTCTGCAGAACGTTCTGAGCACGTGAAAAGTCAATAGCCTAAAGATAAAAAAAAAAAAAAGTCTACCATTTTTTTGACAGCAGCTCTTATTGCCCCTTTGGTCTTTTTTTTTGGCCCATTGTTGTATCCGATTCAACAATTGATACATATTTGTTCTCCTCTTCTAAAAAATAGAACTTCTGGGCTTTGGTTTGGTGAGTCGTCCGAGATCGTGTTTACATACCTATGAACTTACCCTCTTCAAGTATATTGGATACTACTATATAATTTTTTATTGTGTCAACTCTCTCTTCACGTATTTTATTATACGTACTTTTTTATATAATAAAATAAAAAAAAACCTCTACTTTGTGCAAGTGATAAGAGAGAATATGAAAGATTTTCTTATTTTTCTTGATTTTATCAAGATTTTGAACCTCGCCATGAATAAACTTCTATATCTCGATATATACATATATAATCTCTACATATATCTCTATATATACATATATTATGTACATTATGCAGTAGACCCATAATGGGAAATCAAAGTGGCTAATTTTTGAATTGAATAAAAAGCCCTTTTAACTCAGTGGTAGAGTAATGCCATGGTAAGGCATAAGTCATCGGTTCAAATCCGATAAAGGGCTTTTTAATTTGGTGGTAGAGTAATGCCATGGTAAGACGTAAGTCATCAGTTCGAATCCGATAAAGTACTTTTCTACTAAATTTTTTATTTATTCACCTTTTTTTCTTTGTTTTTGAAAATTTCTCTATTTTTTCTAGAATTTTATGACTTAGTGCGGGATGCATGCATTTTTGGTCTGAACACTAAACGAAGCACGGAGTGTAAATTGCAAAAAAGAAATCAAATTGGACTCTTTTTCCTGTTAGATCAATCAAATCACTACCTGTACTGAACTAATCTAGAATCCCTTTTATTAATCTATTCTTATTCTATACCCTTTAAATGAATTTCCCTAAAAAGTAGGGGATGATCCGTGAATTAACCTAACCATCAACTAAAAAAAAATCCTAAGAAAGCATAACAGAAAAGTAGGAAAGACTCTTTGCTTTGGATCTAGTTATACTCTTCGAGTATATTGACAATTCCAAAAAACTACTCATACTATATAGTATAATGACGAGCGGTTGTATATGGCCCTATCGTCTAGTGATGCCCCTATCGTCTAGTGGTTCAGGACATCTCTCTTTCAAGGAGGCAGCGGGGATTCGACTTCCCCTGGGGGTAGGGAGTATTATGAAAGGAGGTTAATCATAGATTATCAAAAACCCTAGAATAAATTCTTCCTGGGTCGATGCCCGAGCGGTTAATGGGGACGGACTGTAAATTCGTTGACGATATGTCTACGCTGGTTCAAATCCAGCTCGGCCCAAAAATCTAGGGCTTCGTGAATATGAACTAAATCCATTTTTTTTTCTTCCATAAAAAAAAAATGTCTGATCCATAGAAATAAAGGATAAAGAGAAAGGGGGAAATTTCTTTCTAATCCATATCTCTCTCATTCCTTTTTTACAAACAAAAGGGTTTTTCTTATTGAAAGGTGGATTATCATCCATTTTTAGCGATAAAAAATCGCGACATACTAATTATGTCACTCTCACTATACCCACATACGATATGTGGGTATGTAGTATATGATTCGTCTATTTCTTAGAGTACGACAGACGAATCGAATCTTCTTATGGTTCTATTTAAAAATGGGTATAGGTATGCCATACACCCCGCGGGGATTGTAGTTCAATTGGTCAGAGCACCGCCCTGTCAAGGCGGAAGCTGCGGGTTCGAGCCCCGTCAGTCCCGAACTAGGGTTCAATGAATGGATAAATTCATCTTTCCTTTTTCCATGAAAAATTTCCATCAAAAAAGGGGGGGGCAGGAGACAAGATCAAATACCTATGGGGCATCCTTACTTCACTTTTTTTATTTCTTTTTTTCATTAAAGAGGGAGGGGAAGCCTATAGAAATTTTATTTTCACTACTCCCGGTTGATAAAGAAAAACGTACATATCATACGTGGATTAGTATAATTTAGGATATTACTCTATCCTTATGATGATACCATCCTCATCTTAACTTCCTATTCGACTCTTATGGATTATGGAATAGAGTACCGGTATTTTATCGGAATCCATACATAAATTGTATTCGTTTATTCTTAGACAGTGAATTTAATATAATTAGTACTTTTGGGTTAAACCAGGCCCTCCCATTTTGGAGTTCCAACTTTGTTTGTGTATGTTCAATGACTAATTGGAAAGAATCTATCTCATTCTCATTCCATTTGCGGACTCCTTTTTTATGGATCCGCTCTCATCTTTAGACCCCAAAAGTAGATATTGATAGTAATCTAATAAAATAAAAGAAAAACCAAGCAAAGCAAACGTCCTTTTTCCTAAATTGAAAATATTCGATTTTTTTTATTTAAGCCCTCTTTTCTCCATCTCACTTCTACTTCTACTGCTTATTTGGATGTCTATGTGACCCATAGAAAGTCGGTCATATAATACATACATAATTGTATGTATAACTATAAGAAAAAGGAAGGGAAATTGGATAAGATAAGAAAGATCGTGGGTTATAGATATAGAAAAGAAAAAGTAGAAAAGGATGAAAAAAAGAGAGAATTCCTAATCCAATCAAAAAACCTATTTTGGTCTTAGTATGGATAAGGGATCTTCCTATGTTATACTATTCCACTCTCAACCATGAATTGATTTGATAGATCCGATATTCATAATATTGAATTGATTCAGTATTATCAGAATGGAAGTCCTCCCCTTGAATTTACAGGATACCCCTTTTTCCTCTCCATGGGATTACATCCCGAGTTATTGCGAAAAAAAAAAAAGAGGTTATGGAAGTCAATATTCTCGCATTTATTGCTACTGCACTGTTCATTCTAGTTCCTACTGCCTTTTTACTTATTATTTATGTAAAAACAGTCAGCCAAAATGATTAATTGGAATTCCAATTAATCATTGAAGAAATGAAAAAGGGATTAAATAAAATAAAAATCCAAGTCTTAAATGAAAGGATCTGGTTGGAATCATAAAGTGTGGTAGAAAGAACTACATATAGTTTTTTCTACCACACTTTAGAGTCTTTCTATTATATTATCTTGAATCTACATAGAATAGATTAGTAGATTGAAATAGTAGTCTAATTCAATTTCTTTTTTCACTGCATCCACTTAATTTCAATCAAGTCAAAATAAAAAAATCGAAGACAATTATTCACGAAAGAATCCATGGAGGGAGAGAAAAATAATATGAGAATAGACTATAGTAAAAGAAAAAAAGTAAAAGTAAAAATCAGCGAATCTTTCATGCTTAAACATGGGGCGAGATGCTTCAAAAGAGCATAAAAATTTTTCTAAGAATAAGAAAAGAGTATAAAACAAATGGAAAGTGTGCGATATGTTATGAATAGCTCCGTGGAAGAAAGTCTAATTTTCTTATGTATAGAACTTTTTTAACCATTCGTCACTTCTAGTAGAAATTATGAATTGCTGTAATCGCTCTTTCTATTTCTATATAATAGAACGACTCCTTCTTACAAGAGTTTCTTACAGGAGTGAAACAAAACTAAAGAAAGAAAGAATAAAGTTTGGCAAAATGATTAATGCAAAACGATCAATTAAAGAAAAGAGTTGATACAACAATTTGACTACTCAATCAATTAAATTAGTAGTATCCCTAGAGTCCACTCCTCCCCCATACTACTAGTGAAAGAGAAAATGTAAAGACTACCATTAAAGCAGCCCAAGCGAGACTTACTATATCCATGTAAATTATGTCTCCTATTTCTATGAAGGAATTATTCTACTATTGATCAATAATCATAGTGGAATCAAGGGTACAGAGTCAAAAAGGGATTCTGCCCTAAGGCTATGGAGGAGTCAGTTCAAAGAATTTACTCCTAACAAATTCTTATAGGATTTCTGGTAGAATTGGGGAGCATTAAGTATAAATACGATACATAGCCCTTTTCCTTAAAAAAGAGTACGGGGATGATGTCCTGAATAGAAGACGCGGGAATAGGAAGATTTTTTCTTCCTTTTGTTACCCTTTTTTTTATAAGCAAAGGACGTCAGAATATACCATAAAATTAGGATAGATAAATATTTATTGGATACCTACCTTTACCTTGCCTATGTTTATTTTTAACCTAAACCCTACAGCCCCGCTTTCTATCATTCTATGAAAGAATGAGGAAACTTTATCCACAACTCCAAAATTGATTTTTGATCAGCCTATTCAATCTGATTCTCGACAGAATCAGTAGCCCTTACTTTAGTGTATGTAGGTAGCATAAGATGTACGATAAATAAAATGTATAATAATTAGGAAGTCTTGATATTCCTTCGTGGAGTCCCTTCTTCAATCTTAGATTGAAAAAAAAAAAAATGCCCCTTAGGAGCCCTTTGGATATCAAGATTTCTGACATCTTAGCCTCGTAGTTTTAAATTCTCGAATCGAATCAATTAAGAATCAATTCAAATTAATAAAAGAATAAGTAAACGCTACCTCATCCCTATTGGTAGCCGTTTTGGCCACTACCGACAAAACAAACCCTAGTTTGAGGATAGAACTATGGATTCTCAAAATCCAGTATCGCCAGGCCTAGTTATTCTCTTGCCCCAGCTTATGCGGGGTACGAATTTGTCGAGTTCGATCAGTACTATAAGCCTAAGTATTTTATTGATCAGGCGGCACCCAGATTTGAACTGGGGATAAAGGATTTGCAGTCCCCTGCCTTACCGCTTGGCCATGCCGCCAAAAAATCCGATCTAAAATCGAGAAAAGAGCAAGTATTCATCCACGTTTTCTTACTAAAACCCCCTTTCTTTTATCTTGAATCTAATTCTACTTACTTTTTTCCAATATTTTTCAAAAAATCGATTCCTGCTTTTTTTGGATCCAGTTTCGATTATTCTCCTCGAGGATTCTATCTTAAAACACACATTGCTAACACTAGAAAACTTCCTTTTCTTTCTATTGAGATGAAAAAGGAGAAAAAGTGGATTTCCAGTCACAGGCTGCAAAATTCAGAACAAATTGGAACCATTAACTAGAATTCTCTTTTTTTTTTTTTTGAATTGCAGTAGTGAACGACTCTTAAATCGGTATTCTCTCCCCCCCTTCCTTTTAATGGCATAATAAAATAGAATGGATTTATGCCTAATCCATGGATAGGCAAACTACAGGTCCGAACAGCATTATTATCCCCATAACAACATTATTATCCATAACAGCATTATTATCCATGGATCCCCCTTATGTACATATCTCTATGGGGAATCGTGCTTTAATTTTTCATTGCATTAAATATCTTGAATAAAAAAAGGAAATTTGCTCTGATATAGAGTATAACCTGACCATCTTGGCCCACCCAAGTGAAATTACGATAAAAGCAGGGATATGTGGAGAGGTGGATAACTAGATTGGCATGTACTTAAAAAAAGGACTTACTTTATTTTAGGATTCTACAATGAAATCCTATATTTTCTAGCAATTCTACTACTACGAAACAAAAAAGAACCCTCCAATTCTTTTTTGAAATTAAACTAAGCGTGCTATTCTAAATCGAACTAAAGTCAAACTTTCTAGTGCTTATAAATTATTATATTATGGCTTTATCCCATTCATAGAAAGGGGATAAAATGAGAAATCTTTTCCATCCAATCTGATTAGAATATCATTAAGTGGCAGAATTTTTTTTCTAGGAATGTTTTATCAATTCATTTTCATTCGATTTGTATCCCTGGCAAATTCGAACTTTCCTCGAAATTGTCTCTATTCATATGTATGAAATACATATATGAAATACGTATGTGGAGTTCCCTAGAATTTCATGTGATTCAGTAAACAGAATATAGATTCCATGATTGCTAGATCGATCCATAGGGATTGATGAAGAGTGAGCTGATAATGGAATTTTCTTCGATAAAAGGAAACTTAAGATTAAGATGCTCCGGAATGGAAATGAGGAATGTCCACAATACCCGGATTTAGTCAGATCCA
The DNA here is from genome assembly GCA_036346275.1 of Otatea glauca. Lineage (NCBI taxonomy): Eukaryota > Viridiplantae > Streptophyta > Magnoliopsida > Poales > Poaceae > Otatea > Otatea glauca. Next base: position 134,940 of record JAYEVK010000473.1, on the reverse strand, counting down.
ATTCGAGGGATTTTTTAGGTTCATTAATCAAGGCTTGGCAGAAGAACTTGAGAAGTTTCCAACAATTAAAGATCCAGATCACGAAATTGCATTTCAATTATTTGCGAAAGGATATCAATTGCTAGAACCCTCGATAAAAGAAAGGGATGCTGTGTATGAATCACTCACCTATTCTTCCGAATTATATGTATCTGCGAGATTAATTTTTGGTTTCGATGTGCAAAAGCAAACCATTTCTATTGGAAACATTCCTATAATGAATTCCTTAGGAACCTTTATAATAAATGGAATATACCGAATTGTGATCAATCAAATATTGCTAAGTCCTGGTATTTACTACCGCTCGGAATTAGACCATAAGGGAATTTCTATCTACACCGGGACTATAATATCAGATTGGGGAGGAAGATCGGAATTAGCAATTGATAAAAAAGAAAGGATATGGGCTCGCGTGAGTAGAAAACAAAAGATATCTATTCTAGTTCTATCATCAGCTATGGGTTCGAATCTAAGAGAAATTCTAGATAATGTTTCCTACCCTGAAATTTTCTTGTCTTTCCCGAATGCTAAGGAGAAGAAGAGGATTGAGTCAAAAGAAAAAGCTATTTTGGAGTTTTATCAACAATTTGCTTGTGTAGGTGGGGACCTGGTATTTTCGGAGTCCTTATGTGAGGAATTACAAAAGAAATTTTTTCAACAAAAATGTGAATTAGGAAGGATTGGTCGACGAAATATGAATCGGAGACTGAATCTTGATATACCTCAGAACAATACATTCTTGTTACCACGAGATGTATTGGCCGCTACGGATCATTTGATTGGAATGAAATTTGGAACGGGTATACTTGACGATGACGATATGAATCACTTGAAAAATAAACGTATTCGTTCGGTTGCAGATCTGTTACAAGATCAATTCGGACTGGCTCTTGATCGTTTACAACATGCGGTTCAAAAAACTATCCGTAGAGTATTCATACGTCAATCGAAACCGACTCCACAAACTTTGGTAACTCCAACTTCAACTTCGATTTTATTAATAACTACTTATGAGACCTTTTTTGGCACATACCCCTTATCTCAAGTTTTTGATCAAACTAATCCATTGACACAAACTGTTCATGGGCGAAAAGTGAGTTGTTTGGGTCCTGGAGGATTGACGGGGAGAACTGCAAGTTTTCGGAGCCGAGATATTCATCCGAGTCACTATGGGCGTATTTGTCCAATTGACACGTCCGAAGGAATCAATGTTGGACTTACTGGATCCTTAGCTATTCATGCGAGAATTGATCACTGGTGGGGATCCATAGAGAGTCCGTTTTATGAAATATCTGAGAAAGCAAAAGAAAAAAAAGAGAGACAGGTGGTTTATTTATCACCAAATAGAGATGAATATTATATGATAGCAGCAGGAAATTCTTTGTCTTTGAATCAGGGTATTCAGGAAGAACAGGTTGTTCCAGCTAGATACCGTCAAGAATTCCTGACTATTGCATGGGAACAGATTCATGTTAGAAGTATTTTTCCTTTCCAATATTTTTCTATTGGAGGTTCTCTCATTCCTTTTATTGAGCATAATGATGCGAATCGGGCTTTAATGAGTTCTAATATGCAGCGCCAAGCAGTTCCGCTTTCTCGGTCCGAAAAGTGCATTGTTGGAACTGGATTGGAACGCCAAACAGCTCTAGATTCGAGGGTTTCCGTTATAGCCGAACGCGAGGGAAAGATCATTTCTACTGATAGTCACAAGATCCTTTTATCAAGTAGTGGGAAGACTATAAGTATTCCTTTAGTTACCCATCGGCGCTCTAACAAAAATACTTGTATGCACCAAAAACCTCGGGTTCCGTGGGGTAAATCCATTAAAAAAGGACAAATTTTAGCAGAGGGAGCTGCTACAGTTGGTGGGGAACTTGCTTTAGGAAAAAACGTATTAGTAGCTTATATGCCATGGGAAGGTTACAATTTTGAAGACGCAGTACTAATTAGCGAACGTTTGGTATATGAGGATATTTATACTTCTTTTCACATACGAAAATATGAAATTCAGACGGATACGACAAGCCAAGGCTCCGCTGAAAAATCACTAAAGAAATACCACATCTAGAAGAACATTTACTCCGCAATTTGGACAGAAATGGAGTTGTTAGGTTGGGATCCTGGGTAGAAACTGGCGATATTTTAGTAGGTAAATTAACGCCTCAGATAGCGAGCGAATCGTCGTATATCGCGGAAGCTGGATTATTACGGGCCATATTTGGTCTTGAGGTATCCACTTCAAAAGAAACTTCTCTCAAACTACCTATAGGTGGAAGAGGGCGCGTTATCGATGTGAAATGGATCCAGAGGGACCCCCTAGACATAATGGTTCGTGTATATATTTTACAGAAACGTGAAATCAAAGTTGGGGATAAAGTAGCCGGAAGACACGGGAATAAGGGGATCATTTCCAAAATTTTGCCTAGGCAAGATATGCCCTATTTGCAAGATGGAACACCCGTTGATATGGTCTTCAATCCCTTAGGAGTACCCTCACGAATGAATGTGGGACAAATATTTGAAAGCTCGCTCGGATTAGCAGGGGATCTGCTAAAGAAACATTATAGAATAGCACCCTTTGATGAGAGATATGAGCAAGAGGCTTCAAGAAAACTTGTGTTTTCAGAATTATATGAAGCCAGTAAACAAACAAAAAATCCATGGGTATTTGAACCCGAATACCCGGGAAAAAGTAGAATATTTGATGGAAGAACAGGAGACCCCTTCGAACAACCTGTCCTAATAGGGAAGTCCTATATCTTAAAATTAATTCATCAAGTTGATGAGAAAATCCATGGACGTTCTACTGGGCCCTACTCACTTGTTACACAACAACCCGTTAGAGGAAGAGCCAAGCAAGGGGACAACGAGTAGGAGAAATGGAAGTTTGGGCTTTAGAAGGATTTGGTGTTGCTCATATTTTACAAGAGATACTTACTTATAAATCTGATCATCTTATAGCTCGCCAAGAAATACTTAATGCTACGATCTGGGGAAAAAGAGTACCTAATCACGAGGATCCTCCAGAATCTTTTCGAGTGCTCGTTCGAGAACTACGATCTTTGGCTCTAGAACTGAATCATTTCCTTGTATCTGAGAAGAACTTCCAGGTTAATAGGGAGGAAGTTTGATCGGAATAAATATAAATTCTTTTCTTATTTCTATTTTATGATTGACCAATATAAACATCAACAACTCCAAATTGGACTCGTTTCCCCTCAACAAATAAAGGCTTGGGCTAACAAAAACCTACCTAATGGGGAAGTCGTTGGCGAAGTCACAAGGCCCTCTACTTTTCATTATAAAACCGATAAACCAGAAAAAGATGGATTGTTTTGCGAAAGAATCTTTGGACCCATAAAAAGCGGAATTTGTGCTTGTGGAAATTCTCGAGCGAGCGTAGCTGAAAACGAAGACGAAAGATTTTGCCAAAAATGCGGGGTAGAATTTGTTGATTCTCGGATACGAAGATACCAAATGGGATACATCAAACTCGCATGTCCCGTGACTCATGTGTGGTATTTGAAAGGTCTTCCTAGTTATATCGCGAACCTTTTAGATAAACCCCTTAAGAAATTGGAGGGCCTAGTATACGGCGATTTCTCTTTTGCTAGGCCCAGCGCTAAAAAACCTACTTTCTTACGATTACGAGGTTTATTTGAGGATGAAATTTCATCCTGTAATCACAGCATTTCTCCCTTTTTTTCTACCCCAGGCTTTGCAACATTTCGAAATCGGGAAATTGCGACAGGAGCAGGTGCTATTAGAGAACAATTAGCAGATTTGGATTTGCGAATTATTATAGAGAATTCCTTGGTCGAATGGAAGGAATTAGAAGACGAGGGGTATAGTGGAGATGAATGGGAAGATAGAAAAAGACGAATAAGAAAAGTTTTTTTGATTAGACGCATGCAATTGGCGAAACATTTTATTCAAACAAATGTAGAACCAGAATGGATGGTTTTGTGCTTATTACCGGTTCTTCCTCCCGAATTGAGACCCATTGTTTATAGGTCTGGGGATAAAGTAGTGACTTCGGATATTAATGAACTTTATAAGAGAGTTATCCGTCGGAACAACAACCTTGCCTATCTATTAAAAAGAAGTGAATTAGCGCCAGCAGATTTAGTAATGTGCCAGGAAAAATTGGTACAAGAAGCCGTGGATACACTTCTGGATAGTGGGTCCCGCGGGCAACCAACGAGGGATGGTCACAATAAAGTATACAAATCACTTTCAGATGTAATTGAAGGTAAAGAGGGAAGGTTTCGCGAGACTCTACTTGGGAAACGGGTCGATTACTCGGGGCGTTCTGTCATTGTTGTGGGTCCTTCGCTTTCATTACATCAATGTGGATTACCTCTAGAGATAGCAATAAAGCTTTTTCAGCTATTTGTAATTCGCGATTTAATCACGAAACGCGCTACTTCTAATGTCAGGATTGCTAAAAGGAAAATTTGGGAAAAGGAACCCATTGTATGGGAAATACTTCAAGAAGTTATGCGGGGACATCCTGTACTGTTGAATAGAGCACCTACCCTGCATAGATTAGGCATACAGGCTTTCCAACCTACTTTAGTAGAGGGGCGTACTATTTGTTTACACCCATTAGTGTGTAAGGGTTTCAATGCGGACTTTGATGGGGATCAAATGGCTGTTCATCTACCTTTATCCTTGGAAGCTCAGGCGGAAGCCCGTTTACTCATGTTTTCTCATATGAATCTCCTATCTCCTGCTATTGGAGATCCTATTTGCGTACCGACCCAAGACATGCTTATCGGACTTTATGTATTAACGATTGGAAACCGTCGGGGTATTTGTGCAAATAGATATAATAGTTGCGAAACTATCCAAATCAAAAAGTAAGTTACAATAATAATAATTATAAGTATACGAAAGATAAAGAACCCCATTTTTATAGTTCCTATGATGCACTGGGAGCTTATAGACAGAAACGAATCCGTTTAGACAGTCCCTTGTGGCTCCGATGGAAACTAGATCACCGCGTCATTGGGTCAAGAGAAGTTCCGATTGAAGTTCAATATGAATCTTTGGGGACTTATCATGAGATTTATGCCCACTATCTAATAGTGGGAAATAGAAAAAAAGAAATCCGTTCTATATACATTAGAAGCACTCTTGGTCATATTTCTTTTTATAGAGAAATAGAGGAAGCCATACAAGGATTTAGTCAGGCCTATTCATACACTATCTAAACAAAGAGGTTAGATTCGGCAATGCCCCTTTCGGGGGGCATTCCTATTTCGCTAGTATCATCATTTTTGCCGCGCGAATCCAGATTGAGATTAAGGAAAGGAAGTTAATTAAATTTTGAATCACTGACTCAGACCCATTGTCGAATCCTACTCAGCAATTGTCGAATCCTACTCAGCCGAAAAAGGGGGTACTTATGTATGGCGGAACGGGCCAATCTGGTCTTTCATAATAAAGAGATAGACGGAACTGCTATGAAACGACTTATTAGCAGATTAATAGATCATTTCGGAATGGGATATACATCCCATATACTGGATCAAATAAAGACTCTGGGCTTTCATCAAGCCACTACTACATCGATTTCATTAGGAATCGAGGATCTTTTAACAATACCCTCTAAGGGATGGTTAGTCCAAGACGCAGAACAACAGAGTTTTCTTTTGGAGAAACACTATTATTATGGGGCTGTACACGCGGTAGAAAAATTACGCCAATCCGTTGAGATATGGTATGCTACAAGTGAATATTTGAAACAAGAAATGAATTCGAATTTTCGGATAACGGATCCTTCTAATCCAGTCTATCTAATGTCTTTTTCAGGAGCTAGAGGAAATGCATCTCAAGTACACCAATTAGTAGGTATGAGAGGATTAATGGCGGATCCTCAAGGACAAATGATTGATTTACCTATTCAAAGCAATTTACGCGAGGGCTTTCTTTGACAGAATATATAATTTCCTGCTACGGAGCCCGCAAAGGGTTGTAGATACTGCTGTACGAACAGCGGATGCTGGATATCTTACACGTAGACTTGTTGAAGTAGTTCAACATATTATTGTGCGTAGAAGAGATTGTGGTACTATCCGAGGTATTTCTGTGAGTCCTCAAAATGGGATGACGGAAAAACTTTTTGTCCAAACACTAATTGGTCGTGTATTAGCAGACGATATATATATCGGTTCACGATGCATTGCCGCTCGAAATCAAGATATTGGAATTGGATTAGTCAATCGATTCATAACTGCCTTTCGAGCACAACCATTTCGAGCACAACCAATATATATTAGAACCCCCTTTACTTGCCGGAGCACATCTTGGATCTGTCAATTATGTTATGGTCGGAGTCCCACTCATGGCGATCTGGTCGAATTAGGGGAAGCCGTAGGTATTATTGCGGGTCAATCAATTGGGGAGCCAGGGACTCAACTAACATTAAGAACTTTTCATACTGGTGGAGTATTCACAGGGGGTACTGCCGACCTTGTACGATCCCCTTCGAATGGAAAAATCCAATTCAATGAGGATTTGGTTCACCCCACACGTACCCGTCATGGGCAGCCTGCTTTTCTATGTTATATAGACTTGCATGTAACTATTCAGAGTCAGGATATTCTATATAGTGTAAATATTCCCTCAAAAAGCTTGATTCTAGTGCAAAATGATCAATATGTAGAATCTGAACAAGTAATTGCGGAGATTCGTGCCGGAACGTCCACTTTGCATTTTAAAGAAAGGGTACAAAAGCATATTTATTCCGAATCAGACGGGGAAATGCACTGGAGTACTGATGTTTACCATGCGCCCGAATATCAATATGGTAATCTTCGTCGATTACCAAAAACAAGCCATTTATGGATATTGTCAGTAAGTATGTGCAGATCCAGTATAGCGTCTTTTTCGCTCCACAAGGATCAAGATCAAATGAATACTTATTCTTTTTCTGTTGACGGAAGATATATCTTTGACCTCTCAATGGCTAATGATCAAGTAAGACATAGACTGTTGGATACTTTTGGTAAAAAGATAGGAAATTCTTGATTATTCAACGCCGGATCGAATCATGGCCAACGGCCATTGGAATTTTGTCTATCCTTCTATTCTTCAAGATAATTCGGATTTATTGGCGAAAAAGCGAAGAAATAGGTTCGTCATTCCATTACAATATCATCAAGAACAAGAGAAAGAACTAATATCCTGTTTGGGGATTTCGATTGAAATACCCTTTATGGGTGTTTTACGTAGAAATACTATTTTTGCTTATTTTGACGATCCACGATACAGTAAAGATAAAAAGGGTTCAGGAATTGTTAAATTTAGATATAGGACCCTAGAGGACGAATATAGGACTCGAGAGGAAGACTCAGAGGACGAATATGGGAGCCCAGAGAACGGATATAGGACCCGAGAGGAAGAATATGAAACCCTAGAAGACAAATATAGGACTCTAGAGGACGAATATGAAACCCTAGAAGATGAATATGGGATCCTAGAGGACGAATATAGGACTCGAGAGGAAGACTCAGAGGACGAATATGGGAGCCCAGAGAACGAATATAGGACCCGAGAGGACGAATATGGAAGTCTAGAGGAAGACTCAGAAGACGAATATGGGAGCCCGGAGGAAGGCTCAGAGGACGAATATGGTACTTTAGAGGAAGACTCAGAAGAAGACTCAGAGGACGAATACGGGAGCCCAGAGGAAGATTCCATCTTAAAAAAAGATGGTTTGATTGAGCATCGAGGAATAAAAGAATTTAGTCTAAAATACCAAAAAGAACTAGATCGGTTTTTTTTCATTCTTCAAGAACTGCATATCTTGCCGAGATCCTCATCCCTAAAGGTACTTGATAATAGTATCATTGGAGTGGATACACAACTCACAAAAAATACAAGAAGTCGACTAGGTGGATTGGTCCGAGTGAATAGAAAAAAAAGCCATACGGAACTCAAAATCTTTTCCGGAGATATTTATTTTCCTGAAGAAGCAGATAAGATATTAGGTGGTAGTTTGATACCACCAGAAAGAGAAAAGAAAGATTCTAAGGAATCAAAAAAAAGGAAAAATTGGGTCTATGTTCAACGGAAAAAAATTCTCAAGAGCAAGGAAAAGTATTTTGTTTCGGTTCGACCTGCAGTCGCATATGAAATGGACGAAGGGAGAAATTTAGCAACACTTTTCCCGCAGGATCTCTTGCAAGAAGAGGATAATCTCCAACTTCGACTTGTCAATTTTATTTCTCATGAAAATAGCAAGTTAACTCAAAGAATTTATCACACGAATAGTCAATTTGTTCGAACTTGCTTAGTAGTGAATTGGGAACAAGAAGAAAAAGAGGAGGCTCGTGCTTCCCTTGTTGAGGTAAGAGCAAATGATCTGATTCGTGATTTCCTAAGAATTGAGTTAGTCAAGTCCACTATTTCGTATACACGAAGAAGGTATGATAGGACAAGTGCAGGACCGATTCCCAATAATAGGTTAGATCGCACCAATACCAATTCGTTTTATTCCAAGGCGAAGATTCAATCACTTAGCCAACCTCAAGAAGCTATTGGCACCTTGTTGAATCGAAATAAAGAATACCAATCTTTGATGATTTTGTTGGCATCCAACTGTTCTCGAATTGGTTTATTCAAGAATTCGAAATATCCCAATGCGGTAAAAGAATCGAATCCTAGAATTCCTATTCGAGATATTTTTGGGCCCTTAGCCGCTATTGTACCTAGTATATCGAATTTTTCTTCATCTTACTATTTACTAACGCATAATCAGATCCTGTTAAAAAAATATTTGTTCCTTGACAATTTGAAACAAACCTTCCAAGTACTTCAAGGGCTTAAGTACTCTTTAATAGATGAAAATCAAAGGATTTCGAATTTCGATAGTAACATCATGTTGGATCCATTCCATTTGAATTGGCACTTTCTCCATCATGATTCTTGGGAGGAGACATCGGCAATAATTCACCTTGGACAATTTATTTGCGAAAATGTATGTCTATTTAAATCGCACATAAAAAAATCTGGTCAAATTTTCATTGTTAATATTGATTCCTTTGTTATAAGAGCAGCTAAGCCTTATTTGGCCACTACAGGAGCAACTTTTCATGGTCATTATGGAGAAATCCTTTACAAAGGAGATAGGTTAGTTACGTTTATATATGAAAAATCGAGATCTAGTGACATAACGCAAGGTCTTCCAAAAGTAGAACAAATCTTTGAAGCGCGCTCAATTGATTCACTATCGCCGAATCTCGAAAGGAGAATTGAGGATTGGAATGAGCGTATACCAAGAATTCTTGGGGTCCCCTGGGGATTCTTGATTGGAGCTGAGCTAACCATAGCCCAAAGTCGTATCTCTTTGGTTAATAAGATCCAAAAGGTTTATCGATCCCAAGGGGTACAGATCCATAATAGACATATAGAGATTATTATACGCCAAGTAACATCAAAAGTGCGGGTTTCCGAAGATGGAATGTCTAATGTTTTTTCACCTGGGGAATTAATCGGATTATTGCGAGCGGAACGAGCAGGGCGAGCTTTGGATGAATCGATCTATTATCGGGCAATCTTATTGGGAATAACAAGGGCTTCCCTGAATACCCAAAGTTTCATATCTGAAGCAAGTTTTCAAGAAACTGCTCGAGTTTTAGCAAAAGCTGCCCTACGAGGTCGTATTGATTGGTTGAAAGGCCTGAAAGAAAACGTAGTTCTGGGGGGGATTATACCTGTTGGTACCGGATTCCAAAAATTTGTGCATTGTTCCCCACAAGACAAGAACCTTTATTTCGAAATTCAAAAAAAAAATCTATTCGCGTCGGAAATGAAAGATATTTTGTTTCTCCATACAGAATTAGTTTCTTCTGATTCTGACGTAACAAACAATTTCTATGAGATATCAGAACCCCATTTACCCCCATTTATACGATTTAAGGATACATAAAGTAGATTTTTTGACTTTAAACTAGACTTTTGACCTTAGAACACTAACAGGTCAGATTTTCGATTTTTATTTTAATAAGTAAAAGAAATCAGTTAATTCATTAAGGTTACGTTTATACCATGTATCAATGGCCAATTCTCAGTGGAAGGTTACATCGAAACAATTATTATTTATTTCAAGCTATTTTGGCTCTTTCTTAATCTTCAAAAAGAAAAAAATTCCGTAATGGAATGGTAGGATGAAAAAAAAAAGAAAAAATCAAAAGGAAGTGTGGAAAAAATGACAAGAAGATATTGGAACATCAATTTGAAAGAGATGATAGAAGCGGGAGTTCATTTTGGTCATGGTATTAAGAAATGGAATCCTAAAATGGCCCCTTACATCTCGGCAAAGCGTAAAGGTACTCATATTACAAATCTCGCTAGAACGGCTCGCTTTTTATCAGAAGCTTGTGATTTAGTTTTTGATGCAGCAAGTCAGGGAAAAAGCTTCTTAATTGTTGGTACCAAAAAAAGAGCAGCGGATTTAGTAGCATCAGCTGCAATAAGGGCTCGTTGTCATTATGTTAATAAAAAGTGGTTCAGTGGTATGTTAACGAATTGGGCGATTACGAAAACTAGACTTTCTCAATTTAGAGACTTAAGAGCAGAAGAAAAGATGGGAAAATTCCACCATCTCCCAAAAAGAGATGTGGCAATCTTGAAGAGAAAATTATCGACCTTGCAAAGATATCTCGGCGGGATCAAATATATGACGAGGTTGCCGGACATTGTGATCGTCCTCGATCAGCAAAAAGAGTATATAGCTCTTCGGGAATGTGCCATTTTGGGGATTCCTACTATTTCTTTAGTCGATACAAATTGTGACCCAGATCTCGCGAATATATCGATTCCAGCCAACGATGACACTATGACTTCAATTCGATTGATTCTTAACAAATTAGTATTTGCAATTTGTGAGGGCCGTTCTCTCTATATAAGAAATCGTTAACTAAGAAGAATAGTTAATTCTTGGGCAACTGCGTAGATTTATGGGATCACTTACTATTCTTTTTTGTTTTGTATAGATAAAAGAAGGGGAATATTGATATATATTAGAGGGTATTGATATATATTATGATCTGATGTGATTTCTTGGTATCCTAAATATAAGATTAATACTTCAAGTTGCTGAGTTGAGAAAGAGATGGTTGAATCAAAAGAATTCCTTTTTTGAAGTTCAATTTTTATCAGAGGACAATATGAATATTATACCATGTTCCATTAAAACACTCAAGGGGTTATACGATATATCGGGTGTAGAAGTAGGCCAACACTTCTATTGGCAAATAGGAAGTTTCCAAATTCATGCCCAAGTACTCATCACTTCTTGGGTCGTAATTACTATCTTGCTAGGTTCAGTTATCATAGCTGTTCGGAATCCACAAACCATCCCGACCGACGGTCAGAATTTCTTCGAATATGTGCTTGAGTTTATTCGAGACTTGAGCAAAACTCAGATTGGAGAAGAATATGGTCCCTGGGTTCCCTTTATTGGAACTATGTTCCTTTTTATTTTTGTTTCGAATTGGTCGGGTGCTCTTTTACCTTGGAAAATTATACAGTTACCCCATGGGGAATTAGCAGCGCCCACGAATGATATAAATACTACTGTTGCTTTAGCTTTACTCACGTCAGCGGCATATTTTTATGCGGGTCTTAGCAAAAAAGGATTGAGTTATTTCGAGAAATATATTAAACCAACTCCAATCCTTTTACCAATTAACATCCTAGAAGATTTCACAAAACCATTATCGCTTAGTTTTCGACTTTTCGGGAATATATTGGCGGATGAATTAGTCGTTGTTGTTCTTGTTTCTTTAGTCCCCTTAGTAGTCCCTATACCGGTCATGTTTCTTGGATTATTTACAAGCGGTATTCAAGCTCTTATTTTTGCAACGTTAGCCGCAGCCTATATAGGTGAATCCATGGAAGGTCATCATTGAATTGACTAGTTTTCGAAATAGTCTTTTTTTTAGCTTAGCTCAATTCATGCATGGTTCCAGATAATCCGCTTGGTTGGAAAACAAAATAGTTAGAAATGCGTATGAATATACAACCTAGAGTTGTAGGAGAGAGAATAGACTATATTACATTACGGAATTGTCAAAGTATATATGCATTAAGGGGGGCGGAGTCAGGCTAGATCCATATCCTTAATGTCTAGAAGTCCAGTCATCTTTTGTGCGGGTTTCCACTTTTAGGAATGATTTTAGAATCCGATTCAATAGAAAATAAGAAAATACGCAAAATAGAAGAAACAAGTGTATATGGGATATTATATATTCCTAAGTTAGATTCATTATCTAATCCGATATATCGAATTCCCTCTATATGGAATTGGATTCCATATCCAGTTCTATGCAGCATATTGTTATCAATTGTATATCTTGATTTAATTCCTATTGGATTTGGATTAGGTCGATTTCAATAGGGGTTCTTCCTCTATTTCATCTTTTATTATGGATTAGATTATAGGGAAAAAAAAGGAACTCAAGGATATCGAAGAGTAAAGAAAGAAGGATGGAATGAAAGAGTTGTTGGTTGGAAAGAAAGAGAAATAGAATAATAAGAATCATATGGATTTACACAAACCTCTAATGATTAGAAACTCAAAATGAGATCTCGAAGTAGTTCGGACAATTCAGATTATCATTTCAATTTGTACTTTTTAGTTACTTCTCCCCAATAGAGCTTAGAAGTAAGAATTTCTTGGTTGATTGTATCCTTAACCATTTCTTTTTTTTTGACACGAGGAACTCACCATGAATCCACTAATTGCTGCTGCTTCCGTTATTGCTGCTGGATTGGCCGTAGGGCTTGCTTCTATTGGGCCTGGAGTTGGTCAAGGTACTGCTGCAGGACAAGCTGTAGAAGGTATTGCGAGACAGCCAGAAGCAGAAGGTAAAATACGAGGTACTTTATTGCTTAGTCTAGCTTTTATGGAAGCTTTAACAATTTATGGACTAGTTGTGGCACTAGCGCTTTTATTTGCGAACCCTTTTGTCTAATCCTAAAAAAGAAAATGAGTCCTTTAGATTAGATACTTTTTTCTTTTTTTAGTAAATTGGTATTTGCTTCTGCAATTCCAATTATATCAATACTTTACTCCTATTTATTACTCCTGGAATTATCTATTTATCGGGACAGACAATACCCTACCCCAGGAAGGGCTGATTTGAGGATGATCAATTTAGAGGATATGCTCGCCTTCTTCCTTCCCGTCCTTAGTTTAGGACAGTGGAAAGTCTTTTTCCTTTTATTTTAGGAATTTTGGAAACATTTCAACAAAGGAGGTCTTTCACAGGTCAAACGAGACCTAAGACTTAATCTAAAATAAATTACTAGATTGAATCTATTTGCATTAAAAAAAATTGCATTAAAAAAACCGATCAAAAAAGGGCGAGCGAAGTAAGTGATCAAAAAACTTTGTTCTTTGTTCGTCCTATCTATAAGAGGAGAGCATATGAAAAATGTAACCCATTCTTTCGTTTTTTTAGCTCACTGGCCATCCGCTGGGAGTTTCGGGCTTAATACCGATATTTTAGCAACAAATCTAATAAATCTAACTGTAGTGGTTGGTGTATTGATTTTTTTTGGAAAGGGAGTGTGTGCGAGTTGTCTATTTCAAGAATAGATTGGATCTATCCGGCTGCACTTTAAAATATTTTTTAGTATTTTTCGGATAAATAAGAAAAAGGTGCACGATCTCGACGAATTACTTCTGAATAAATTCAGAAATCATATGGAAGAACCATAGCATTTCGCGACTCATTGGTAAATCAACTTTGATTCTCTATAGACCAATAATGTGAGACCATTAACACGGTTAAAGCTAAACTGCTTGAAGTCCAGGCAAAAAGGGGTACTCTTTCTACAACTATATTAGTATTAGTACCGAAATGCTTTAAACGGGAAAAAGCTAATGTAGAATTTATCTGATATAGAACACTCATATCGATAAAATGGTTTGAACTATTTACTAGAAGGGCACCCTGCCCTTTTTTATCCAATGCCGAATCGACGACCTATGTATAAAATAAAAAAAGAGAAATTTTTTGGATTTGAAGAAAAAAAAGAAATTCTATCAATTTTCATTTTCCATTTATTTAGTTAGTTTTTCTTAATGAAATTGAAATTATTAATTAAAGGGCAAATACAAATAAAGAAACAACTTTGCTGACCATGATAGATTTTTATCTAGGCGGAAGAGTCCTCTTAATATTTATCTAGTCTTATATTCTTATATGGGTTTCGGTATATTGAAATATAAACAGAAAAGAGAAGATAGAGGATAGGCTCATTACATAAAAAAAAAGATATGGAAATAGCCATAGCAAAAAAAGAAAAAAAGGAGCGTGAGAGCCAAATGAATCGAAAGATTCATGTTTGGTTCGGGAAGAGATCATAAAAGTTGTAAACTTAATAGCAAGATAATCTACTTTCATTAAAAGATTTATTAGATAATCGAAAACAGAGGATCTTGAGTACTATTCGAAATTCGGAAGAATTGCGTAGAGGGACCATTGAGCAGCTCGAAAAAGCTCGGGTTCGATTACAGAAAGTCGAACTAGAAGCAGATGAGTATCGAATGAATGGATACTCTGAGATAGAACGAGAAAAAGCAAATTTGATTAATGCTACTTCTATTAGTTTGGAACAATTAGAAAAGTCTAAAACGAAACCCTTTATTTTGAAAAACAAAGGGCGATGAATCAGGTCCGACAACGGGTTTTCCAACAGGCCGTGCAAGGAGCTCTAGGAACTCTGAATAGTTGTTTGAATACCGAGTTACATTTCCGTACGATTCGTGCTAATATTGGCATTCTCGGGGCCATAGAATCGAAGAGATAATTAAATTAATTAGGCCTTGAACTTCTACTTTTGTTTAGAATTTAGGCATTATTTTTCCCCTTGCTTCCGAAAAAAAGAGTCAAGAAACACTAATGGCAACCCTTCGAGTCGACGAAATTCATAAAATTCTCCGCGAACGTATTGAACAATATAATAGGAAAGTAGGGATTGAGAATATCGGTCGCGTAGTTCAAGTGGGGGATGGGATTGCTCGTATTATAGGTCTTGGTGAAATAATGTCAGGTGAATTAGTCGAATTTGCAGAAGGGACTAGGGGTATTGCTCTGAATTTGGAATCCAAAAATGTTGGGATTGTATTAATGGGCGATGGGTTGATGATACAAGAGGGAAGTTTTGTAAAAGCAACAGGAAGAATTGCTCAGATACCCGTGAGCGAGGCTTACTTGGGTCGTGTTATAAATGCTCTGGCTAAACCTATTGATGGGAGAGGCGAAATTGTAGCTTCGGAATCTCGCTTAATTGAATCTCCTGCTCCGGGTATAATTTCCAGGCGTTCTGTATATGAACCCCTTCAAACAGGGCTTATTGCTATCGATTCAATGATCCCTATAGGTCGCGGTCAGCGAGAGTTAATTATTGGAGACAGACAGACTGGCAAAACAGCAGTAGCCACAGATACAATTCTCAATCAAAAAGGGCAAGATGTAATATGTGTTTATGTAGCTATCGGTCAAAGAGCATCCTCCGTGGCTCAAGTAGTAACTACTTTCCATGAAGAAGGGGCCATGGAATACACTATTATAGTAGCTGAAATGGCGGATTCACCTGCTACATTACAATACCTCGCTCCTTATACGGGAGCAGCCCTGGCTGAGTATTTTATGTATCGTGAACGGCATACTTTAATAATTTATGATGATCTCTCCAAACAGGCACAAGCTTATCGCCAAATGTCCCTTCTATTAAGAAGACCCCCCGGCCGCGAAGCTTATCCAGGGGATGTTTTTTATTTGCATTCACGCCTTTTAGAAAGAGCCGCTAAATTAAATTCTCTTTTAGGCGAAGGAAGTATGACCGCTTTACCAATAGTTGAGACTCAATCTGGAGACGTTTCCGCCTATATTCCTACTAATGTAATCTCCATTACAGATGGACAAATATTCTTATCCGCGGATCTATTCAATGCCGGAATTCGACCTGCTATTAATGTGGGTATTTCTGTTTCCAGAGTAGGATCCGCGGCTCAAATTAAAGCCATGAAACAAGTAGCTGGCAAATCAAAATTGGAACTAGCTCAATTCGCAGAGTTACAAGCCTTTGCACAATTCGCCTCTGCTCTAGATAAAACAAGTCAGAATCAATTGGCAAGGGGTCGACGATTACGGGAATTGCTTAAACAATCTCAATCAAACCCTCTCCCAGTGGAAGAGCAGATAGCTACTATTTATACCGGAACGAGAGGATATCTTGATTCGTTAGAAATTGGACAGGTAAAGAAATTTCTGGATGAGTTACGTAAACACCTAAAAGATACGAAACCTCAATTCCAAGAAATTATATCTTCTAGCAAGACATTCACCGAGCAAGCGGAAATCCTTTTGAAGGAAGCTATTCAGGAACAGCTCGAACGGTTTTCCCTTCAGGAACAAACATAAATTTTGCATGTCTACTCTTGTTAGTAGAAGTAGTAGAAGAGGAATCGTTGAGAAAGATTTTTCATTTGAATCATGCAAAAAAGTTTTCTTAGTTTTTAGTATAGTTATTTAAAGAATAGATAGAAATAAGATTGCGTCCAATAGGATTTGAACCTATACCAAAGGTTTAGAAGACCTCTGTCCTATCCATTAGACAATGGACGCTTTTCTTTCGTATTTTCTTCTTTCTTTTCATTTTTTTTTTCTTGTTCCAATAAAAAACTCTTAGACCGAAACTCTTTTAGGAAAGAAAAACAAATCCATATACAAATGGATGATGCATATATCATAAAGAAGGAATATGGAGCGGGTAGTGGGAATCGAACCCGTAACCCCAAGGTTATGAACCTTGTGAGCTACCAAACTGCTCTATCCTCTTAAACGAAAGAGCGGGGAACTAGTAGATAAAAGGGGGTTGGATACGCCCCTCTACCATATCTATACAAATAGAATAGTCCATTTATACAGAATGGTAAAGAGGGCTCTTCTACGATCATCAATTCCAGAAATCCATACAAATACGAAAGGGTATTTTATCCTTACCAACTGGATCTTGTTGCACCCGGTAACAAACATGCATAAACCATTTCTCTAAGTATGTGTCCGGATAGTCCAAAGTCTCGATAGTTAGCTCTAGGTCTTCCGGTCAAAAAACAACGTCGATGAAGGCGTGTAGGTGCACTATTACGTGGTAGGGATTGCAATTTTTCTCGCATTTTCGTTTTTTCACTCAAACTCAAGGGGGAAACTTTGCTTCTTATCTTTTTTTTTGAAGATCGACGAATCAAATGATATTTCTGTTCTAATTTCTGCCGCTTCTTCTCCCTCTGAATCAAACTTTTTTTTGCCATAATGTGCCGTTCCTATTATTACCAAGTATACGGTTCTAGTCCTAGATGGAAAAATAAATAGAAAAAGAAATCTAAGAAGGCGGATCCTCCCTCTCCATCAAGAGTAATGAACTAGGTGCTGATACAGTACAAAAAAACAAAAAAAAAAACTAACTAAATTAACCAAACTTGCCTGATGTTGAGGCAATCAAGAAAGCTGCATAAGTGAATATATAACCCACGGAAAAGTGGGCTAATCCAACCAATCTTGCTTGCACAATGGAAAGAGCCACGGGCTTATCTCTCCAGCGAATTAAATTAGCCAAAGGTGTGCGTTCATGAGCCCATGCTAAAGTCTCAATTAATTCCTGCCAATATCCACGCCAGGAAATTAAGAACATAAATCCAGTAGCCCAAACAAGATGTCCAAATAAGAACATCCACGCCCATACCGATAAACTATTCATTCCAAAAGGATTATATCCATTGATAAGTTGTGAAGAGTTTAACCATAGGTAATCTCTTAACCATCCCATCAAATAAGTGGAGGATTCATTAAATTGTGAAACGTTGCCCTGCCATAATGTGATGTGTTTCCAATGCCAATAAAAAGTAACCCATCCAATGGTATTTAACATCCAGAAAACTGCCAAATAAAACGCGTCCCAAGCAGAAATATCACAAGTACCGCCGCGCCCTGGGCCGTCACAAGGAAAACTATACCCAAAATCCTTTTTATCCGGCATTAATTTGGAACCGCGTGCATCTAAAGCACCCTTTACTAAAATCAATGTAGTTGTATGCAAACCTAGAGCAATAGCATGATGAACCAAGAAATCCCCAGGTCCTATTGTTAAGAAAAGAGAATTACTATTCTCATTAACAGCATTCAACCATCCGGGCAACCATAAGGTTCGACCTGCATTGAAAGCGGGGCCGCTCGTTGAAGATAAGAGTATATCGAACCCATATGTCGTCTTACCATGAGCAGATTGTATCCATTGGGCAAATATAGGTTCGATCAAGATTTGCTTTTCTGGAGTGCCAAAAGCAAGCATGACGTCGTTATGAACATAAAGGCCCAAGGTATGGAATCCTAGGAAGAGGCTAGCCCAACTTAAATGAGATATGATAGCTTCTTTATGGTCTAACATTCTTGCCAATACATTATCCTCATTCTGTTCCGGATTGTAATCCCTAATGAAAAAAATAGCTCCATGAGCAAAAGCCCCTGTCATGATGAACCCTGCAATATATTGGTGATGAGTATATAAAGCAGCTTGAGTGGTAAAGTCTTGTGCTATGAATGCATAAGCAGGTAAAGAGTACATATGTTGAGCTACTAAGGAAGTAATAACCCCTAAAGAAGCTAGAGCAAGACCTAATTGAAAATGAATCGAATTATTGATTGTGTCGTAAAGGCCCTTATGCCCACGCCCTAATCGACCTCCCGGAGGAGTATGTGCTTCTAAAAGATCTTTGATACTGTGCCCAATTCCGAAGTTAGTTCGATACATATGACCGGCAATGAGAAAAATAAATGCAATAGCTAAATGATGGTGAGCAATATCGGTCAGCCACAAACTTTGTGTTTGTGGATGGAATCCCCCAAGAAGAGTTAGAATGGCAGTTCCGGCTCCTTGAGCGGTACCAAATAAATGATTACTCGAATCAGGGTTTTGGGCATAAAGATTCCACTGACCCGTCAGAAGGGGTCCCAACCCCTGGGGATAGGGTAATACATCTAAGAAATTATTCCATCGAACGTACTCCCCCCTGGATCCGGGAATAGCGACATGAACTAAATGTCCTGTCCAAGCCAAAGAACTTACCCCGAAAAGTCCTGACAAATGATGATTGAGACGAGATTCCGCGTTTTTGAACCACGAAAGGCTTGGTTTCCATTTGGGTTGTAGATGTAACCAACCTGCTATTAAGGATAGCGTAGAAAGAAATAATAGAAACAGAGCTCCAGTATAAAGATCTTGATTGGTGCGTAATCCAATTGTATACCACCACTGATAAACCCCAGAATAGGCGATATTCACTGGACCGGCAGCACCTCCTCGAGTAAAGGCTTCCACAGCGGATTGACCAAAATGAGGATCCCAAATCGCATGAGCAATAGGTCTTACGTGTAAAGGATCCTGTATCCATGATTCAAAATTTCCTTGCCAAGCTACATGAAACAGATTTCCGGACGTCCATAGAAAGATTATTGCTAACTGCCCAAAGTGAGAAGCAAAAATGTTCTGATAAAGACGTTCCTCAGTAATATCATCATGACTTTCGAAATCATGTGCGGTAGCAATACCAAACCAAATACGACGAGTAGTGGGATCCTGAGCTAAGCCTTGGCTAAACCTGGGAAATCTTAATTCCATAATGCCTTTCAAATCCTCCTAGCCACTATCCTACTGCAATAATTCTCGCTAAGAAGAATGCCCATGTCGTGGCAATTCCACCCAGAAGGTAATGGGTTACTCCTACAGCACGTCCTTGTATAATGCTCAAGGCTCTAGGCTGAGTAGCAGGAGCAACTTTTAATTTGTTATGAGCCCAAACGATAGATTCAATGAGTTCTTGCCAATAACCACGGCCGCTGAATAAAAACATTAAACTGAAGGCCCAGACAAAATGAGCACCTAAGAAAAAAAGGCCATATGCAGATAATGAAGAACCATAAGACTGAATTACTTGGGATGCCTGTGCCCACAAGAAATCTCGGAGCCACCCATTAATCGTAATGGAACTCTGTGCAAAGTTTCCCCCTGTGATATGAGTTACTATCCCTTGATCACTTATAGTACCCCAAACATCCGACTGCATTTTCCAACTGAAATGGAAAATGACTACCGAAATGGAATTGTACATCCAGAATAGACCTAAGAAAACATGATCCCAGGCGGATACTTGACATGTTCCCCCTCTCCCAGGCCCATCGCAAGGGAAGCGAAAACCAAGATTTGCTTTATCGGGTATCAAACGGGAACTGCGAGCAAATAAAACACCTTTCAAAAGTATTAATACAGTCACATGGATGGTAAATGCGTGAATGTGATGGACTAAAAAATCTGCGGTTCCTAATGGAATAGGTAACAAAGCTACTTTGCCGCCTACTGCTACTAACTCGCCACCTCCCCACGTTAAGCTGGTACTTGTTGTTGCACCAGGAGCTGTTACGCCAGGCGCGTTAGCATGGATATTTTGTACCCATTGAGCAAAGATGGGTTGTAATTGTATGGCGGTATCCGAAAACATATCTTGGGGACGGCCTAAAGCACTCATGGTATCATTATGAATGTACAAGCCAAAACTGTGAAAACCTAGAAATATACATACCCAGTTAAGGTGGGATATGATTGCATCGCGGTGTCTAAGGACGCGATCTAATAGATCGTTGTATCGAGTAGTTGGATCATAGTCTCTTACCATAAAAATGGCTGCATGTGCAGCAGCACCCACTATTAGAAATCCGCCAATCCACATGTGGTGCGTGAACAAGGAAAGTTGTGTACCATAGTCAGTAGCTAGGTATGGATAGGGGGGCATAGAATACATATGATGAGCTACAACAATAGTTGTAGAGCCTAGCATAGCTAGGTTAAGAGATAATTGAGCATGCCATGACGTTGTTAGGATTTCATAGAGACCCTTATGGCCTTGTCCTGTAAACGGACCCTTATGAGCCTCCAAAATATCTTTAAGTCCATGACCAATACCCCAGTTGGTCCTATACATATGACCCGCGATCAAGAAAAGAATAGCAATAGCTAAATGATGATGCGCAATATCGCTCAACCATAGACCGCCGGTTATTGGGTCTAGTCCTCCGCGAAAACTCAGAAATTCTGCGTATTTGGACCAATTCAAGGTGAAAAAAGGGGTTGCTCCTTCGGCAAAACTAGGATAAAGTTGAGCCAAAAGGTCGCGATTCAAGATAAATTCATGAGGAAGTGGTATCTCTTTAGGATCAACCCCAGCGTCAAGAAATTGGTTAATCGGTAAAGATACATGGATTTGGTGTCCCGCCCAAGAAAGAGACCCAAGTCCTAATAACCCCGCTAAGTGGTGATTCAACATGGATTCTACATCTTGGAACCAGGCCAATTTTGGAGCGGCCTTGTGATAATGGAACCAACCAGCAAAAAGCATTAACGATGCAAAAATCAATGCACCGATTGCGGTACAATAGAGTTGTAATTCACTAGTTATTCCAGATGCTCGCCAAATCTGAAAAAACCCAGAGGTTATTTGGATTCCTCGGAAACCCCCGCCTACATCACCATTCAATATTTCTTGCCCTACTATTGGCCAAACTACCTGAGCACTGGGTCCAATGTGAGTAGGATCACTTAGCCATGCTTCATAATTGGAAAAACGGGCACCATGGAAGTACATGCCACTCAACCAAAGAAAGATAATGGAGAGTTGACCGAAATGAGCACTAAAGACTTTTCGAGAGATCTCCTCCAAATCACCGGTCTGACTATCGAAATCGTGAGCATCAGCATGTAGGTTCCAGATCCAAGTGGTAGTATCAGGGCCCTTAGCTATTGTTCTTGAGAAATGGCCGGGTTTGGCCCATTCCTCAAAAGATGTTTTTACAGGATCCCTATCCACAACAATTTTTACTTCTGGTTCCGGCGAACGAATAATCATTAAGTCCTCCTCTTTCCGGACAAGACATACAAAGAGACCCGCCAACTGTCTTTTTAGTGAACCTTTGAAAGATAGATATTATGATTAGTCCTTTTCTTTACTATCTATCGTCCTTCTATTTTTTTTAGTTATTCACTGGAGCAATTATATATTGAAGTCAATCCGAGGCAAGTGTTCGGATCTATTATGACATAAGGATTAGGTGCCTAACGGACATTGTTTATCTTGGAAAATTATTTCCCGACGTAACAAAAAAAATATTTTTTTAATTTAAGAAACTAGTGTATTTTTTTTTTTGAGGGTATAAGCTCCTATCTACATCTACTTTCCTTGAGTATAGATTTTTTTATTTGATTCCAAATTCCAAGATAACTCATTAGAATTATTAATAAGACGGTCCTGATATATTAGCAATATTTAGATTGTCCCCCTTTATTCGCTTTGTTACTTCTATTCTAGACCCTATCCCTATCGTTTATCCTTATGAAATATCATATAAAATAGAAGGTAGAAGAAAGGGATATAATGAAATTCTTGATTCGATCTTCCGACCTAATTTATTTGATTAATGGATCAACAACCAAACTACCCATTTTATGAAAAAGGGGAGTGGTCTTATTCAAATTCAAAGCGCTTCGTAATCTTCAACCAGTTCTGTGCTTCAATATAATTTCCCGGAGTAAGCGCTATAGCTTGTTTCCAATACTCAGCAGCTTGATCAAACCAAGCTTCCGCAATTTCCGAATCACCCTGTAGAATGGCCTGTTCTCCTCGGTCGGAATAGGCAGTTCCTTCCCCTAGAACCGTACTTGAGAGTTTCCTACCTCATACGGCTCAGAAATTGCTATCTTAATTTCCCCTATCTTAACTGAATTCGATTTCTCAAAAATCGATCCAATTTCTTCTTGGGTTAAGCAGAAGAAGTTAATTACCTAAGTTTCAAACCCTAATTTTGATCAATAATCAGTTTGATCTTTTCTCCCACCTTCAGAAGAATGAAGCATAGATAGACCTATAGCCTTCGTTCGAATTTTCTGAAAGGTAACTATCTCGGTTTCATATATGAAATTTCTATAGAATCCTTGAAAAAGACTTTTTCCCATAAGAAAGAAAAAAGAACTTACTATCTTTGGGATCTGATACTACACCGCTGCTTAATTCCTTAGTGGATCGGCTCTATTACATAAGCAGATTCCTCAATTTTGCCCCATATCATGGGATAAGTAAGCAGTTTTTTTTAGTTGTATCGACCCAGTCGCTCACTAATGGATCTTTACGGTGCTTTCTCTATCAATTTTGGAACTTTATCCATAGAGTAGTAGTATAGGCCATACTTTCTTCCTATTTTGATTCTCGTGAAGTGTCCTTCCTTCCTACAGCTGATAGGGCAAAATCGTTGTTTTGACGATCCCTATGTAGAAAGCCCTTTTTCTAGTAAATACTAGAAAATTTGATCCTTTCTTTTTTTTTCTTCTTTCTATAGTGGAGATAGTCGCACGTAATGACAGATCACGGCCATATTATTAAAAGCTTGTGGTAAGAAGGGGTTTCGTTCTAGTGCCCGGAAATAATATTCCAAAGCCTTTGTATGCTCTCCATTGCTTGTGTGTATAAGGCCTATGTTATAGAGTATATAACTTCGATCATAGGGATCAATTTCTAGTCGCGTAGCTTCATAATAATTCTGCAAAGCTTCCGCATAATTTCCTTCGGATTGAGCCAACATCCGTTACGGTCGTTCATTCTATTCAAAAAATCTCCGTTCCAAAACCGTACATGAGGTTTTCATCTCATACGGCTCCTCCCTTCTGTACATAGTACTAAGCGAAAAAATCTATAGAATAAAAATAGAATTAGTCCCATCTCATTATGGACCGAAAGGGGCTGGTATTTTTCCAAGAAATCTCTAGCCAACCTTCCCGCAAGAGGTTTTTCTTAACACCAATGAATTCTATTAATGCTAGAGGAAAACGATAGCTCCAAGAATTTCTTTGTTCTCAACGCCTCCTTTTTAGAGGAATTAGCCACTTCAACGATCTTTGATGGTTATAGGGGTATCCAAAGTACAAACCTGATGGTTGTTTGTTATCCCAACCATTCTTCCCAGCCCTGATACCGATCAGGAAAGGGCTAATTTCTAACAAAGTTTTTCTCTTGTTGATTCCTATTTCTAGGTGTAGTGCTTTTCTCCCCTATGCTGCCTATTGGTACTAGTAGAGTAGGATTGGCCTGTAATACAGAACCTATCCTGTAGGTGTAACCTTTCGCTCAATACTCAAATCTACAATTGAAGCATCTGAGGCCGCATCAATCGAGGATACACGACAGAAGGAATTGTTAGTTCACCTCACCTTCTCCAAGCGTGGGTTTCCTTTACTAATTTTGTTCTCTCTATGCGAACCCCCTCTCTTTCTCATAAGACTGAGGTGTAGGTAGGGCTAAAAAAAAACAAAAAAAAAAAAAAAAGAGTCAAATCGCACCATCTCTATAATAAGTAAATGCCCTTTTTTCCCCTGAGGTTGTCGGAATTATTCGCAATAAAATATTGGCTACAATTGAGGAGGTCTTATCAATGAAATTTCCATTTATACGGGATCTAGGCATAATTCCCAACCCATTCTATATAGAATTGTTTTCATTCCTTCACAAAATAACATAAAAACAAACACATTCGATTCTTATAAATCGATCGATCCATATATATGCTCTAAGTGGATAAGAGAGGTATGGATTTTCCGCTCAGCTCAAATTGTCTCCTTTTCCTTCTGTTTGGACAAGAAGAGATATGAAATATTTGACTAAGATTGGATTTCATTCCACTTTTCTATTTCTCAACAATAACTTCTCTCATCAGCTATTTCGCGTTTTCAAAGTCATTAATTGTCTCATACCCTTTTTTGGATTTCGATTGTATGGCGTAGCGTACCTTATGCAAACAGAATTTTAGGGTTCCTTTATTTTATTATGGAATAAGAAGAATTCTTCCATTCTCTTTTTCTTTGGTTTGGGGAAAACCCAAACTAAAACTTTTCGAGGGATCGGAATTCCTAGTAAAAAAATCCTGGATCCTTCCACTTAGATGAAAAGGAATTTTTCCAATAGAACCATGGAACCCCCGAGCGGTTGTGGTTGTACCTGTACTGCAGGAATAGGAAAACTCGCTATTCACTCAGTTTATTTTCCATAATAAGATTATGTAGGAGAGATGGCCGAGCGGTTCAAGGCGTAGCATTGGAACTGCTATGTAGACTTTTGTTTACCGAGGGTTCGAATCCCTCTCTTTCCGTTTCTCTTAATTCATCAACGTTAACGATCACAATGTATCAAATCAAATAACAGTTTATTCCAGCAATAATACCTTTATTTAATAGAAATTCTCTATAGTAAATTACTGTGGTATGTAAAATACACATAGAGGAAAGAACAAAAAAGAAAAAAGGATCCTAGGGTTAATCCATTTCTGCTAGTTGAATGGGAAAATACGAATTAAGGGCCTTAGGTCGATTTAGTTCGGGGAAAGGGGAAGGGGAAGAAAATTCTATGAACCTTTCCTTTTTTTATTAAGTTCAAGTCTTACGAGAGTAATATTCTACAACTAACAACTCATTTATTTTGAGACCGACCCACTTCCTATCTAGGATTTTTTTAACTAGTCCTTTATATTGCAATGTGTCAATCGTCAAATGCTTTGGCAATTTCCCCGGGTCGGATGAAGCAATAGAATTTTGAACCAGACGTTTTGATCTTTGGTTATCCTTCGTAGTAATAATATCTCGGGGTTTGCAACGAAAACTTGGTATATCGACTATACGACCATTAACTAAAATATGTCTATGGTTAACTAATTGCCGGGCCTCAGGAATGGTTGAAGCCATACCCAATCGAAAAAGGATATTATCCAAACGCATTTCAAGTAATTGTAGTAAAACCTGACCTGTTGACCTTTTTGCTTTTCCAGCGATATGTACATATCTAAGTAATTGCCGTTCTGTCAGACCATAATGAAAACGCAATTTCTGTTTTTCTTGAAGACGAATACGATATTGCTCTTTTTTCCCAGAATGGAATTTCTTTTTCAGATTACTTCCGGATTTAGGTGTTTTTCTAGTGAGTCCTGGTAAAGCTCCCAGACGGCGTATTTTTTTAAAACGAGGTCCTCGATAACGGGACATGAAGACTCCTTTTTTATTTTATTGAAATTTCATTTTACACAATTAATTTCATTGTATTTACATTACAGAATACATCGAAATTAAAACTGAATTAAACTAAAGGATAAACAGAGTAAAATCTACTAAAGTACCACAAAAAATGGAATTTCATCAACATCTGGATTTTTTGTATATATATTATTTATTTTATTGTTTTGTATCTAGCAAAATTGTAAGATAGAACCACAGAATAGATCCTGGATTCTCCATTTAATTCGGAGAAAAAGAGAGATTCTTGTTCATGGAACATCGATATAGAAAAAAGCCGACTATCGGATTTGAACCGATGACCCTCGCATTACAAATGCGATGCTCTAACCTCTGAGCTAAGTGGGCTTACATAACAGAAATAGTGTAACAAATAGAAATATGTATAGTATAGGAAATCTGTAAAATGTCAGATCTTAATTATTAATCTTAGCTATTAACTAGTAATCTTAGCTATTAACTAGAGGATATCCTTAAATAGGATTATAGAATTTATTGAACTTTCTTTTTATTTCTCTAATTCGCAAATTGATTTTTTCTAATAGAATAAAATCTATTCCAATTTCTATATTGAATTTGATTTCAGATATTTTCAATTTGATACGGCTCGGACAAGTAATCTAATACATAGAAAAGAATAATATATATGAAAGATATAATAAAAAGAAAATGCGAATTTCTTGGCATTTTCATTCGATCATTATAGACATTTTTTGAGATATTTTGTTTTTTTTGTTATTTCTTAATAATTTAATGATTAATATTTCACTAAGGAGAACATAGAATCATAGCAAATGAAAATTGCTAATTCTGATTAGAAAAAAGAATGAATATCAAGCGTTATAGTATGATTTTGAATACTCTAAAAAGAAAGGTGGGGAGAGAAAAACTTTTGGATATATTGATTCGGATTGAATTGCAAATACATCAACGATAGAATCAATTCAATTCTGAATTGCAACGAGCAGGGTCTCTCAAATAGAGACGAACTGCTAGACTACGTCGAGTAATGAATTCAACGATTCAAAAAAAAAAACTAAGAGATGGATGAAATTACACAAGGAATCTGGGTCTCAATCAAAGAAAAGGAAAATGGGGATATGGCGAAATCGGTAGACGCTACGGACTTGATTGTATTGAGCCTTGGTATGGAAACCTGCTAAGTGGTAACTTCCAAATTCAGAGAAACCCTGGAATTAAAAAAGGGCAATCCTGAGCCAAATCCGTGTTTTGAGAAAACAAGTGGTTCTCGAACTAGAATCCAAAGGAAAAGGATAGGTGCAGAGACTCAATGGAAGCTGTTCTAACGAATCGAGTTGATTACGTTGTGTTGGTAGTGGAACTCCCTCGAAATTAGAGAAAGTAAGGGGTTTATACATCTAATACACACGTATAGATACTGACATAGCAAACGATTAATCACAGAACCCATATCATAATATAGGTTCTTTATTCTTTTTTAGAATGAAATTAGGAATGATTATGAAATAGAAAATTCATAATTTTGTTAGAATTATTGTGAATCCATTCCAATCGAATATTGAATAATCAAATCCTTCAATTCATAGTTTTCGAGATCTTTTAAAAAGTGGATTAATCGGACGAGGATAAAGAGAGAGTCCCATTCTACATGTCAATACTGACAACAATGAAATTTCTAGTAAAAGGAAAATCCGTCGACTTTATAAGTCGTGAGGGTTCAAGTCCCTCTATCCCCAAACCCTCTTTTATTCCCTAACTCTAACTATAGTATTTATCCTCTTTTTTTTCTTTTTATCAATCGGTTTAAGATTCATTAACTTTCTCATTCTACTCTTTCACAAAGGAGTGCGAAGAGAACTCAATGGATCTTATGCTATTCATTGAATAGATTTCTTTTTTATTATATATAGTATCGGCAAGGAACTTCGATTATTAATTCTATTTTTAAGTATTATTAAGTAAGCCATGCACAATGCATAGGACTACCCCCCCCCATTTCCAAATTTGGAATTTTGAATACTTTATTGATTTTTTAGTCCCTTTAATTGACATAGATACAAATACTCTATTAGGATGATGCACAAGAAAAGGTCAGGATAGCTCAGTTGGTAGAGCAGAGGACTGAAAATCCTCGTGTCACCAGTTCAAATCTGGTTCCTGGCACAGAAAAAAAAAAAGGATCTACCGAATAGGTATTGATACAAATACCTCGAGATAGGTTGGGATACATATTCGTTAATAATATAGATAGAGTATGATTTATATAGATAGAGTATGATTTATTCATCTAAATAGATAAATCTCTAAATAGAGGCACTTCTTTTTAGAAAAGGGTAAAAATCTCTGGTTCTTTTCTTTATGGTACAGAAGGAGATGAGATTAGGTTCCCTTTTCTTCATTTTTTCATTTCTTAATTTAGTATTCTGCTATTCCGACGAATATTTATTTATTCTTGCTTATCTTATCTTATTTTCCTAGTTGTTCTAAGTAATGCGCGCGGTACAAAGTTCGCGGTAGGGAACTTCTTTGAGTCATCGTATTTTTCTGTTCATACGAAAGAAATGAATATGTGATTTTCCAAATTGGAGAATCGAAATGAAGCCCTTTTTGCTCAGTCTATCTGGACCCTTTTTGTATAATAGGAATTAATTAGAATATAATAGGTATTCCGTTTCATCTAGGAACAGAACGTAAAAATATTCCTTGACTTGAATAAAATCTGGAGTTGTGTTGTATAAGTGAGCATGAATTTCTTATCATTCAATGAGCATCTTGTATTTCATAGAAATTGGGGGTTATATAGTCCTTACGTAAGGGCCAGCCTATCCAACTTTCAGGCATTAGGATACGTTTAAGGCGTGGATGATTATCATAAGAGATTCCCACCATATCATAAGATTCACGTTCTTGAAAATCGGCACTTTTCCAAATCCAGAAGACAGACGGGATTCTAGGATTATCCTTTTGGGCAAAGACTTTTATGCATACTTCTTCTGGGTTATTTATACCATACTGTATTCTCGTAAGATGATACACGCTAGCTAAAGATCCACCGGGTGCTACATCATAAGCACATTGGGAACGTAAATAATTGTAACCATATACATATAAAATGACAGCAATGGAATCCCAATCCCCTGCTTTTATTTGTAAAGTCTCTATTCCTCGGTGATCGAAGCCCAAAGATCTATGAACCACCTCATGTTTGACTAGCCAATTAGATAACCAACCCTGCTGCATTGTCTTGATCTCTCCCCCTTTGTATAAATATTTCACATTTTAAATGCAAGTTTGAAAGATTGCCCTGCTCTTTCTTTTTCTACACAAAAGAGCCCCTCCTAATTCACTAATTTGTAAGAAGATACTGGACTTTTGGATTTGAAAAAAGTTTCAGAAGATATGTCTAAAGTAGATGGTGATTGATAGAGCAATTCTTGCTCGTAAGTTCCAGTATGAGTACTGCGCCTAACATAAAGCTTGTGACTGGTAGTAAAACATCGATTTTTCTTTTGAGATAGAGTTCGATCCTCAACTATTTCTCGTGATATCTTCTTACGAAGTTTTGTTAGGGCATCTATAACTGCCTCCGGTTTAGGTGGGCAGCCCGGCAAGTAGACATCCACAGGAATTAACTTATCAACTCCCCGAACAGTACTATAGGAATCCGTACTGAACATTCCCCCTGTAATAGTACAGGCTCCCATAGCAATGACATATTTTGGTTCAGGCATTTGCTCGTATAATCTCACTAAAGAGGGAGCCATTTTCATTGTTACCGTACCGGCTGTTAAAATTAGGTCTGCTTGCCTAGGACTTGATCTTGGTACCAATCCATAACGATCAAAGTCGAATCGCGAGCCTATTAATGAAGCAAATTCAATGAAACAACAACTAGTACCATATAGAAGGGGCCATAAACTCGAGAGTCTTGACCAATTCGAAAGGTCATTTGGTGTAGTTGAAATAACGGAATTGGAACTTGTTTGGTCAAGTAAGGGAAACTCAATCAAACTCAGAACTGTCTCAATGGAATCTTTTCCTTCTTTTTTTTTTTTTTCTGAATATTCAGTTAAGACCATTCCAAGGCTCCTTTTCGCCATGCATAAACTGAACCAACAACTGGGATAAGCACGAAAATGAAAGCTTCGATAAAAACGGATACACCCAATACGTCGAAACTCATTGCCCAAGGGTAGAGAAAGACTGTTTCCACATCAAAAACAACAAAAACTAGCGCAAACATGTAATAGCGTATTCGGAATTGTAACCAAGCCCCTCCCATGGGTTCTATACCCGATTCATAACTAGAAAGCTTCTCTGGTCCTTCACTAACCGGGGCTAAAAGTCCTGAAATCCAAAATGCCAAAATAGGAATAAGGCTTGCTATTATTAGAAATGTCCAAAAAATATCATATTCGTGAAGCAGAAACATAAATGTACTCCCATTAATGTGGAATAGGCAGAACTGAATTAGTCAATTCAAGTCAGCATTGTCAATTTATCCAGAACTTCTTTCTTTTCCTCGTTGAAACAAGAATCCGTTTTGCTCAAACCAAAGCGCTTAGTTTAGCCTTTGTTTCCTCTGTGCCATGTCTTCTTTAAAGATTCATCCAATGGAATCCCGACTCCCTTTTTGATTTCCATTCTATTTCGATATGGTGTAGACCTAATTCTTATACAAAGAAAACTCTCTCGCTTCACTTTGTCTCGTTTTCTCTAGAATCTCTAGAAAAAGGAATTCCTCTATCCTTTATTTAATGATAATCAGAGACTATTAAATAAAAATGAAAATACTACTAATTAGAACCTAATTAAGATAGGATAACTAATGTATGCAGCCTAATGAGGAGTAATACTATAAAAAAAAAAGAAAGAACTCTATTTCAGAACTATGAGACAGAATATTCTGTTTTCTTATTTACTCTTTCTTTTTTTTTGATTTTATTTTTATTTTTCTATTTAAAGTAGATCGATTTAGATAATGTATCTATAAGCAAAGTAATAGACTTCAAACAAAGTAGGAATTCGCAAGATGGAGAAAATCATTGCAGTTATTATAGGGAAGTCTAGGGACTTAGAGCATATCCTATTTGAAGGAGGATGGAATTCAAATCGGGTAAGGGATCCTTCCTTCTATTGATTTGATAGAAATTCGTTTTTCTTTTCCTGTCTCTATGATTTTCGATGAATGAGTCTGTGGTAATGCTTTTATCTCTATTCTATGGCGCAAGAGACCGTCCAGTCTATAAACAAGTACTAATGAGAAAATGAAAACTATACTAAAGGAAACATAGGATCTCTATTCTAAAATCTAAAAATAGTACATATTAGGGCTATACGGATTCGAACCGTAGACCTTCTCGGTAAAACAGATCAAACGGATTATTATCGAAATGATTCGAACTGTTTCAAAGACCCAACATGCATTTTTTTGCATTGGGCTCTTTCATCAACTGATGTAAAGATCAGTTAGTCCACCATAGTTTTTCTTTACGGAAAGATAATGAGATGGCTCCCTATGCTCTGATTGATTTTTGTATTATGATCTATCTAGGAGCAATACCAAAGTGTTTCAAAGGAGGATTACCTTGACTTAGGTCTGCCTCCGGCCTAAATTAAATCAACCTAAGTGAAATGGAGTCTCTATCGTTCCGCTGCAAGAGTTGACTATGAGACTTCATACACCTTAAAGTTCATAGAACGAAAAGAAGTTTTTCGGAGGCCCTTATCCTCATTACGCCTAGCATTTAGTGGGCTGGATATTTACCTTATCAACTAGCAAATCAATAAGGGTTCTATTTGATTAGGCACCTGAATTGGCACCTGAATCGGACTGAACCGACTGTTTGTCAGGCTACTGTTCTCCTATTCTCTCGAATCCATGAAGTAAGACATTGATTTTGCAATAAGATCAATTATGTTCAT
The DNA here is from genome assembly GCA_036346275.1 of Otatea glauca. Lineage (NCBI taxonomy): Eukaryota > Viridiplantae > Streptophyta > Magnoliopsida > Poales > Poaceae > Otatea > Otatea glauca. The sequence continues at coordinate 102,819 of JAYEVK010000473.1, read as the reverse complement.
TGCATAATAAGCTCCCTTGAAAAGCATTGGCGCACGTGTAAGCGAGTTGCTCTACCGAACTGAGCTATAGCCCTTGTCAGAGATATCTTAACATATAGATAATTTTTTGTCAAGATGAATATTCTCTAATGCCAGAGGATATCCCTTTGATCTGTTTACTATATAACATACCAATAACGGAGCAGTATTGCTTATAAAAAGGATTCGATCTATAATCGATCGAAGTAATGGGTCTTCCCTTGTGGTAATAAATTGCCTACTTAACTCAGTGGTTAGAGTATTGCTTTCATACGGCGGGAGTCATTGGTTCAAATCCAATAGTAGGTAGGTAGGTAGAAAAATTACTAGATAGCATTGGACTTACTTCGCTTCGCTATCTAATAACTTTTTCTACCCCTCTTCCCTTTTTCTTTGTATCAACTAAACCTTTGGATTGTCTTCAATTGGATGGGGGAATCCAATTGATAGCCTCGACCCGTATCCTAGCTCGTCTGAGAGCTAGCTTCGCTTCAACCAATTCTTTCGTACCCTCAGCTCTACTCAAGTTAGCTTCGGCTATTTCAAGTGCCTGTTGAGCTTCTTCCGGATCAATGTCACTACCCAATTCCGCATCATTTCCTAAAATGATGATCTCATTATTAACTATTCTCGCAAAACCGCTCCACAGAACCGCCGTTAACCATTGGTCGTTGAGGAGGCGTATTCTCAAAGGACCCATATCTACAGCTGTGTTAATGGGGGCGTGGTTTGGTAATACGCCAATTTGGCCACTATTAGTAGATAAAATGATTTCTTTCACTTCACAATCCCAAATAATTCGCTTAGGAGTTAGTACATAAAGATTTAATTTCATTTCTTCAATTTGTTCTCCTCTTCTAAGTTTATAGCTTTCGTGCTAGCTTCATCGATGTTACCCACCAAATAAAAAGCCTGTTCGGGTAGGCCGTCTAATTCTCCGGAAAGGATTAGTTGAAATCCCCTAATTGTTTCTGCAAGACCAACATACTTTCCTGCAGAACCGGTAAAAACTTCTGCCACAAAGAACGGTTGTGATAAGAAACGTTCAATTTTTCGTGCTCTTGCTACAGTTAAACGATCCTCCTCCGATAATTCATCCAACCCAAGAATTGCGATAATGTCCTGAAGTTCTTTGTAACGTTGTAAAGTTTGCTTAACTCTTTGCGCAGTTTCATAATGTTCGTTGCCAACGATCCGAGGCTGTAACATAGTTGAGGTTGAATCTAAAGGATCTACTGCTGGATAAATACCCTTGGAAGCTAATCCTCTGGAAAGTACGGTAGTAGCATCCAAATGTGCAAATGTTGTGGCAGGAGCAGGGTCGGTCAAATCGTCCGCAGGTACATAAACCGCTTGGATCGAAGTTATAGATCCCTTTTTGGTAGAAGTAATTCTTTCTTGCAAAGAACCCATTTCTGTACTAAGAGTAGGTTGATAACCCACTGCGGAGGGCATTCTCCCTAATAAAGCGGATACCTCCGATCCTGCTTGAACAAAACGAAAGATATTATCGATGAATAGAAGCACGTCTTGCTTATTAACATCTCGGAAATATTCTGCCATAGTTAGGGCAGTTAAACCAACTCTCATACGAGCTCCCGGCGGTTCATTCATTTGGCCATAGACTAGAGCTACCTTTGATTCCTCAATATTTTTTTCATTAATTACTCCGGATTCTTTCATTTCCATATAAAGATCATTTCCTTCACGAGTCCGTTCCCCTACTCCGCCAAATACGGATACGCCTCCATGAGCTTTAGCAATGTTGTTGATTAATTCCATGATGAGTACTGTTTTACCTACTCCAGCCCCCCCAAATAGTCCGATTTTTCCTCCACGTCGATAAGGAGCTAAAAGATCGACCACCTTAATACCTGTTTCAAAGATGGATAATTTCGTATCTAACTCGATAAAGGCAGGCGCAGATCTATGAATAGGGAATGTTGCACTAGTATCTACAGGACCCAAATTGTCAATAGGTTCCCCAAGAACGTTGAAAATTCGTCCGAGAGTAGCTCCACCGACTGGAACACTGAGAGGAGCTCCCGTGTCAATCACTTCCATTCCTCTCATCAACCCGTCTGTAGCACTCATAGCTACAGCTCTAACTCTATTATTTCCTAATAATTGTTGTACCTCACAAGTCACATTAATTTGCTTACCGGCAGTGTCTCTACTCTTGACTACCAAAGCGTTATAAATATAAGGTAACTTGCCTGGGGGAAAAGTGATATCCAGCACGGGTCCAATAATTTGATCGATACGCCCTGTGCTTTTTTCTTCAATTGTGGAAACCCCGGGACGAGAAGTAGTAGGATTGGTTCTCATAATTATCACATAATTAAAAAAAAAAAAGAATTTGTCGAAATTTATCTTTTTTTCTTGTTGAATAATGCCAAATCAAATCAAAAAAAAAAATCCAAAAGTCAAAAGGAAATGAATTAGTTAATTCAATAAGAGAGAAAAGGGGACCAGGACTTGATTTCGTTGCCCAAGCGAATCCCATTCAATCGTTTACTCATGGAATGAGTCCGTTGGAAAGTTCAATCAATCTTTTTTTCATATACATTTCGCCTTTTGTAGAGGATCTGTCCCTACTCTACTTTCCTATCTAGGACTTCGATATACAAAATATATACTACTGTGAAGCATAGATTGCTGTCAACAGAGAATTTTCTTAGTATTTAGGTATTTACATTCAAAATAAGAAAGGGGCCTATTAAGAACTTGTAAAATAAGGATTAGGGATTGATTTGGGTTGCGCTATATCTATCAAAGAGTATACAATAATGATGGATTTGGTGAATCAAATCCATGGTTTAATAACGAACCATGTTAACTTACCATAACAACAACTCAATTCCTATCGAATTCCTATAGTAGAATTCCTATAGGATAGAACATACACAGGGTGTACGCATTATATATGAATGAAACATATTCATTAACTTAAGCATGCCCTCCATTTTCTTTAATGAGTTGATATTAATTGAATATCCTTTTTGTTTTAAAAGATTTTTGCAAAGGTTTCATTTACGCCTAATCCATATCGAGTAGACCCTGTCGTTGTGAGAATTCTTAATTCATGAGTTGTAGGGAGGGACTTATGTCACCACAAACAGAAACTAAAGCAAGTGTTGGATTTAAAGCTGGTGTTAAGGATTATAAATTGACTTACTACACCCCGGAGTATGAAACCAAGGATACTGATATCTTGGCAGCATTCCGAGTAACTCCTCAGCCGGGGGTTCCGCCCGAAGAAGCCGGGGCTGCAGTAGCTGCCGAATCTTCTACTGGTACATGGACAACTGTTTGGACTGATGGACTTACCAGTCTTGATCGTTACAAAGGACGATGCTATCACATCGAGCCCGTTGTTGGGGAGGAAAATCAATATATCGCTTATGTAGCTTATCCATTAGACCTATTTGAAGAGGGTTCTGTTACTAACATGTTTACTTCCATTGTGGGTAACGTATTTGGTTTCAAAGCCCTACGCGCTCTACGTCTGGAGGATCTGCGAATTCCCCCTACTTATTCAAAAACTTTCCAAGGTCCGCCTCATGGTATCCAAGTTGAAAGGGATAAGTTGAACAAGTACGGCCGTCCTTTTTTGGGATGTACTATTAAACCAAAATTGGGATTATCCGCAAAAAATTATGGTAGAGCGTGTTATGAGTGTCTACGCGGTGGACTTGATTTTACCAAAGATGATGAAAACGTAAACTCACAACCATTTATGCGCTGGAGGGACCGTTTTGTCTTTTGTGCCGAAGCAATTTATAAAGCACAGGCCGAAACCGGTGAAATCAAGGGGCATTACTTGAATGCGACTGCAGGTACATGCGAAGAAATGATTAAGAGAGCTGTATTTGCGAGAGAATTAGGGCTCCTATTGTAATGCATGACTACTTAACTGGGGGATTTACCGCAAATACTAGTTTGGCTCATTATTGCCGCGACAATGGCCTACTTCTTCACATTCACCGGGCAATGCATGCAGTTATTGATAGACAGAAAAATCATGGTATGCATTTTCGTGTATTAGCTAAAGCATTGCGTATGTCTGGGGGAGATCATATCCACGCCGGTACAGTAGTAGGTAAGTTAGAAGGGGAACGCGAAATGACTTTAGGTTTTGTTGATTTATTGCGCGATGATTTTATTGAAAAAGATCGTGCTCGCGGTATCTTTTTCACTCAGGACTGGGTATCCATGCCAGGTGTTATACCGGTGGCTTCAGGGGGTATTCATGTTTGGCATATGCCAGCTCTGACCGAAATCTTTGGAGATGATTCCGTATTACAATTTGGTGGAGGAACTTTAGGACATCCTTGGGGAAATGCACCTGGTGCAGCAGCTAATCGAGTGGCTTTAGAAGCTTGTGTACAAGCTCGTAACGAAGGACGCGATCTTGCTCGTGAAGGTAATGAAATTATCCGAGCAGCTTGCAAATGGAGTCCTGAACTAGCCGCAGCTTGTGAAGTATGGAAGGCGATCAAATTCGAGTTCGAGCCGGTAGATAAACTAGATAAGTAGATAAAACTAGATATAAAGAAGGTCTAAATAAAAAAGAAGCGAAATAGAAAGAGAAAAAATCAGTTATGAAATGCAGTAATTCTTCTTTATTCTTCTAATTGATTGCAATTAAACTCGGCTCAATCTTTTTTTTTAAGATTGAGCCGAATAAAAATAGATCTTTATATGATCATGAGACTTGACAAATCGAGATTCCTCTATTCTATATATTTCGAATATATAAAGGTATAATACAATAAATAAATACAAATATAGTATTATCATATGATAATGGAATCAAATACGCAGTATTTACAGAAAAAGGTCTTTATTTATTGGGAAAGAATCAATGAAAAAAGATTAGGAATCGCAATGCTACTATACGTGTCCGGAGGAGTATTCGGAATAATATTCTTCTATAATCCATTCTTGCGTCTTGCGCGGGGTCTTACTAATAGGACTTCGCTGCACGGGACGGGTCTTCATCGAAAGAAAAGCTAACTCCACCCGGCATTTTCATACCCTTTGGGTGGTATATCGCCTTAAAAAGTCTAAGGGGGTAGTATGAGATCTGTAGTAAGTAAGAGAATTTGCCCTTTGATTTTGATTGAGTATGCTATTTTTCCGCCTTTACCGCGCATTATTGTATGAGCTTCTAGAGGATAGAGGACCGCGTATGCAGGAAGGAAATTAGAGCTTAATAAAAAAGTCTAAAAAAGCTTAAACTTTATGGCACTATCAATCAACTAAAAAGCCCTATGTATGAATCCTTACAACCGGGGCGGGATAGGATAAGAGCGAGTTTCGGTATACTGGGGCTGGGGGATATCCTTATTTCAAAACCTGACGCGCATCTTGCGTTTGTAGGGGTCCGAGAGTGGTTGAAGAAGTATTGCATGTGGAAGTAGGTAGACGAAACTTATTTAGGATTCGAAATGGGCGCATTCGACTAAAAGTCGTACTGAGACCTTTTTAAAAGGGTATTCTGAAAGAGGTATTTCATTTTCACAATCGCTTTCTTTTGAATCCAATTTCAAGTTCGATTAGAAGGATAGAAAGGCCGTGAGGACGGGAAAAGAAAAATCAAATCTTTTTAATTAGTTCTCTTTTTTTGCAATTTTCTTATTATCCATTCCATTCATTTTTTTTATAGAATACTATTCTATACTATTCTATAAAAAATCTTTATTTTGCAAACTAAAAAATACAATAGTCAATATTCCTTATAATAGATATACTTAATTATATTATATTATAAGAATCTTAAGATATTTTTCGAATAGATAGAAATAGTAAATTTGAATTGAGACACCTATTCTATGACGGATTTTAACTTACCTTCTATTTTCGTGCCTTTAGTAGGCTTAGTATTTCCGGCAATTGCAATGGCTTCTTTATTTCTTTATGTGCAGAAAAATAAGATTGTCTAGAACCGACGGGGGCGAATTTTCTCAATGTATTTCCACGCAGGATCATAATACAGATATTTTTAGTGTAAGTAATATAATATGGTAGGGTATGTGGCTCTTTCTACACACAAACGAAAAACGGCTATCTATGGATGCAGATATAGGCTACGAGCATAAATGCATGCATATGCGGAGCCGGGTATAGCGAGTTTTATTTTAAGTGGATCAACTAATATTTTTTGAATAGAAAGTCAATGTATCTAACCAATTATTTCACAGGAGTACTCGTTGCTGAAGGCGATTTCAGAATCAAAAAAAGTAAAGTCAAAATCATTTAGCTTATTCTCTCAATTTCAATCGACCGCTGCTGGATTTAGTATATCTAATATGAATTGGCGATCAGAACACATATGGATAGAACTTCTAAAAGGTTCTCGAAAAAGAGGTAATTTTTTCTGGGCCTGTATTCTTTTTCTAGGTTCACTAGGATTCTTATCGGTTGGGGCTTCCAGTTATCTTGGTAAGAATATGATATCTGTACTTCCATCTCAACAAATTTTTTTTTTTCCACAGGGGGTCGTGATGTCTTTCTACGGAATCGCGGGCCTATTCATTAGCTCCTACTTGTGGTGCACTATTTTGTGGAATGTAGGCAGTGGTTATGACCGATTCGATAGAAAAGAGGGAATAGTGTGCATTTTTCGTTGGGGATTTCCTGGAATAAAACGTCGCGTCTTCCTTCGATTCCTTATGCGGGATATCCAATCAATTAGAATTCAGGTTAAAGAGGGTCTTTATCCTCGTCGTATCCTTTATATGGAAATCCGGGGCCAGGGGGTCATTTCCTTGACTCGTACTGATGAGAAGTTTTTTACTCCACGAGAAATAGAACAAAAAGCTGCCGAATTGGCCTATTTCTTGCGTGTACCAATTGAAGTATTTTGAGTACCGATTGCATTTTTTTGAAATGAATTGAATGAGGACGAATTGGAAGAAGATTTTCTCAACACGGGGAGGGGGTCCCCTCGAAATTTGATTCGTTATTGTAAGGGGATTTTCGAGTATTTATCTAAAGGAAGGAACAAACGAGGATAAGAGAAAATTGCTTCTAATTTGTTTTGTCCAAGTGAGATATATGGCATAATATTCTTCCATTTTCATCTGAAAGCGCTTTTTTTTTTATTCTATTTCTCTATTCCACTCCACCTAGATCTAAGAAAGAACCCAATGCAATGAAATTCCACTAGTATACAAAAAAGAGAAATAGATACAAGGTCTCAAACATTGTTATAGAATTTTTGCTTCAAAGAAAAAAGAAATATCATATAGAGTCAGCGAATGAAATAGAGTCAGCGAATGAAGCGGATTCATTAACAACTCAATTTACAGATCAAAAATGAAAAAAAAGAAAGCGTTGCCTTCTTTCCTATATCTTGTATTTATCGTACTTTTGCCCTGGGGGGTCTCTTTCTCTTTTAACAAATGTCTGGAACTTTGGATTAAGAATTGGTGGAATACCAGGCAATCCGAAACTCTCTTAACTGATATTCAAGAGAAAAAGGTTCTAGAAAGATTCATAGAATTAGAAGAACTTTTTCTCTTGGACGAAATGATAAAAGAGAAACCGAAGACACATGTACAAAAACCTCCTATAGGAATACACAAGGAAATAATACAATTGGCCAAAATAGATAATGAGGATCATCTCCATATCATTTTGCATTTCTCGACAAATATAATCTGTTTGGCTATTCTAAGTGGTTCTTTTTTTCTGGGTAAAGAGGAACTTGTCATTTTAAATTCTTGGGTTCAGGAATTCTTCTATAACTTAAATGACTCAATAAAAGCTTTTATTATTCTTTTAGTTACTGATTTTTTTGTTGGATTTCACTCCACCCGCGGTTGGGAACTACTAATTCGTTGGGTCTACAATGATCTTGGATGGGCTCCTAACGAGCTAATTTTCACTATTTTTGTTTGTAGTTTTCCAGTGATTCTAGATACATGTTTGAAATTTTGGGTCTTTTTTTGTTTAAACCGTCTATCTCCTTCGCTTGTAGTCATTTATCATTCAATTAGTGAAGCATAAACTCATTCGATCTCCTGATATTAATCAAATTAGCATCTTTCTTCTTTTAGAAAGAAAGCCCTTTTGCTTTTTAGCAAAATTCTTTCTATTTCTACCTGCTCAAGATATTCATCATTCCAGTACAACTGTTGCAGTAGAATGACAACAGACTCGTGTATAGGGAACTAGATTAGCTTAGCTACCTATCTAATTTATTGTAGAAATTCCGGGATCTGCGATTGGACATGGAAAATAGAAATACTTTTTCTTGGGTAAAGGAACAGATGATTCGATCGATTTCTGTATCGATCATGATATACGTAATAACTCGGACATCTATTTCAAATGCATATCCCATTTTTGCGCAGCAGGGTTATGAAAACCCACGAGAAGCAACCGGACGAATTGTATGTGCAAATTGCCATTTAGCTAATAAGCCCGTGGATATTGAAGTTCCCCAAGCTGTGCTTCCCGATACTGTATTTGAAGCAGTTCTTCGAATTCCTTATGATATGCAACTGAAACAAGTTCTTGCTAATGGGAAAAAGGGAGGGTTAAATGTGGGTGCTGTTCTTATTTTGCCCGAGGGATTCGAATTAGCGCCGCCCGACCGTATTTCTCCTGAGTTGAAAGAAAAGATAGGAAATCTCTCTTTTCAGAGTTATCGTCCCGATAAAAAAAATATTCTTGTGATAGGCCCTGTTCCCGGTCAGAAATATAGTGAAATCGTCTTTCCCATTCTTTCCCCCGATCCTGCTACGAAGAAAGACGTTCATTTCTTAAAATATCCCATATATGTAGGGGGAAACCGAGGAAGGGGACAGATCTATCCTGATGGTAGTAAGAGTAACAATACGGTCTATAATGCTACGTCAACAGGTATAGTAAGAAAAATACTACGTAAAGAAAAGGGGGGATATGAAATATCCATAGTCGATGCATCGGATGGACGCCAAGTGATTGATATTATACCTCCCGGGCCAGAACTTCTTGTTTCAGAAGGGGAATCGATCAAGCTTGATCAACCATTAACAAGCAATCCTAATGTGGGAGGGTTTGGTCAGGGGGATGCAGAAATAGTGCTTCAGGATCCATTACGCGTCCAAGGCCTTTTATTCTTCTTCGCATCTGTTATTTTGGCACAAGTTTTTTTGGTTCTCAAAAAGAAACAGTTTGAAAAGGTTCAATTGTACGAAATGAATTTCTAGGTCCCGGGATTTCTTACCATCAAGTTGGTAAAAAGCCGCGATTTATTGGCGATTGCTGGAATTATCTATGATCCATTTTGGAAATCCTTTTTTTGTTTAAACTGTTTTTTGTTTGCGAGATGTCTGGAATTCCTTATTTCTATCTCATGCAAAAGAAGAGAATTCAAGGCAAAGGGGGTAACAATAAAAGGATTTCTTCCTTTTAGGAGGGATTGCAGGTCTTCTTAATCCTCTATTGGGCACAAGAAAAAGGCTTTTTTGCCTTTTTCTTGTGTCGATTCTTCTTGTATCGAAATAAGAATCATTTTTCTTCCTATTCGTCAAAGATTACTATTTCTTCTTTTCTTTATTCGGGTCTGTCTTTTGGACCTCTTTTGCTGAGGTTCAGGCGAGGTAGTGGACAAACAGAGGGAAAGAAAATATGGCGGGGGACAAATTTCTTGTGAGCAAATAGAATTGCTTGACTTGTTCAATTAAGTTCAACTTCGAACTTACAGAATTTTTGCAAAAAAACGTATACTCTTCCATTGAAGGGTGGTTTTTCTTTTTAGGCTAGTTGAGTAGTTTTGATTAAGGTTTTATTAGTTTATTACTCTAAACTAAATCAATGATTTGCAGGATACTTCTTCCGTGGAATAAAATATTGAATCCTCGATTGATCCCTTCTTTCTTGTTGCTTCATAAGAGTGAATCAATTTCATGGGCGAAGGGCGGGGACTATAAATCAACCGCTGGATTGCTTCACTAACATCATTAACAAACAAAAGAATAAATAGAGGGATTCTGACCATCAGAGCAAAGGTTTCTCTTTGTTATTTTTACAAATCGAAATAGGTAACCAATTTGTAGGTTATGGAATAGATTAAAGTCGCGTTATATTATAAGAGTAAGAATTCCGCGGGTCCTTTCCGCTCTAATCAGATAAAGGGGGGTAAGGACCCGCTAAGCTCCTACTTTTTCATGTTTACAATCTGGTCCCTCCGATTACTATAGAGATGAACCCAATCCAGAATATGAACCGTAAAAGAAAACACCTATTAAACCAATCACAGGAATACCAGTTACAGTACCTATCAGCCAAAGAGGAATTCTTCCAGTAGTATCGGCCATTTCCCCTACTTTCCTCCACATTTTATCAAGTGGTCATGCTAGAGACAAAAACAGTCATGGATAGTTATAAGGATGGTATCCTTCCAAATGGGATAAGAGAATTCTTACTACTCTCTTTCTTTCTCTCAATTGAAGAAGTAATTGGAAAATAAAACAGCAAGTACAAAAATGAGTAATAAACCCCAGTATAGACTGGTACGATTCAATTCAACATTTTGTTCATTCGGGTTTGATTGTGTCATAGTTCTATAGTTGGAATTTGATTTATCGTTGGATGAACTGCATTGCTGATATTGATCCCAAGAAAAAAACAGTAGGTACGGCTAGTCCGTGAACAGCTAGCCATCGGACTGTAAAAATAGGATAGGTTCGGTCTATGGTCATTGAGGGCCTCCTAAAAGGATCTACTAAATTCATCGAGTTGTTCTAAAGAATCAAAACGGTCGGTTATTAACGGAATTCCTTGTCGGCTTTCCGTGAAATACTCGTTTGGCCGAGGACTTCCAAACACGTCATAAGCTAAACCCGTACTGACAAATAACCAACCCGCAATGAATAGGGAAGGTATAGTAATGCTATGAATAACCCAGTATCGAATACTGGTAATAATATCAGCAAAAGAACGTTCTCCCGTGCTTCCAGACATGCTGAGCTCCCAAAATTTTTGTACATTCAAAAAAGGAATTGATTCCGTAAAAGATGGGATCAACCAGTAAATAAAAAATTACTGATATTTCATCCTTGTGAGATTGTCAATTTTGTACCAAAGGTGTATTTTGAGTATACCGAATTAGTATAGCTATCCTTCCTATGGCACAGCAATCCAGTTTCGCTTGGTCCCGAAACATAATTCCTTTTTTCTCTTCTTTGTTCCTTGTCTATAGGTAAGCTATATGTTATTCAAGGCATCAATAGAAAACCCCCAATTTTTGAGGTCCTACTTATTTTAATTGGCTTCGGAATAGTAGAATAATTCGGAATAGCGGCCAAGATCTTGGGAAAATCCAAGTTAATGATCAATAGGTTTGGATAAAGAATTTAGGAAAGATATTCTCATACTGACACAATACAAGGACAAGTATATGCGAAATCTATCCCTTTTAGTTAAAAGTTTTCTTAGAATCCAACCTTTCCTTTAAGGAATTTAATTGGTTAGCATAATATAATATCTAATAAATAGAAAATCGAATAGTGGATAATCTGTTATGAAAGAAAGAAAACATTCTTTGAAGAATCAAGATTCGTAACCAATCTTTGCCTTATTTGTTGGATTAGGTCTAACTTTCTTGACTAAACTGCAAGAGTGGAACTTTACGAGATGAAATAGGGAAAGACAGAAGATAGAACTTAAAAGGATAATTGAAGTGACTCGTCTTCGAATCAACTTTGGTTTGGGGTTCGAAAAAGGAATAAAAATAAAGTAAATTCAAGGAAGAGCTTTCCTTTTTTTAAGGGGCCCCTCGGGGGGTCGTGGAATGCTTTTCTTCTCCTCTTATTCCATATGGAATACAATCAGTTAAAATAAGAAGGAATAGGGGAATATTCGACCGTTTCAATTCTTTATTTATCTTTTATTCCAAAATTCTCCCGAAAATCCAATTTCATTTTTCAATGGGGTTAGATGATCTAGTTCTTAATATTATTACTTTACTCAACTGACAGATTCCACAACAAATCTCTTGATTCGGAATTAGGGACTCATGTCGCATCTGATGAATCGATTTTCTTTTATACTTCTGTATCTCACTCGATCTTGTTTTTTAGTATTATCTAAAATAACCGATGAATTATGAATTTTCCATAACTTAGGTAAGTGCTTTACCAACATATGTAGTAAAAAAATAAATGGAATTTAACCCTTTCATGCTTACTATAACTAGTTATTTCGGTTTTCTACTGGCTGCTTTAACTATAACCCCAGCTCTATTTATTGGTTTGAACAAGATACGTCTTATTTGAAATGAATTGAATGAATAAGTCAGAAAAGAAAAATCTTTCTTTTGGATTCCTGGTATTCTACGACTCTTTTCCACACTAATTACCAATTCTTTTCTTGGTCATTGAGATTCGTGGATAATTTAGACTACTATTTAGGATAGATCGTACCTCTTTTTTTATCCCCTCGAACAAATCGAAATGATTGAAGTTTTTCTATTTGGAATCGTCTTAGGCCTAATTCCTATTACTTTAGCGGGATTATTCGTGACTGCGTATTTGCAATACAGGCGTGGAGATCAGTTGGATCTTTGATTGAGTAATATTTCTTTTTTGATTGACCTCCTCCAGACCAGAGAGGAGGTCAAATTGGAGTTGCAATTCGACTTTGTTTTGTTAAGTTATTTTACTCTGCTTTGACATAAGATAGAAGGAATCACGCTCTGTAGGATTTGAACCTACGACATCGGGTTTTGGAGACCCGCGTTCTACCGAACTGAACTAAGAGCGCTTTCATTCAAAAAGAAAACCCTTTTCTACTCCTAACGTGTCTCACGTACGTATAGTATCCACAAATTCAAGTTATACCCACTTTACTTTAATCGATCTCCTCGCTACTGCCCATAAAGAAGAAAGAAGTAATAGGTAGGGATGACAGGATTTGAACCTGTGACATTTTGTACCCAAAACAAACGCGCTACCAAGCTGCGCTACATCCCTTTTCAAAATTGTTGTACAATGGCATTGTACACAATTCCTGTTTTGTTTTCCACATCGTAATTTTCTTCTCTTTCTCTATCTATATAGAACCTTCTTGTCATTTCTTCTTTTTGGTCTCATATAATCAAGTCAAGGAATGGTATACATCTAAAATCCAATCTAATTTCACCTATAAAAGAAAGATTACTATTCCTTGGTAATGTATAGGAAGAAGGGTTATCTTTTTCTTTTTAGGATAGGAAAATTTCGTCTATACGGTTCATTCTATATATAGAATATTGATTTTGTTTTTTTAGTTAGGAATTTCGCCTAAACAAAAGAAATACAAAAGATCTTGGGCAAAAGTATCTGATCATATATGTATTCCAATAAGGAAGGAGGATTTTCAATGCGGGATATAAAAACATATCTCTCTGTAGCACCCGTGCTAAGTACTCTATGGTTTGGGGCTTTAGCAGGTTTATTGATAGAAATTAATCGTTTATTCCCAGATGCTTTGTCATTCCCTTTTTTTTCATTCTAGTTATTGCTATGCGAGGAATTCTTCGTGACATGACGCAAATTTTCCCTTTTTCAATCCTTTTTTTTTTAGTATAGGAAAGAAAAAGAAAGAAAAGATGGATTGGGTTGAACCTCAGAGTCATGAAAAATTCGGTAAATCCTATTTTTGAAAACAGAAATTCAATTAAAAGCGGTATCCAAGCTAAGTCAGGCCTCAGAAATCAGAGCATAGAAAGAGGCTGGGCTGGCTACTTAAATGAAAGGATTTCGAAGCAAAATCCTTGCTAATTCGACAAGGATTGTATTCTTTAATTATTTCTCTATTTTTTATTACTTAATTTAAGAATTTCCAAAATTTTTTATTCTAATGGATTTTATTCTTCTTCTTCGGATTCAAAATAGAAGAATAAAAGAATTAAGTAGAAGAATTAAGTTAAGTCAATCCAAAAAAGAAAGGAGGTTCATGGCCAAGGGGAAAGATGTTAGAATAAGAGTTATTTTGGAATGTATCAGTTGTGTTCGAAAAGGTTCCAATAAGGAATCGACGGGGATTTCTAGATATAGTACTCAAAAGAATCGCCACAATACACCCGGACAATTAGAATTAAAAAAATTTTGTCGTTATTGTCGCAAGCATACGACTCATGGCGAAATAAAAAAATAGGAGCATCGTGTGTTCGATCTTTCCAAAGAACAGATTTAATATATAGAACATAGATAGAATACAAAATACAAATCAACTCATTTGATTTCAGGTAGATATTATTTCATAGGTATTCATATACTATATATGAATCAAATAATATATGGACCAAAGAAAGAATACTTCTTCTGGATCCAAAATTAATAAAATAAAGAAATCCATTTTTTTTTCAAATTTGTAAATAAAGAATAAATCATGTATACATCTAAACAACCTTTTCATAAATCTAAGCAACCCTTTCGTAAATCCAAGCAAACTTTTCGTAAATCCAAGCAAACTTTTCGTAAATCCAAACAACCTTTTCGTAAATCCAAACAACCTTTTCGTAGGCGTCCTCGAATTGGCCCGGGGGATCGAATTGATTATAGAAACATGAGTTTAATTAATCGATTTATTAGTGAACAAGGAAAAATATTATCGAGACGAATAAATAGATTAACCTTGAAACAACAACGATTAATTACTCTTGCTATAAAACAGGCTCGTATTTTATCTTTCTTACCATTTCGTAACTATGAGAATGAGAAGCAATTTCAAGCCCAGTCAATTTCAATAATTACTGGTCCTAGACCCAGAAAAAATAGACATATTCCTCAATTAACGCAGAAGTTCAATTCCAATCGAAACTTAAGAAACTCCAACCAGAATTTAAGAAACAACAATCGGAACTTAAGTTCCGATTGTTGATGTTTTATTCGAAAGGGCCAGACCTATATATAAAGAAAGTAATCCAGTTTTGATTCTTGTGTTTGTTATAAGAAAGAAAAATGGGGAAGAAGAAATAGTTTTTTTATTTATTGCAACATGCTCGTTGATTCCTACCACTTAATCTTAATTTATTGTATCTTCCCGGAGAGGGAACTCCGGGAATTCAGTTTTAATTATTCCTGTATATTACTTTTTTATCCATTTAATTGATGATCTTTATTTTATTGGAAATCGTGTAAAGATTATTTGGATTTGATACAGCTACTTGTGCAAGCATTTTACGATTAAGAATCAATTCCTTCTTGTACAGATTGTGTATTAATTTACTATAACTATTGAATACTTTATATATCCGCGTTGCTGCGTTTATCCGAGTGATCCACAAACGACGAAAATCCCTCTTTTGTCTGCCTCTATCTCGATGAGAGGAAACAAAAGCTCTTCTTACTTGTTGAGTAATCATTCGATTAAGTCTTAAATGAGCCCCTCTAAAGTTTGAGGCAAATGAACGCATTTTTGTTCGTCGTCTCCGAGCTATATATCCTCGCGGAACTCTGGTCATTGAATCAAATTAACCTTAATGAATAACTAATGATTTCTCTTCTTTTAGCCATCCTTTTTCCCATTAATAACAAAACGAATTATTCCGATATATAAAATATTAATTCCAATGGCTTTTGCTACTGTAACCTTCCCAACCACGATTTTTTATTCTATTCCCTTCAGTTATTTCGCATAGAAATAACAAATTCTAATGATACTAAAAAAAAAATAGTGGGTTCCATCGTTTCTATGGTTCCCTTTAAACGGTGAGGCCCTCTCTATACACCGGAGCCCTTTCTTTCATTTCATCAAAAGGTATTGTGAACTTGTATAGTTCACATTCTTTGGCTCTACCTATCCATTATAGAGTAAATAGCTCTTTTCACAATAAGAGTTATCCATACAGTGACGGCATTTAATTATGAAAGTTGGCTAAGTAGCTGACCCTGTTAGTCCGTTCTTTTAAGATAAAGGAGCATAAGCCTTTTTCTTTTTATTACTATTTCCTCCGCTTAATGGATAACCATTTTCTACCAATGGGGGAATTGCTTCTTATTTCCAATTTAGATGATTGGATTTGCACCAAAGGAAACCAGAAATTCCATATTACCATAGAAATCTAGGATAGAGCTTCTCTATCCTATTCATTGGTACCGATCATGGATACTCCAAAAATTGTCTTATTTGTTTGAACTCATGATCTGAACGAGTCGCACATACACCCTAGCACATGTTCCTCGACGCTGAGGACATCCCTTAAGCGCGGCCGATTTTCTAGCATTTCGTATTGGCTGTCTTGCGTTTCTAATAAGTTGTTTAACCGTTGGCATGTCGTATGTATATAGAAAAAAAGGATTGGTTTAGATCGATCTTAACCTGATGATTGATCATCATGAAGTATTTCTATTTTCTATTAAATCGCAGAAAACCTGAATTTAGGTTTGAAATAAATTTACAAGAAATCTGGCAACTACCAATCCTTAAACATTTCTGGAAACCACACTGGATCAGTATCGCAGTGCTCGTCAATCATTTCATCCCCTACAATATCGACAAGTCCATAAGCTTTGGCTTCGTCTGCTGACATAAAAACATCCCTTTCCATGTCTTCGGATACAACCCAAAAAGGCTTGCCTGTTCTTAGTGCATAAACCCTTGTGATCATTTCGCGAACTTTGTGTAACTCTTCCACTTCTAGTAAAAATTCTGGTGTCCTTGCCCGATAATAAGCACTAGCAGGTTGGTGAAGCATAATCCTCGCGTGAGGGAATGCTATACGCTTGGTGGGTTCTCCTCCAAGCAGAATGAAGGATGCCATGGACGCAGCTATTCCGAGGCATATTGTATATATATCTGGTGTCACCGTTTGCATCGTATCAAAAATCGCCATTCCTGAGATTAGCCACCCGCCTGGGGAGTTTATAAACAAAAAAATATCGCTAATTCCATCTTCTATACTGAGATATACCATGAGACCTGTAATATGATTCGTGATCTCGCAACGAATCTCTTGACCTAAAAAAAGTGTCCTTTCTCGATACATAACATTGTATAAGTCAACCCAAGTCGCTTCTTCATCTCCGGGAATCCGGTAAGGTACTTTGGAACACCAATGGGCATATTAGATTAATATTATTAAATTTAAGTAAGAAAACTACACTTTAATATGGAAACGTAAGAATGGAAGAGAAAGAAAGAATCCGCAGTTTATTGTCTTCTTTTTTTTTTTCTTATTCTATATGAATACTATAGATTCTATTAATACGTAGATTGAAATAATACATAGATTGAAAGGTTATATCTATAAGGAAGGTAAGACAGATTGAATAAAGAAAAAGGAATCGGTGATTGGAATGATAAACAAAGAGGGATAGGAATCTATTCTTCGTTTTTTTTTTTCAAATACGCCAAGCTACCCATTGCATATTGGCACTTATCGAGTATAGAATAGATCTGCTTCTCTTTCTTCTTACGAACAGAATTGGCTTCTTATTTTTAATGGAATGAAATAAATATTCACGCTTTCTGACACAGAATCCCCTAGAGGGGTTAGGTACATAGGATATGGATAGTCTTTTCCAATGCGATAAAATAAAGTGACATCGTGTCTATTTTTCTTTGCTAAAGGGGTATTTCCATGGGTTTGCCTTGGTATCGTGTTCATACTGTTGTATTGAATGATCCGGGTCGATTGCTTTCGGTGCATATAATGCACACAGCTCTAGTTTCTGGTTGGGCCGGCTCGATGGCTTTATACGAATTAGCGGTTTTTGATCCCTCTGATCCTGTTCTGGATCCAATGTGGAGACAAGGTATGTTCGTCATTCCTTCATGACTCGTTTAGGAATAACCAATTCGTGGGGTGGTTGGAGTATTTCAGGAGGAACTGTAACGAATCCGGGTATTTGGAGTTATGAAGGTGTGGCAGGTGCGCATATTGTGTTTTCTGGCTTGTGTTTCTTGGCAGCTATCTGGCATTGGGTATATTGGGACCTAGAAATATTCTGTGATGAGCGTACGGGAAAACCCTCTTTGGATTTGCCCAAGATCTTTGGAATTCATTTATTTCTTGCAGGGGTGGCTTGCTTTGGCTTTGGCGCATTTCATGTAACGGGTTTGTATGGTCCTGGGATATGGGTGTCCGATCCTTATGGACTAACTGGAAAAGTACAAGCTGTAAATCCAGCGTGGGGTGTAGAAGGTTTTGATCCTTTTGTTCCGGGGGGAATAGCTTCTCATCATATTGCTGCGGGTACATTGGGCATATTAGCGGGCCTATTCCATCTTAGTGTCCGTCCGCCTCAACGTCTATACAAAGGATTACGTATGGGCAATATTGAAACTGTACTTTCCAGTAGTATCGCTGCTGTTTTTTTTGCAGCTTTCGTAGTTGCCGGAACTATGTGGTATGGGTCAGCAACTACCCCAATCGAATTATTTGGGCCTACTCGTTATCAGTGGGATCAGGATACTTTCAGCAAGAAATATATCGAAGAGTTAGCGATGGGTTAGCCGAAAATCTGAGTTTATCAGAAGCTTGGTCTAAAATTCCCGAAAAATTAGCCTTTTATGATTATATTGGTAATAATCCGGCAAAGGGGGGGTTATTCAGAGCAGGCTCAATGGACAATGGGGATGGAATAGCTGTTGGATGGTTAGGACATCCCGTCTTTAGAGATAAAGAAGGGCGCGAGCTTTTGTACGCCGTATGCCTACTTTTTTGAAACATTTCCGGTTGTTTTGGTAGATGAAGAGGGAATTGTGAGAGCGGACGTTCCTTTTAGAAGAGCAGAATCAAAATATAGTGTTGAACAAGTAGGCGTAACGGTGGAGTTCTATGGTGGCGAACTTAATGGAGTAAGTTATTCTGATCCTGCTACTGTAAAAAAATATGCGAGGCGTTCCCAATTAGGGGAAATTTTTGAATTAGATCGGGCTACTTTGAAATCGGATGGTGTTTTTCGCAGCAGTCCAAGGGGTTGGTTCACTTTTGGTCATGCTACCTTTGCTTTGCTCTTCTTTTTCGGACACATTTGGCATGGCGCTAGAACCTTGTTCCGAGATGTTTTGCTGGTATTGATCCAGACTTGGATGCTCAAGTGGAATTTGGAACATTCCAAAAGTTGGAGATCCAACTACAAGGAGACAGGCAGTCTGATACCACATTGCTATGGTATCTTTCATCTCTCTTTTGATTTGACATGGGAAACATCTCCCATCCTTTCTTTGACTCTTTTTCTTTCTTTATATGGGAAATGATCCCAAATGACAAATGAATAGGTGTGGAAGTTATAATTGTAAATAAACCACGATCGAATCTATGGAAGCATTGGTTTATACGTTCCTTTTAGTTTCGACTTTAGGGATAATTTTTTCGCTATCTTCTTCCGAGAACCACCTAAGGTTCCGACTAAAAATGAAATAATTTCATTGAAGTAAGAAGTCTCCCAGATGGGGAGACTTCTTACTTCAATTAGTCCCCGTGTTCTTCGAATGGATCTCTTAATTGTTGAGAGGGTTGCCCAAACGCGGTATATAAGGCATACCCAGTAAAGCTTACAAGTAAACCAGATATGGAGATGGCGACTAAAGTTGCTGTTTCCATTTTTATAGAATTTCAAGATTACAATGGATCTACGAAAAGATCGTGTATTTACAACTACAACGGAATAGTATACAAAGTCAACACCAATGATTAAATAGAATTTATGGCTACACAAACCGTTGAAGATAGTTCTAGACCTGGGCCAAGACGAACTCGCGCAGGTAGTTTATTGAAACCCTTGAATTCGGAATATGGGAAAGTAGCTCCGGGTTGGGGGACTACTCCTTTTATGGGGGTCGCAATGGCTTTATTCGCGATATTCCTATCTATCATTTTAGAAATTTATAACTCTTCTGTTTTACTGGACGGAATTTTAATGAATTAGGTTTCTACTAACTAAAACTACGAAGTCATAGTTTTTCCATCCAAAAAAGCCTTTCTACTTTAAGCTCTACATTTCTAGACATTCAGGTAGTTCGACCGTGGAATTTTTTTGTTTCGGTATCTCTGGAATATGAGTGTGTGACTTGTTAGAATTGATCCTATTGATAATACATAGAAAGGGCCTGTTATCTCTATCAAGATGATTCTAATTCGTCGGATATTATTTATTCTAGTATCTGGAACACGAAATAGATAGAGTGGATCAAGAAAAAAAATGGAACTATGATTCATACTCACTATTCAGACCTCGCAACCAGACTGAAAAAAATTCAAGTAGTTTTTAATAAAAAAGGAAAATTTCTTCCTTCCAAATTTGTTTGCCCAAAAGATAACTTTTTTTCTCTCGATTTTGTCGAGTTATTACAACGATTCAATAAATGATCATCAAGCGGTTCTTATTCGAAGAACCCTTGCCTTTTGTTTAGCTTGAGACTCAATCATCGTGGCTCTAGTATGAATCTAAGGTTTTAATTGAACTGATTCATAGGATCGCAACAAGATAATTTCTATCAGAAAACTACTAGAATTTTTGCTTTATTTATTTATTTACTAGTAAAACAAAACAAGAATAAATTCGCATTACGCACAAAAAAAAGAAATCCAAAATAGGGAAGAGAAAAGTCAAGAGGCCTCTAATGACCAACATAAGGCAAAGAAAGAAAGACAGATGAGCCAACTTGAGATTTTTTGGCATTATCATCACAAAGAATAAATTCTGGATTTTTCTTATTTCATATCTTCAAGGCAAATCGACCCAATCCAGTGGCTGATGAAGTTTTGAACCCTTTTTCTAATATCCGTTGAAAATTTGTGTGTTTCTGCTTGAGCCGTACGAGATGAAATTTTCATATACGGTTCTCGGAGGGGGACTCGGGTTAGTTACCTATCTCAATAAAGTATATGATTGGTTTGAGGAACGTCTTGAGATTCAGGCAATTGCGGATGATATAACTAGTAAATATGTTCCTCCTCATGTCAACATATTTTATTGTTTAGGGGGAATTACACTTACTTGTTTTCTAGTACAAGTCGCTACAGGTTTTGCTATGACTTTTTACTACCGCCCAACCGTTACAGAGGCTTTTTCCTCGGTTCAATACATAATGACCGAGGCCAACTTTGGTTGGTTAATCCGATCAGTTCATCGATGGTCAGCAAGTATGATGGTTCTAATGATGATCCTGCACGTATTTCGTGTGTATCTCACAGGTGGATTTAAAAAACCCCGCGAATTAACTTGGGTCACAGGTGTGGTTTTGGCTGTATTGACTGCATCGTTTGGTGTAACTGGTTATTCTTTGCCTTGGGATCAAATTGGTTATTGGGCAGTCAAAATTGTGACAGGTGTACCTGAAGCGATTCCGGTAATAGGATCGCCTTTAGTGGAGTTATTGCGTGGAAGTGCTAGTGTGGGCCAATCCACTTTGACTCGTTTTTATAGTTTACATACTTTTGTACTGCCTCTGCTTACTGCCGTATTTATGTTAATGCACTTTCCAATGATACGTAAGCAAGGTATTTCGGGTCCTTTATAGGGAAGGCATATCATAGAGAAAGATAATTCTAATTCTCATATATCATATCGGGTAGGTTGTGGTATTTCATTGCTACAAACATGGGTTATTGTAAAATAAGACATGTCATTTGGATACTTTTCTTCAACTCCGAAGTATTTTGATACAAATAGTTGAAGTTAATTTTACGAAAGAAAATAAGGCGGATTATGGGAGTGTGTGACTTGAATTATTGATTTGGCCATGCAGATAAAGAATTGGATCTGCCACATTAGAATTCACAACCAAAGGTGTCTCCGCATCCAATCAACACGTAAGTCCCCTATCTAGGAAGGATAGGCTGGTTCACTTGAGGAGAATATTTTCTATGATCATACCCCGACCATGTCATCCATGAACAGGCTCCGTAAGATCCTATAGAGTAGAAATGGAATAAGTCATATCACATGATCTAATTCTCTATTTATTACACTTACTTTTTTTATTATAGTATGGAAATGCATTCATTTTCTTTGCATCGATTGCGATCCGCAATACTATCGGAGTAAAAGAAGGTATCTAAGGAAGAACGTAGGCTAGACTTTTTGATTTTTTATTAGTAACAAGTAAATACTTTGTTTGGACGTAAGAAATTTGCGATATTGAGGGGATAAACACCAACTAATCAAGAGACATGAGACAATCCACAAAGCAATTGATCATGATCAAATTTGCAAGCCCACTTGGATATTGAGCATTTACCCATAAGAATAGGATTCTTTTCAATGAGTAGTTGTAGGTGCAACTTCGGAAAAGAGAATCTGATAAAGCTTTTCTTACCTAGAGTCATATGGATCTTCCACGGTCTTTTTTCTTTCATTCTTGCTCGAGCCGGATGATGAAAAATTCTCATGTCCGGTTCCTTTGGGGGATGGATCCTAAAGAATTCACCTATCCCAATAACAAAGAAACCTGACTTAAATGATCCTGTATTAAGAGCAAAATTAGCTAAAGGGATGGGACATAATTATTACGGGGAACCCGCGTGGCCCAACGATCTTTTATATATTTTTCCAGTAGTAATTCTAGGTACTATTGCATGTAATGTAGGTTTAGCGGTTCTCGAGCCGTCAATGATTGGTGAACCGGCAGATCCGTTTGCAACTCCTCTAGAAATATTACCCGAGTGGTACTTCTTTCCCGTGTTTCAAATACTCCGTACAGTACCCAATAAGTTATTGGGCGTTCTCTTAATGGTTTCTGTACCAACGGGCTTATTGACAGTACCCTTTCTAGAGAATGTCAATAAATTCCAAAACCCATTTCGTCGCCCAGTAGCTACGACCGTTTTTTTAATCGGTACTGCAGTAGCTCTTTGGTTAGGTATTGGAGCAACACTACCCATTGAAAAATCCTTAACTTTAGGTCTTTTTAAGGGATTTTTTGATTCATTCAACCGTGAAGTACCGTGCATAGGTATCTAGGAAATAGTTACTTCCAAGTGAATCTTCCCTAGATACCTAAAATCCATTTTATTATGATCCATTTCGCGAAAATATAGATTGTGCCAAAGATACAAAATTGTTTTCTTTTTTTTTATTCTAACTCGAAAAGAAGAAGAGGAAAAATTGCAATGGATTTAAAACGAGAACTTATTCTTAGGTAAATCAATTGGGAGATGCTTCTCTAGAGTGTCCCATATCTGTCTTCCATCTTCCATACGAAAACTGTCAATTCTCATAAGATCTTCTTCAGTCTTACTCAAAAGGTCCAATAGTGTATGTATATTGGCCCTTTTGAGACAATTATACGTTCTAGAAGGCAATTCTAATTGATCAATAAAAATACAATTCAATGGAATTCCTTTTTTGTTTTTCTTTAGATTAGTTAATTTTTTTGAAAGGTTAAAAGGGTGGAGTAAACCTGTTTTATTTTCTTCGAAACTAGTGCCCTCTTCCTCCGCGTGTAGAAAAGGAAGAAATAAATCAATCAAATTACGAGAAGCCTCATAAAGCGCTTCCTTAGGGGTTAAACTTCCATTCGTCCATATTTCTAGAAAAAGTATCTCGTGTTTTTCATTTCCATTCCCACAAGAAAAAATACTATAATTCACATTTCGAACAGGCATGGATACAGCATCTATGGGATAACTTCCATCTTGAAAGTTCTTTCTGAGTTCCGTGTGATATCCGCGATCTCTCTTGATCTGTAACTCAATACAGAAATCAATGGGCTCTGTCAAGTTAGCTATAGGTTGTGCCATATCAACGATCTCTACGGAAGTCGGTAAGATGATATCTTGAGCAGTTATGTATCTAGGACCTTTGACACAAATTGATGCGTCTCTAACTCCATAGAGATTACTTCTCAATACAATTTCTTTCAAATTTAGTAAAATTTCTTGTACAGATTCTTCAATACCTGCTATTGTAGAATATTCGTGTGGCACGCTCCAAAATTTTGCACGTGTGATACATGTTCCTTCTATTTCTCCAAGTAAAGCTCTTCGCAAGGCAATACCGACGGTATCCGCTTGACCTTTTCTAAGCGGGGACAAAATGAAACGACCATAATAAAGACGCTTACTATCTACTCTTGATTCAACACACTTCCACTGTAGTGTTTGAGTGGATCCTGCTACCTCCTCTCGAACCATAATAGACTAGTATTATTATTTGATCATTGAATCGTTTATTTCTCTTGAAAGCGGTTTAATTCTTTTACAGACGTCTTTTTTTAGGAGGTCGACATCCATTATGCGGCATAGGTGTTACATCGCGTATACAACTTAATCGTACACCACTTTTAGCAATGGCTCGTAATGCGGCATCTCTTCCACTACCAGCACCCTTTACCATAACTTCTGCTCGTTGCAAACCCACTGTACGAATAGCATCTACTGCTGTTCTTTGACCAGCATAGGGTGATGCTTTTCTTGAGCTTTTGAATCCACAAGTACCCGCGGAGGACCAGAAAACCACCCGACCCTGCGGGTCTGTAACAGTTATAATGGTATTGTTGAAACTAGCTTGAACATGAATAACTCCTTTTGTTATTCTACGTGCACTCTTCCGTAAACTAAAACGCGCATTCCTACGCAAACCAATACGCACTTTCCTACGTGAACCAATTTTTGGTATAGCTTTTGTCATATTTTATTATCTCATAAATATGAGTTAGAAATAACAAAAAGAAAAAAAGATACAAAGATATCCGTTTCAGGGTAAAATATATCCTTTACTTTCATTTTTTATTTGGAATTTTGACATTTCATGGGTACTTTTTTACTTTCTAAAAGTAAAGTTCTTTTCGAAAGATTACCCTGCCTTTGTTTATGCTTCGATTGGAACAAATGACTCTAATTCGTCCACGCCTACGAATCAGTCGACATTTTGTACAAATTTTACGAACAGAAGCTCTTATTTTCATATTTCCGTATTCCTTTCTTAAACTATGAATCTAATCTTTGGGAAAAATAAGTCTCTTCGCTTGAATTTTGGAACTTTGAATTTATTACCTTAGAAAAAAAAAAGAAAAACCTAATCCTTTGAATCTTTGGTATCCTTCAAATCTTCGGTATCCTTCAAATCTTCGGTATCCTTCGAGTCTTCGGTACGCTTCGAATCCTTATGGGGAAGTCTATAAATTATACGTCCCTTGCTTGAATCATAACGACTTACTTCAATTTTGACCCTATCCCCCATCAGTATTCGTATAGAACTAGACCGGATCTTTCCTGAAATATAGCCCAGGATGATGGTGTCATTCTCTAAGCGAACGCGGAACATTCCGTTGGGTAGGGCTTCCGTAACTAAACCTTCGAAAGTGACTTTTGCTTCTCTCGGTTTTTTTTTTTCTCTCCTATTTTTTTTTTCTGTCATATTTTTTTTTTTCTCCTATTTTTCTATTTTGATTTTCAAATAAAAAAAAACGTTGTATTTTTATTTGAAAAATAGGAAGTTCGAGATAGAATTCGGGTACTATAGGAGGGGCGATTACCATATATAACATAAAACTTCTCCCCCAATTCTGTTTAGTCGAGCTTCTCGATCTGTCATTATACCTCGAGAAGTAGAAAGAATAGCAATTCCCATTCCGCCCAAAACTTTAGGAATTCCTTGATAGTTGGCATAAATTCGTAAGCCGGGTCGGCTGATACGCTTTAAAAAGGTTCTAGTTCTATATATTCCTTTTCTAGTCTTTCTCTTTTGATGTCGCAAAGTTGAAACCAAGAAATATCTGTTACTTTCCTGATGTTTCCGAACACTTTCAATAAAACCCTCTCGTAGAAGTATTTTAACAATGTTTTCGGTAATATTTGTAGATACTACTCGAACTGTTCCTTTTTTATTCATGTCCGCGTTTCTTATAGAGGTTAGTAAATCAGCAATAGTGTCCTTGCCCATAAGACTCTAATTCTAGGTTCCTCCTAATTTTTCTATAATCAACATGTTTTCTTTTTTTTTTTCTTTTAATTTTGGATTTTAAAGCATATACGTGAAACACAATCTACTAATTTTTTCTTTGATCTATATCTTGCCTACTAGTATTTATAATACTTCAGGAGCTAATGAAACTATTTTAGTAAAATTCAATTCTCTCAATTCCTCGGCGATCGCGCCAAAACTCGAGTTCCTTTTGGATTTCCTTTTGATCAATGATAACCGCTGCATTGTCATCATAGCGTATTATTATACCGTCTTCGCATTTGAACTCTTTACATGTCCGTACAATTACAGCTCGAATTACTTCGGATCTTTCTAGAGGCATTTGGGGCACTGCGTCTTTGATTACAGCAACAATAACATCACCAATACGAGCATATCGCTGATTACTAGCAGCTCCTATGACTCGAATACACATCAATTTTCGAGCTCCACTGTTATCTGCTACATTTAAAAGGGTCTGAGATTGAATCATATTATTTTGATTTCAATTTGTTATTTCAATGCAAAAGGATGAAAGAAATATTGTCTTTCCAGAAAGAAAACCTGGTTTTTATCTTCAATACTCCTTTTTTGGGGTTCTATATCTCTAATCGAAGAAATTGACTTCGTATGGGCATTTTACTGGCAGCTATGGAGATAGCTGCTCTAGCTACAGTTTCGGATACTCCGCCCATTTCATAAAGTATTCGACCTGGTTTAACAACGGCTACCCAATATTCGGGGGATCCCTTTCCTGAGCCCATACGTGTTTCCGTGGGTCTTAGTGTAACCGGTTTGTCGGGAAATATACGTACCCATAGTTTTCCACCACGACGTGCATATCGTGTCATTGCTCTTCGTCCTGCTTCTATCTGTCTCGACGTGATCCAAGCGGGTTCAAGTGCTTGAAGAGCATATCTACCAAAACAAATACGATTGCCTCGGCAGGATTTTCCCTTCATTCTTCCTCTATGTTGTTTACGAAATCTGGTTCTTTTGGGGTTATAGTCGATGGTTCTTTCTTAGTTCCATCTCTACTGCAAAACTGGACATGAGAGTTTCTTCTCATCCAGCTCCTCGCGAATGAAATGAGAAAGCATGCAAATTTCTCTAATTCCATAATATTCAAAAATATTACGGATAGATGCACATTAATAGATAATAGAAAAGTTAGGTTTTTTTAATATTTAATATTGAATTTGTTAAAATAGAAAATATATAGTCAAGAAAGAAGATCTAGAATATATCTAGATGTGTGTGTCTATTTATCTATATTCTATATTTATAGATATTGAATCGCGGTAAAGTATTCTAATTCAATAAAGATTTCGCGGGCGAATATTTACTCTTTCCTGTCTTATTTGTTAATTTATATTATAACCTTACCAAATAAGGCAATTTTTTTGGTTTGTTCCGCCATCCCACCCAATGAAGTATTAGGATTCTTTTCAATAAAATCCTATGCAGTCATAGGTTCTGTCGTTCCCACTACTTCTCCTTTAATGGTTAGGTCTGAATTCCACAATGGAGCTTCCAAAAAATTTCTTTCCAAGTCAATTTTCTCAGTTTTATTAACCCGGGCCGCTCTTTATTATTGCTTCAAATTTGTATTTCTTGTTTCGAGTTACGATTTCGAATTCTCTGTTATTTTTATTATATTGATGCTTTATCACATTGCCTTTTATGATGTAATTCATAGACCATACATATTGGAATCCTATATCTTTCTTATTCCTCTTCTTTCTTTCTATCATCCCTCCTTTTATCCACATCCCTTTAGTTTTGCTTCACAACCTAGAATCCGTTTTCTTTTTTAGAGATAAAATTGCAGTTGCTACAACTATATGATAGATCTACTCATTTATGATAGATGTATTTATTCATATAGTGACTGTTTCTTAGTTAGGATCTCGACAATACGAAGCAATAGGTTGGTTATTAGTTAATTTTCTATAATTACTAAGTTTTTTTCTTTTTATAGTAGGGTTCAATCAATTTTTTTGAATCTCCATTTTCGACTCTAAAGAAAAACTAACGAGTCACACACTAAGCATAGCAATTATATTAAAAGATTTATCAATTTTCATTAAATCTTATAGAAAGAGGTAGAATTTCTTCTTTTTTTTTCAGGGATTTCAGGAAAAAGTAAGGCTCTTGTCATTTTTTATTCTATCACTGAACAGAATGGGAAGACAAAGCTAATTATTCTTCGTCCACAAATATCCAAATTTTTACACCTAATACTCCATAGATAGTTCGAATTGGATAGCAGCAATAATCAATTTTAGCGCGAATTGTTTGGAGGGGAAGTCTACCCTTTTTGATGCATTCGGCACGTGCAATTTCTTTCCCTGCGAGACGACCTGCAATTTTTACTTTTACTCCCCTTATATCCGCTTTTTTAGTTAATTCAATGGCTTTTTTCATTGCCTTTCGGAATGAAACTCTATTTTTTAATTGGAAAGCTATATATTCTGCAAGAATGTTAGGTTGTCTATAAGGTTCTTTAACTTTTTCAATAGCAATATTAAGTCTCTGGTTTACAGAATTAACTTCCTTTTGTAGATCTTTCTCTAATTCTTCGATTGCTCCTTTTTTCTTTAATAAATTGGGGAATCCAATATGGATTATGACGTGGATCGTATCGATTTCTTTTTGAATTTCTATATGTGTAATTACTTCGGAACTTGAGCCTGAGTCCATTTTTCTATTATGTGTAATTACTTCGGAACTTGAGTCTGATTCTATTTTTCTATTCGAGCCTTTTTTCCTATTCTTTTGTATATAGTTCTTGATACAATTCCGTATTTTTTTATCTTCCTGTAGACCTTCAGAATAATTTTTTGGTTGTGCGAACCAAAAAGAATGGTGATTTTGGGTTGTACCAAGTCTGAAACCGAGTGGATTTATTTTTTGTCCCATATTTTTCTATTCTATTTTTTTTATTGGGAATCGAAATCTTAGATGGATCTAAAGATTATTTAGATTTCTTTACTATATTTAGTGCAATTGTTATATGACACATGGTTTTTTTTATGGGAGAACTACGTCCTCGAGCTCGAGGTCTGAATTTTTTCATAATAGTACTCTTACTGACTTCGGCTTTAGTGATGAATAAATTCGCTTTGTCGAAATCCCTATAATGAGTAGCATTTGCTGCTGCCGAATAAACCAACTTTAGGATGGGATAAGATGCTCGATAAGGCATGAGGTTCAGTATCATAACAGTTTCTTCGTAGTAACGCCAGCGAATCTCATCAAGAACTCTTTGTGCTTTGAAAACAGACATATGGATGCGTTTTTGTGCTTTGAAAACCCGTTCGAACTTAAGTAGACGATCGGTTGGAACTTTCCTTGCGAGTTTCCTTAGCCCACTCTTCTTCTTCTTTATTCTAGGGTATACTTTACCAGTTTGAAACTTGTCATAAATAAGGTTATTCTCCGCCTATCTCTTTTTTTTTATTTTGAATCTTTCTATTCTGAATTCAGTTAACGACGAGATTTAGTATCTTTTCTTGCACTTTCATAACTCGTGAAATGCCGAGTAGGCACGAATTCCCCCAATTTGCGACCTACCATAGGATTTGTTATGTAAATAGGTATATGTTCCTTTCCATTATGAATCGCGATTGTATGGCCAACCATTGCGGGTAGAATGCTAGATGCCCGGGACCACGTTACTATTGTTTCTTTCTCCTCCTTCATATTGACCTTTTCGATTTTTGCCAATAAATGATGAGCTACAAAAGGATTCGTTTTTTTTCGTGTCACAGCTGATTACTCCTTTTTCCATTTTAAAGAGTGGCATTCTATGTCCAATATCTCGATCGAAGTATGGAGGTCAGAATAAATAGAATAATGATGAATGGAACAAAGAGAAAATCCTTTAGCTGGATAAGGGCGGATGTAGCCAAGTGGATCAAGGCAGTGGATTGTGAATCCACCATGCGCGGGTTCAATTCCCGTCGTTCGCCCATCGCATTATTGCAAATTCCTAAAATGCAATTTTCCATATTCCTAGTTACGTATTTACTTACGGCGACGAAGAATAAAACTATCACTATATTTTTTCCTTTTCCTAGTTCTTCTTCCAAGCGCAGGATAACCCCAAGGGGTTGTGGGTTTTTTTCTACCAATGGGGGCTTTCCCTTCACCGCCCCCATGGGGGTGGTCCACAGGGTTCATAACTACCCCTCTTACTACGGGGCGTTTACCTAGCCAACACTTAGATCCGGCTCTACCCAAACTTTTTTGGTTCACCCCAACATTACCCACTTGTCCGACTGTTGCTAAGCAATTTTGGGATACCAAACGGACCTCCCCAGATGGTAATCTTAAAGTGGCCGATTTACCCTCTTTTGCAATCAGTTTCGCTACAGCACCTGCTGCTCTAGCTAATTGCCCACCCCTTCCACGTGTGATTTCTATGTTATGTATGGCCGTGCCTAAGGGCATATCGGTTGAAGTAG